>CM076569.1:155166824-155350436 GCA_034641835.2 Pinus albicaulis
TGTAAATTTTAATATTTAATATTTTCATGTACTTTATCTAAAACATATTTATCATGATTTTTATTTTTAAATTAATGATAATATCTTCTTCTTTTTCTGTATAGGAAACAATGAGTTCTACGGGTTTTTGGAGAGCCATGCATTGGTAATTTTTGGCCCAACCATACGCACAGGGTGGAATTCCCAGAATTCCAACCTGAAAAAAGGAACTTCTAGATTATCTAGAAGCCCTTTTTGGGGTCGACACATTTGACAGAACAGCGGTGGCTCGGGTAGCCTGCAAATATTTGAAATATACTAGGGACACCTATAGGACACAATTGCAATTTAACCCTAGATACGATCGTCCTCTCACAGTTCCAGAGAGTGAGTGGAGAGCACTCATCCATGACGGAAAAGAGAAAATGACAAAGAAAGAAGGAAAAATGCCAACTGGACCCGCAAGGTAAATTACAACTTTAATTCAATACCTTTAATTTTTTATGTCTAAAATAAAAGTGTGCTACACAAGACCGACTTCAATCTTTTGATGCTAGGTTGCCCGACACCTCAAAGGAAACCAAAGCTAGGATTGAGAAAAAGGGGCCATCACAAGCTCGAATTGTGGTGGCTACTTGAAATTAGCTGCAAGAATTGTAAATAAGTAGCTAAACATCTTATAATTAATTGTATCGCCTTCCAACGTTTTTGTAATCCTATCAAATATGATTAAAAATAGACAATCATATGTAAGGTAGGGTGATGACTTTGGAACATAAACTACAGAGGAAGATAAAAATATCGCTTTTCGTTTCGGCTATCAAGCTATAGTTGAACGTCGCAGAAGCTTGGGGCAGGTCCCAAGATCCAGAATGCCTAATAAGGTAAAACATTAACCTTTCAATAATTTTTTTTTGTCCATAAATTTAATGTCTAACAACTTTGTTTAAATCATGGAAGCAACACTACCGACGAGGAAAATAACCCAGTTTTAGAGCCAGATGTAGATGATCCTCACGTGCAACCTGATCATTGTAGTGGGGACCAGGCCAACAATGCTACTATCAGTGAGGGCCGTGACGGTAATTAATTTCCACTTATAATTTTTTTCTAATTATACCTTGATGGTTTTCCTTATAACGTTTTTTGTTTAAATGACAGAGAATGTTTCCCTTGAGGATCTTACCACCAGAGAGGAAGACAGAGCAACAGTCTCAACGGCGACAACTGGTGCACCAGGTAAATAATCTCACTGCAATTTTTTTATTAATATTACTGAACTAGTTCAATGATATTTAAAAACTGATAATTAAAATTTAATATTATCTGTTTTTGTAGGTGATGCCCTGTCACTGGATGAGACCAGACATCATGACAACGCAACTAGGTCAGCGGCGACAACTGGTGCACCAGGTAAATAATCCCATTGCAATTTTTTTTATTAATATTACCAAACTAGTTCAATGATATTTAAAAACTAACAATTAAAATTTAATATTATCTGTTTTTGTAGGCGATGCCCCGTCACTGGATGAGACCAGACATCGTGACAACACAACTAGTTTTCCCATGTGCATTGATGAAAAATGTTTCACGTACTGAATATATATATGTATTCTAGAATTCAATTAACTAAATGTCATCAATTTCCCAATTTATAAATCAACAAGGCTACCTAGTTGAGTGCATTAATGACATTGAACCCAATTCAACAAAAATATATCTACTTCTTATATTTCCAATCAAAATTAAAGGGATTTATATGGGAAAGACGCAAAACATATAGCCCATGAACTACTTTTTAGAGGTCAATGAAGGTATCATCATGTGGGAAAATGTTTCAAGAACACTTGATTGTAATTAAAAGTAATATTAATATTGTTTTTGATCTCTACATACTACATACTATTGTTTGAGTGATAAAAATTTCCAATGAAAAGAACATAGCTTTTCAATCCAACTAACCATATCAATTGAGCTCTATTTCAAAAAAAGTAAAAAAAATACCAAAAACCCAACAAAATAACATCCTTGTTTGTTATTTTTATTGAAATAACTAAATCATATTAAGGATTCTCTTCATTGAAATTGTTTTTCAATGGAGAATACTTAAAATATGATTTAGCTATTCCAACAAAAATGACAACCATGAATGCTATTTTGCTGACATGTTTTGTGGAATGTTAACTTTTCTTTACTCTTTTTTCAATTAGAGCTCAATTGATATGGTTAGTTGCATTGAAAAGCTATGTTCTTCCCATTGGAAATTTTTTCACTCAAACAAGAGAAGAGTATGTAGAGATCAATAGCAATATTAAGATGCCAAATGTACTTCAACCATCCAAAACTTGAATTTTAAAAACTTTTTTATTATATCAAAACAAATTTCTTCACATGACATGCCAATTGTAGTTCAACTATCCAATAAAAACATTAAACATTTAACATTATATCACATGCCAAATGTAGATTGAAACCATCCAAAACTTAGTTTTAAAAACTTTTTGATTATATCACAACACTACTTCACATGCCTAATGTACTTCAACAATCCAAAAATTGAGTTTTAAGAACTTTTTGATTATATCACAACATTACTTCACATGCCATGCCAATTGTAGTTCAACTATCCAATAAAAACATTTAACATTATATCGCATGCCAAATGTAGACTGAAACCATCCAAAACTTAAGTTTTAAAATCTTTTTGATTATATATCACAACATTACGTCACATGCCATGCCAATTATAGTTCAACTACCCAATAAAAAAAATTAACATGATATCACATGCCAAATGTAGATTGAAACCATCCAAAACTTAACCTATAATTTAACAAAAAATTATAGATCACAACATTAATTCACATGCCAAATGTACTTCAACCATCCAAAACTTGAGTTTTAAAAACTTTTTGATTATATCACAACATTACTTCACATGCCATGCCAATTGTAGTTCAACTATCCAATAAAAACATTAAACATTTAACGTTATATCACATGCCAAATGTAGATTGAAACCATCCAAAACTTGAATTTTTTTTTTTGATTATATCACAACATTATTTCACATGCCATGCCAATTATAGTTCAACTATCTAATAAAAACATTTAATATTATATCACATGCCAAATGTAGATTGAAACCATCCAAAACTTAACTTTTAATTTAAACAAAAATTATAGATCACAACATTACTTCACATGCCAAATGTACTTCAACCATCCAAAACTTAAGTTTTAAAAACAAAACAAATTATAACACATCATTACATAACATGCCAAATGTAGTTCAAAATCAAAACATTAATTTATAGATGACAACATTACTGGTAGTTCAACTATCCAAAAATTAAAATTTTTAGAAACCAAACAAATTATATAGCAACATTACTTCACATTCACATTCCAAAAGTACTAAAACCACCCAAAACTTAACTTTTTGGAACAAAGAAAATTATATTAACACTGTAATAAAATATGTCCAAAAATTGTAGATCTCACAAGTATCAAGTATCAAGTTATATATATATATATATATATATATATATATATATATATATATATATATATATATATATATATATATATATATATATATATATACATATATATATATATATATATATATATATATATATATATATGACTGTGCATCTAGATAATATATAAAAAAGTAAATTTAAGACTAGAAATCTCAATCAAATCTACAAATCATGTCCACCAAATAAATATGGATGTAGTGTCTTTCCTAGCAGAGTCTCAATCTGCGCGCTATCTTGCTAAGCATAGGGAGCCTGTACACAATGCACATACAAACATTAAAATTTGATGTTTTAAAAATGAGTGAGAATATATAGAAATTCATGTAAAAAACAAAATATAAAAAAATCATGCAATAACTCATGAGGTTCCCTCTCCATTTGTTTGCCTTGTTGAAAATGCAACAAGATGATGGAGCTTAGTGAAAAGAAGTCGCCTTCACTAAGTGGGCCCGAAGGCTATTTTTGGCGCAAAGTCTATTTTTAGACTATGTCTATTTTTAGACATATGGATCATGGTCTATGAGTTGCAGGATGCTATTTATGGATGATTGGTTGAGTTGATAAAAATAGATGGACCTCTATTTTTAGACATTGGGCGGTTTCTATTTTTAGACTGCCGGGCTAAAAATAGAACAGTCAAATATTATTAACCCTTAATAATATTTAGACTATAAACATTATCTTATCCTCTTGGAGCACTTCAGTTTGATGCTTGGGCTGACAGAAGGAAATACGCTTTTCCTAAGGGTTAGTTGAGCTATTGCATGGTTGACTTCAGTTAGGACTCAAGTGGCAGAGTTTGGTGGAGTTGATGAGACAGTTGGTGGAGTTGTGTTCGGCTTAACTTAGTTGAACTAGTTGTATTTAGTCTAACTGAAAAATACACTAGTGATGAGTGGTGTGAATTAATTATTAATTAATTCACTAATTATTAACTCATAAATCAACTAAAGAACACATCAATTAACTGCAATGCATGGACAGTTCAGTGGAGACCAATGTTAGAGGTGGGTGAAAGGGTGAGTCTACTATCAGTTGTGACTATGGCTGTGCATGAGATTTGCACACACATTGATTGAGATTGCCAATGAGGATTGCGCAGTACAAGCCAATGGGATTCGAACTTGGATCTCATCATTATTCATCTTGGATTGCGCAGTAGAGGCAGGCAGACTTGTGGAGGAGATTTGAACCTGTGACTTGTTCATCTTCCGTGCTAGTTTGTGTGTAGCATGTGAGATAGTGCTGAGAGCTGTGAGAGCTTTGTGCTATGTATTGTTACATGTTCTTTATCATTATAATATACAGATAGTTGGGGGTTTTCAGCTGTAAGCTTTCCCCATTACATACTGTGTTATATGTGTGCTTGATTATGTTTTAATGTGCGCATGCGACTACTTCTATTTCCGCAAATTGATGATCAATTGTAGAAGAGGTTATGTATTATGCATGAAGCTTAAATAGTGTGTAATCAAGATAATCTCGGTGAATAATTCAGCTATTATTCAATTTTCTACATGGTATCAGAGCGAAATTGATCATCGGATCTATTACAGTGATTACAATTTATTTCGGTAGACAGAGTCTGTAAGCGGGCCAGGTAGCCTCTGGATCCATCCTTTCTTTGAAAGGTGATATATCCAGTAAATGCCCCTACAGTCGATCTCTATGCTAGAAATAATTTTTTCTCACAGATCGGAAGTGGTTGAGTTTTGAGCTGGTGGAATTCGAATTTGCAGCAGAATTTGGAATTCGAATTTGCAGCAGTTTTCTTGGTGTCGAAGTCAAAATATCTTTCAACGGATTGCGACTGGAGTATGCCCTTGAGGGCAGCTCGAATTATGTTGCATGGAAGGACAGGATGGAGGTGGTGTTAGAGGAAAATGGGCTGAAGGAGTTCATAGATGTTGAAGTCCCAAAGCCTACTGATGCTGCTCAAGTTGAAAATTGGCAAAAGAAGACAGCAAAATGTCGAAGGATTCTGTTGGAGGGCGTGAAGGATCACATTGTATCCAGCCTGCATGGAAAATCTTCTCCATACTTGATGTGGAAAGCGTTGACAGATTTATTCCAAAGCAAGAGCGACCAAAGGAAGTTGGCGCTCAAGGATAAACTCAGAAACATAAATATGGAGAAAGGCGACAGTATATCCAAGTACCTCACGAAGTTCACCCAATGCAGAGATGAGCTGGGAAGTGTGGGGGTGACTGTAGCTGAGGAGGACTTGGTGGACTTGGCTCTCCTTGGTCTTCTGAAGAGTTGGAATTCCTATCAAGACTCTGTTAATGGTCGGGAGAAATTGCTAGGATGGGAGCGACTTTGGTCGGATCTCATGCAAGAGGAGATAAGGCGGAGTACCAGGGATGGACCTTCATCAAAGGCATCTGATGAAGAAAATTGCGCTTTGGCTGCCAAAGCAAAGAAGGGGAAGAGCAAGAAAGCTTCTCATTTCACTGCGAAAGGCAAGAAGCAGGACATGTCCAAGGTGAAGTGCTTTCACTGTCACCAGCACAGACATTATGCCACAAATTGTCCGCAGAAGAAGAAAAATAAGCATGCTGCTGGATCTACAGTGGGAGAGGCCTTAGCCTCGCAAATTGAGCTGGATTTTTCGCTGATCGCATGCTTGGTATCAAGTGTGATGGGTTCAGTTTGGTTCTTGGATAGTGGTGCGTCTTTTCACATGACTGGAGATCGAGATTTGTTTTCAGATCTGGATGAGAAAGATCTTGGTGTGCACATCGAGATGGGTGATGATGGTAGATACAATGCGACCGGTATCGGTACCATTTCCTTTGAGAGGGAGTCTGGTAAACCCTTCGTATTGAAGGAAGTGATGCATGTTCCAGGATTGAAGAAGAATCTGATCTCTGTGGCGATGTTAGAAGACAAGGGGTACGATGTTGTCTTCAGCGAAGGAAAGGCTTTCCTATGCAGTAAGACAACTGGAGAAACCCGGAAGATAGGGGTTCGAGTCAAGAACCTTTATCAGTTGCAAGTAGATGGCTGCGCAACAATGGCATGCAAGGTGGAAGGAGTGGTGAGCCGGGATGATGGCGAGATGTGGCACCGGAGATTGGGCCACCTTCACCATGGAGCTTTGAAGATACTGCATCAGATTTCTACTGGGCTTCCTAAGGGCACTCTTGCGCAGTCAGATCAGTGCAATGGGTGTACTTTGGGAAAATTTGTGAAAGCCACCTTTCACGAGAAGGATAGTCACGCCACGACGATCCTTGAGAGAATTCACACAGACGTGTGTGGACCTTTCTCAGTAGCTTCGACAGCAAAGAACAGGTACTATGTGATATTTGTTGATGATTTTTCTCGGAAGTGCTCGATCTTCTTCATGCAGAAGAAGAGCGAGACATACTCAAAGTTCTGTGAGTTCAAGGCGCTGGTTGAGAAGGAATCGGGGAAGCATGTGAAGGATCTTAGGAGAGACAATGGTGGTGAATTCATCTCTGCTGAATTCAAGGACTTTTGCAGCGCAGAAGGAATTCAGAGAGAGCTCATAGCACCTCATAACCCACAGCAGAACAGGGTTGCTGAGCGGAAGAACAGAACGATCGTGGGTGCTGCACGGGCGATGTTGCATGATCAGGGCCTACCCATTCACTTGTGGGCGGAGGCATGAAATACTGCAGTATATGTGCAGAACCGTCACTACAAGGAAAAAGCACATTGGTGAGGGTCATGCTTGTGACGGACCTTTAAGGTCTGTCACCAATGTCACATATGGTGACGGTCCTTAAAAAACCGTCACTGTAAGTGTATATAGTGATGGTCCTTTATGGTCCGTCACCAAATACATTTTCAATGACACTTTTTTATCTAGTTTACGCAAAAGAAATCCGTGCAAGAGGCAGGGGCCCTCTACCACTTGACGACATTCAACTCCAAATTAAATCACGCCTTCAAAATAAATTTTACAGTCAAGTATACTTTAAGGAAAAAGTTTGAACATGACTTTCATTTGAAGAATGTATCACGAGTTTGAAATAAATCTAGCAGAAACCAAATCTAACATAAAATCTCTAACTAGCTCTCCCGGTCCTACTCAAGAGTTTATAATGTAAATACGAGTAACAATAATTACAACAATTTAGGAATAATGTCTTTCCTTATGTCAAGATCATCAGCGGAGTCTTTGAGGGTAGCTCAAGCTCGTGAAGAAGAAAAGACATACGGAGTGAGGCTTGATCCCTAGTAGGAGTCTTCCTTCACAAATGTGTTCCCACGTGCATAACGAGTACCCAGGTGTTCTCTTCCATGATGAGCAACAAACCATGTAGACACGACGTGGATCATGCCCATATGCGGTTTTCCTCAAGAGGCCACCTGGAACATACTCAAACATGAAGGTAGCTGCAGAATCGCCGGTTAGCTACGGAATGTCTGCATTCTGCAGCTAGTTCCGGTCAAAATGCTTAACAATGACAAAAATCACAAAATTCAACAAGTCAGTCATGTAAATCATTCTAGAAGTAATTTTAACTATATTTATTGATCAATTGGGTTTAAGATAGAAATGGACAAGGGAAAATGAGGTAAAATGAGGTGAAGGAAAACACAAATTTGAGGCTCAATAGTAGCTTCGACAGCAAAGCACGGGTATTATGTGATATTTGTTGATGATTTTTCTCGTAAGTGCTGGATCTTCTTCATGCAGAAGAAGAGCGAGACATACTCAAAGTTCTGTGAGTTCAAGGCACTGGTTGAGAAAGAATCGGGGAAGCAGGTGAAGGCTCTAAGGAGAGACAATGGTGGTGAATTCATCTCTGGCGAATTCAAGGACTTTTGCAGCGCAGAAGGAATTCGAAGAGAGCTCATAGCACCTCATAACCCACAGCAGAACGGGGTTGCTGAGCGGAAGAACAGAACGATCGTGGGTGTTGCACGGGCGATGTTGCATGATCAGGGCCTACCCATACACTTGTGGGATGAGGCATGCAATACTGCAATATATGTGTAGAACCGTTGTCCTCACAGGATACTTGGCATGAGTACACCCGAGGAGGCGTTTTCTGGTAAGAGGCCTGATATTTCCCATTTGAGGATTTTTGGTTCACCTGTTTACATTCATGTGACGAAGGATTCCAGGAAGAAGCTGGAGCCGACCGCAGAGGTTGGGATATTTGTGGGGTACACTGATACACCCCACAACTATCATGTGTATTTTCCAGACAGTCGCAAGACTGTTGTGCGACGGGATATCAAATTTCATGAGGAGAAAGCCATGAAGTGTTCGCTTGAGAGGGAGCCACACTTGCATGCAAATGAGGAGATATTAGTTCCTAAGGATGAGTCTCTGGATGTGGATCAGCCACAAGAGGAGGTTCATGGAGTGGAAGAGACCACTCATGCAGTGCCAACCATCAGAGGGTGGAAGCGCACTATAGAAGCTGAATGACTGGCTCAAGATGCAGAAAAGGTTGTAGGAGCACCTACATCACAGCGCAGATAGAGACAGTCACCTGATCGGTATACTGGATACATGGCTCTTATGAGCAAGTGTATTGTGACAGAGCCATCCTTTTTCGAGGAAGCTGTGGAGGATCCCGCATGGGTAGATGCCATGGTGGAAGAGTATGATTCGATTGTCAGAAACAGTGCATGGGAGATTGTCCCAAGGCCAGAAGGGAAATCAGTGGTGGGTTCGAGATGGATCTACAAAGTGAAGCAGGCAGCTGACGAGAGTGTGGAGAAGTACAAGGCAAGATTTGTTGCCCGAGGCTTTTCACAGATAGAGGGGATCGATTATGAGGAGACCTTTACACCTGTCGCAAGGTATTCTTCCATATGGACGATTCTTGCTCTCTTAGCGCAGATGGGGTGGCACATTCATCAGATGGATGTGAAGACTGTGTTCCTCAACGAAGTCATTGAGGAGGAGGTGTACATAGAGCAGCCCGAAGGTTTCGAGATCTTCAGCAGTGAGTCGCATGTGTGCAGGCTCAAGAGAGCGATGTATGGGTTGAAACAAGCACCTCGTGCTTGGTACACATGGATAGACAGTTATTTCACCGGACTCGGATTCTCCAAGAGTGAGGCGGATCCTAACCTATACTAGATTGTGGTGGAGGGTAAGTTGCTGATCATTGTAGTTTATGTAGATGATTTTATTTTGACAGGTGATGAGCTGTTGATACTCTCATGCAAGGAGGATCTTGCAAAAGAGTTTGAGATGAAGGACTTGGGCCTCCTTCATTATTTCCTGGGATTGGAAATTTGGCAGCGCAGTGGTGGACTGTTTGTTTCTCAGGGTAAGTATGCCGGGGAGATACTGGAGAAGTTCAACATGCATGGCTGCAAGCCTGTTGATACTCCTCTTCCTGGTGGTTGGAGGAAGGAGGATGCTACTTCAGCGGAGGTAGTGGATGCCACTGTTTATCGACAGTTGGTGGGGTCGCTTATGTATCTGGTCAATACATGACCCGACATATGCTATGTTGTTAACCAACTTTCACAAGCTATGGTTAAGCCTACCAAGCTCTTTTGGAAGGTAGGCAAGCATGTATTGAGATATCTCAGAGGCACATCGGGATATGGATTATGGTACAGACAATCGGATGAGGTGAAGCTGTGTGGCTTCACGGATGCAGATTGGGCAGGGAGCCCAACAGACAGAAAGAGCACATCTGGAGGGATTTTCAGTATCGGGTCGACAGTAGTTTCTTGGTACAGTAGGAAGCAGAGATCCGTGGCACTCAGTTCAGCAGAGGCCGAGTATATGGCAGCGAGTTTGGCTGCATGCGAGGCTATATGGATGAGGAAGATCCTAGTCGGGTTGTTCGGTTCACACTTAGAGCCTACTGTGATTTATTGTGATAATCAGAGTTGCATCAAACTCTCGGTTAATCCAGTATTTCATGATAGATCTAAACACATTGACATCCGGTATCATCATATCAGAGATTGTGTGCAGCGAAAGATCATGTTACTTTCATACATTCCTACGGAGGATCAGGATGCTGATATCTTGACAAAGGCACTCACTAGGAGCAAATTCGAATACCACAGAGGCAGGATAGGGGTGGCAGATAATCCTTATCTTGTTGAGAGGGAGTGTTGAGATTGCAACAAGATGATGAGCTTAGTGGAAAGGAGTCGCCTTCACTAAGTGGGCCCGCAGGTTATTTTTGGCGCAAAGTCTATTTTTAGACTATGTCTATTTTTAGACATATGGATCATGTTCTATGAGTTGCAGGATGCTATTTGTGGATGGTTGGTCAAGTCGAAAAAAATATATGGACTTCTATTTTTAGACATACTGGGCAGAATCTATTTTTAGATTGCCAGTCTAAAAATAGATATGTCGAATATTATTAGCTCTTAATAATATTTAGACTCTAAACATTATCTTATTCTCTTGGAGCACTTCAGTTAAGTGCACAGATGTGGCACAGGAGCTGACAGAAGGAATTACGCTATTCCTGAGGGTTATGTGGAGCTATTGCATGAAGAATTCAGTTAGAACTCATGTGATAGAGTTTGGTGGAGTTGATTGAGGAAGTTAGTGGAGTTGTATTCAGTTTAACTAATCTAAACATAGTTGAGCTATTTGTATTCAGTTTAACTAATTGATACAATTAGTGAGAGTAGTGTGAATTAATTATTAATTAATTCACTAATTATAAACTCATAAATCAACTAAAGAATGCATCAGTTAACTTCAGTGCATGGACAGTTTCAGTGGAGACCAGTGCAGAAATAGGTGAAAGAGAAGGTTAACTATCAGTTGTGACTATACTGTTGCTATTTGCAACACACAGATAGGTGGAGAAGCCCATGAGGATTGCGCAGTTCAAGCCAGGTGGTTTATCTATTTAATGAAGCCATCCCATAGCATTGAAAATGCAATAAAGGCTGGCTATCAAGTGGCAAAATATTGGAGCATGTGTTTTGCTAGATCTAGCTTGATAGTGTGTAGCAATTGAGGGTGTGCATGAGAGCTTGTGAGGAGCTTTTTTACTATGATTGTTACATGATCTCCATGACATATAATATACAGATAGTTGGGGTTTTCGGCTTTAAGCTTTCCCATTAAATACTGTGTTCATATGTGTGATTGTTTGTGGTTTTATTGTATGCATGCAATTGATTTTATTTCCGCATGTGATGATCAATGGTAGAAGAGATTCTGTATTATGGATGAAGCTAAAATAGTGTGTGATCAGGAGAATCTCGGTGAATAACATATCAGTTATTCAAATTTCTACAGAAGAAGAAGGAGGTAGAGGAAGAGGTAGAAGAGAAATGGGAAGCTCTTTTGGATTTCCTATAGTAGATGAAGAAACCAATGCAACTATGAAAAACATTTCACCCTCTGTCCTTCCAAAATTTTATGGACTCAAAAATGAAGATTCCGAAACCTTCCTATTTGAATTTGAAGTCCTATGTAGAACCTATGACTACTTACAAGATGCTCAAAAAATTAAACTATTCCCTTCAACATTGAAAGGAGCAGCATTAAAATGGTTTATGAGTTTGATCAACAATTCTATTAGGACATGAGGCACCTAAACAAGGAATTTCTAGAGGTATTTGGATTATTTTATGCCATTCAACCATAAGGAAGAAGTTTTTAAAATGTTACAAAAAGAGGATGAAAATTTGGAAGATTTGTTGGAGAGGTTTAACTATAACATCAAGAGGGAAAAAATGGAAAACTTAGACCAAGACACCTTGAAAGCTCTCTTGTTGAAGAAAATTAGGGATGAATGGTTAGATTTCCTTAACATGATGGGAAAAGGTGATATATCATAGCTCACATTACTTGAAATAGCTGAATTATGTATCAACCTTTCAAGAGGGAAATCTAAAATTATAAAAGGACCAAGAGACCCTGCTCTTGCGAGGGCAAGTAAGTCTGCTTCTGGGACAGTAAGCAGGGCAGAAATAGGACATATGCTTGATGAATTCAAATCTGATATCTTGGGGATTCTTAGTGAACAAATAGACACCCTTAAGTTACAAAAAAAAGCAGAAAAATGAATCTGATGCCTTAGCAATCTTTTGTCCCAAATGTAGAAAGAAACATGCCTTGAGAGAGTGCCCTTTGGATGCAAAATTTGTGGAGACTTGTGTAATTTGTTCAGAAAAACATGAGACCAAGATTTGTCCTTCACTTCCTGGTCTTAAAGCTGTCTTTCGAGAAGAAACTCCTACAAGTTCCATAGAATCTCTCAATTTTGTCTCCAGGAGACCTTGGCAAGGACTTCAAACACAAGGATTTCATGATCAGTTATATAATCAAACCCCACCAAATTGGAATTCTTGGCAGCAACCTTGGCCCTAATTTCAAAATCAATCACAAACTTGGGCGCAAGGAGCACAAAATCCCTATGGAAGATACTTTCAGTATTACCAATATCCACCATCCTACCCACCATATTCACATTTTCCTCCTCAACAAAACTTTCAACAAAATCCTCAAAAAAATCCACAACATCATAATCAACCACTTCCATTACCATTTCCTCATAAAACAAATCAGTTGCCTGCCCAACCCATACCAAACCCCAACAATAAAAATCCTCAGAACACATACATGATAGAAGGCCAACAGTTTCCGACTTATTTGATCACTCCTTTAGACCTTAGTGATGTTCAACTTAGGTCTGGAATAACACTTGAAAAGAGGAAACCTTCTATAAACATACAAGAGCAAGACAATTCTGAGGAAGATTCTCTACGAATAAATAAAAGTCTTGAAGAGAACACATCTTTCCAAGACTCAAACATTGAAAAATCAAAACAAAAAGAACCAATAATTTCAACTCCTATATTAGAGCAGCCATCAACATCCACTTCTACACCTCCCTTTCCAGAAAAATTACAAATTGATAGGGGTATAGAAAAACAAATTATGGTGCCTAATTATGATTTCCTGGATGAGATGAGAAATGTTTGTATTAAGATCCCATTTTTGCAAGCTATCAAGGAAATTCCAATCTTAGCAAAGACAATAAAGGAGTTGAGCATGAAGAAAACAGGAAAAAGAATAAGAGAGATAAAGAAAATTCAACTGGCAGGAAAAATAGCAGATATCATGATGGGTAAGATTGCTATTCCAAAGTATCTAGACCCAGGAAATCTAGTTGTTAAAATACACATCAATGGAACTGAAATTCAAAACACACTTATTGATTTAGGAGCAGCAATCAATATCATGAGTAGACAAATCATGGATAAACTGAAACTTCCTAATCTTATTTTTACACCCACATTATTACAATTAGCAGACAGATCTGTGATCAAACCTGATGGGGTAATAGAAGACATTCCAGTGTCCCTAGATTCTTGGGAATATCCTGTGGATTTTATGATCCTCACTCCTAAGAATAATCTAGGGGGGCATCCTGTTATATTAGGAAGACCTTGGTTAGCTACAGCTGATGCTTTCATTAGTTGTAGATACGGTGATATGTACATCTCTGATGGTAGTTCAACCAAGAAATTTACCTTGTATCCTCCAGCAAAGACAATTACAGAATTAGATGATACTCAATGGATAGAGGATGAAGAAGACTTACAACCTCTCTTCACAATTTCAGAAATTAGTGAAGATAGCCAAATTTTGAATACCTTAGAAAACTTTGAATCCTCTTCGGAATACAAACATGAACAATTTCAAGAAGAATCCAACATTGAGTTTTTATCATCAAGACAGATGTCTCTCTATTCCATGGATAAATTTGGCAGCTCTACAATCGAGATATTTCCAGGCAAAACTTTAAACATAAACAAGAACCTAGAGAAATCTCAACAAGCAGAGCTAGTCAAAATATTACAGAGACATTCTTCTGCATATGCATGGGAGTACACTGATATGAAATGGATAAGCCCCAAGACTTGCACTCATCACATCTATATAGAGGAAAATTGTAAACCAATCAAACAACCTCAAATACGGATGAATCCAAATCTTAGGGAAATTGTTAAAGAAGAATTGCAGAAATTGTTAAATGTTAACTTTATCTATCCCGTTTCAGATAGTCAGTGGGTTTCTCCTTTGGTAATTGTGCCGAAGAAAAATGGTAAATGGAGGGTATGTATTGACTACCGAGAATTAAACAAAGCTACTCTTAAAGATCATTTTCCCCTACCTTTCATAGATCAGGTATTAGATACATTAGCTGGCAAAAAGTACTTCTCATTTTTAGATGGGTTTAGTGGTTATAATCAAATCCAAGTAGCACTGGAAGATCAAGACAAAACCACATTTACCTGTCCTTGGGGTACCTATGCTTACCGAGTATTGCCATTTGGACTATGCAATGCACCCGCAACATTTCAAAGGGCAGTACTAGGAATTTTTTCAGATCTAATACATGATTGTGTAGAGGTATATATGGATGATTTCACAATTTATGGAAACACATTTGAAAAATCCTTAGCAAACTTGGAAAATTTCTTAATGAGATGTAAAGAAGAAAATCTTTCTCTAAGTCATGAGAAGTGTTTTATGATGTTTACTGAAGGAATTGTTTTGGGACATCACATTTCAGGGGATGGGATTAGAGTTGATGAGTCAAAAGTTGAAGTCATCTCTAACTTATCTATTCCAAGTTGTCAAAAAGATGTTAGGAGTTTTCTTGGATTTATAGGATATTATCGAAGGTTTATAGAAAACTTCACCAAGATAGCATCTCCACTTTTCAAATTACTTACCAAGGACTGTGAATTCAAGTGGAATCCTGATTTCCAGTTAGCCTTTGAGACCTTGAAAACAAAAATCTCTGAAGCACCTATTTTAAGGGGACCTAACTGGAAGTTACCTTTTCATATTTCAACAGATGCCTCAGATACAACTCTAGGAGCAGTATTGGGACAAAAAGACTTGATTCCTTATGCCATCTATTATACAAGTAAAAATTTGACTCCTTCAGAGTTAAATTATACTGTAACTAAAAAAGAGTTTTTAGCTGTTGTTCATGCCATAAACAAATTCAGACACTATATAACAGGCTATGAAACTTTTGTTCACACAGATCACTCTGCAATTAGATATCTAATGAAAAAATCAATTACTAATGGCAGAGTCATAAGATGGTTATTTCTTTTACAAGAATTCAACATTACCATTATAGATAGGCCTGGAAAACAAAACACAATAGCTGATTTCCTATCTAGACTCCAAAACATCAAAGATGACACTCCAGTTGAAGATCAATTTCCTGATGAATATCTTTTTTCAATTTCTACTCAAACTCCTTGGTTTGCTAACATTGCTAATTATTTAGTTTCAGGAAAATTTCCTTCAATAATGAATGCAAGAGATAAAAGAAAAATCATTTATGACAGTGAAAAATATTCATGGGTTGCTAATGAGTTGTACAAGACAGGTCCAGATTTTATCATTAGGAGATGTGTTCGGGAAGATGAGATGCATGAGATTCTCAAAGCATGTCATGATGAACCTTGTGGCGGACACTTTGCTGATAAGAGGACAGCTTATAAGGTCCTTCATTTAGGATACTATTGGCCATCCCTTTTTAAAGATGCTAAAGAGTATGTCAAAAGGTGTGACAGTTGCCAAAGGGTAGGGAAACCTTCTCCTTGAGGTGAGATGCCATTGCAGCCTCAGGTACATATTGAACCTTTTGAAAAATGGGCTTTAGATTTTGTAGGACCTATTAGTCCTCCATCAAGACAAAATAAATATATATTAGTTTGCACTGATTATGTTACCAAATAGGTAGAGGCCAAGCCATTACTTTCTGCTACTGAAGCATCTGTAGTTAATTTTCTTTTTGAGGATATTTTTACTCGTTTTGGTGTCCCAAGGGAAATTGTTACAGATCAAGGAGCTCAATTTACATCAAAGCTAGTGGAAAAAATGATGGAGAGGTACAAACTCAGACACATAAAATCTACTCCTTATCATCCACAAGAAAATGGTCAAGTGGAATCTACCAATAAAGTCATTGAAGGGATCCTAACAAAGACTATCCATTTACATAGAAGAGATTGGGTAGACAGGCTTCTTGAAGCTTTGTGGGCCTATAGAACTACATGGAGAAGCACAACAAACCATACTCCTTATGAACTTGTTTATGGAAAACAAGTTTTGTTTCCCATAGAGTTTCAGATTCAAACTTTTAAAATGGAGGTTCAGCTAGGACTTGATCTAACAGAGGCACAAAAGCACAGATTGGAGCAGATTAATGAATTGGATGAGATCAGACAAGATGCAGTTCAGAAAACAAGTATAGTCCAACATCAAAGGACTAGATGGCATGATAATTACATCAAGGAAAAGAAGTTCAAAGAAGGTGACTGGGCTCTCTTGTTTGATTCAAAGTTCAAGGATTTTCAAGGTAAATTCCAAACACATTGGCTTGGGCCATATGAAATTATAAGAATTTTTGACAATGGAGCAATAAAAATCAGGACAATAGATGATGAGAAGGTCACTTTTCTTGTAAATGGTCATAGATTGAAGCTGTATCATAAGCCACTTTCAAGAGAATAAATTTTCAAGAGATTCCAGGAAAACAGTGATGTGAAGTTAATGAAGAAGAATTTTTCTTCTTCATCAACTTAGTTGAATTTTTTGAATTCAAAAGCATAAATAAATAAATAAATAAAATAAAAAATAAATAAAGTATAAACATGAAAACTAATCACTGAGTAGCATGTTTATACAGAAAAGATAAAGTGAAAATCAGAACCCTTCTGACACTTTAGCTTTTCAAATTTGTTTTTTTCAACAAGCAGTCATTACAAAATCATAAGTTTCACCCCATTATGTCTCACTTCATTCATATATCATTTGCTCCATTCATTCATATTTCATTCATTCCATTCATCCATACTTAATTCACTCCATTCCATGGTCCATTTCATTTACATCTCAGATTTCTAAATTTGATCTCTTTCTGCAGATTAAGTGTTACAAATCATGAGTTACAGGCCACTTTTTATGTTTCATTCCACTTCACAATTGTGATTCATATCATTCCATTACATTTCACCTCACTCCTGATCCATTTCACTCTATTTCATGATCCATTTCATACAACATTCCATTCCATGTTTCAAAGTTCCTACAGGTACATTCTGCAGCCAGTCAGACATTCTGTAGCCAGCTAGACATTCTACATCCAAATATCCAGAAGGCAACTATCCCGTAATCATTTGATCAGCAGCAAATTGATCCTTTACATCTATGACAACAAGCAAAATCAAAGTAGTTATGAATACTGAAGAATCAATGATTTTCAAAGGAGGACAAAGCATATCAAAACCACAAAGAAATAAATTTTTTTTAAAGGAAAGGCAAAGGTAAAGTTGTAAAATTATTATGATGACAGAATATGAAAGTTATAGTATAGTTAGGTCATGTATGATTCAAAAATTTGTTTTAACTATTCGTGTTGATCATGCCTATTAAGCCTATCATAAAAACTTTGGAAAAAATCCCTTCCACTTCGCCATTTCAAATCATCATTTAAAACTTAATGGTTAAAGTACTGAAGTGACGTATTCGGCCACGTCACCAGCCAAAGTATTCAGTGATGATTTTGAATTTCTCACGAAATGTTTCCACGGTATTTTCTCCCATGATGGTTCTCAAACTCATTAATTCATGTAAATCACCCTCACTACATTTCACTCATTCTATAACCTCCTCATATCATCCTTCTGTAGCTAATTCCTACTGCATAAACCGAGAACAACAGCTTTGGGGTAAAAACAACTCTTTAACAACCATTTTCACCGTGGATAGAAGAACAGTAAATTGAAGGTTGAGAAGAGAAGCCATGGGTCTCATAGTAAGATCCGAACCAGTTGGAACCAAGTACTTAGAGGGCTACCCACAAATTAGATAAATGCTACAACAGGCTGGGTGGTTACAATTCTTGGAAAAATTTAATGGTTTTCATAAGGAGGTAACTAAAAAATTTGCACGGTCCTTCAATGGAGCAGAGGTCGAAACAGGAGATATTAAGTTCACTATTACATAGGCTTTCATTGCAGAAGCAACGGAATTACCCAAGCAAGGAGAACGGTGGTTCAAAAATAGGGAATTTAATAATGAGGCATGGAGGCAAATGCTCAAAACACCAGGTATGGATGTTTCCATTTTTAAGAAGGGTATTCCTAGCTCAGCACCGAAGAATAAATGGCGGAATATGTTGCTCATTTTGCAAAAAATTATAACTTGTGAGGGAAGGTTTGGTACCCTCTATGTTTATCATATTCGGTTAGTGATGCATTTTTTAGATGAAGAAATCAATTTACCCTTTTTCATTCTTCATAGTATGAAGAGAGTGGCCTCTAATGTACAAAAGAGGGTTCAATTCCTGGAAACCACTTTGTACCACCACAGCCTAGTTAAAATCCTAATTGAACATCATTTGAGAAAAGTGGGAGACAATTGGGATGAGTTTCTAGTAAGGAATCACTTTGAAGAACCCAAGGAACTTCCATCTGAAGGTAAGCTTACAAGAAGAAGCAGGAGAAGGAAAATTTCCGAAGCTGTTGAAACTAAAATTGGTAAGTCTATACAAGAGGACAGTGAAGAGATAATTTCTGAGAAATTGACTGAAATTAGGAAACAACTTAAAAAGGAGAAGATGATAAGAAGGTATGCCAAGGAGAGAGGTGAAGTACCATCTCAACCAAGATGAAGCCATAGACTTAGAGGTATATTGAAGAAAACAGGGATTAGACAAACGAGAATCATAAACATTGAGGATGAAGAGACACTAAATGCTAGATCACTTGAGTAACAATATGAAGAGGATCTTGATGAAGGAGCTCTGGAGATAGACCCAGAACAACAACAAATTTACAATTATGTTGAGACATTAGAGAAGAGAGCCTCAGAAAGTAGAGATAGAACTCCTAGCCCACCAGAATCTGCAATTGATATACTAAGAAGAGATAAATATGAGTTAGAAGTACTCAATAGGCATATCAAGAATGAGAATGACATTTTAAGGGAGTAGGTTAAGCTGAAAAGTGATATGAATACAACTCTCTCTCTACAAATGGAAAAGTTGTACAAGGCTAGTGAGAAATTGAAGAAGAAAAACAAAAAGTTGAGCAGGGCACTTATAAATTTGAGATTCCAGTTGGTCATAAAGAAGCCTAGGAGGCCATTAAATATTAGGCAAAGCAGAAGAAGGAGCCTAGATGTCCTAGCAGAAGTCTCAGAATATATGAGTTGATTGCATGAGGACATGCAAGAACTTTACAGTGGGAGTATGTTGAGCCCCAAAGATGTCCTTTCCCTTCACCAAATTTCACTTCATTTCCTTTGTCCCTTATTAAATACAGACTTAAATGGGCAATAGGATTGGTTAAAGACACTTTAAGAATGTATATAATTACTAACTTGCTACACTTTTATGGTTTTGTTGTTGTAGTAATTTTTTACTAGACTTAGCTACAGAATGCAGCCATTCTGTAGCTAGTTGTCGATTCCGCAGCTGTCTTCATGTTCTCACAGGTTCCAGGTGTCACCTCAAAGAAAAATGCATATGGGTGAATTCCATACTTCATCCACATCATTCCTTGCTCCCTACGAAGTCTGAGCAGAATTCTACAGGTGGTTATGCACGTGGGAAACCAAAACTAAGAGACAGACTTCTAATAGGACAAGGATTGTACAGATGTCTTTAATCACAGTACGAGGCCTCCACCAGAATTCTAATTTGATTTTAGTTAGGAAAGACATTTATTCATATTTTATCTCAAGGGCAGTTATATAATTTTCCAATAATAATGACTCTGGAGACCGAGAAACAGCTAGCTAGATTTATGTTTTGTTGCTAGATCTCAAAAGACCGTAATACACTGTTTTTGAAATAATTTTCCCTTAATGAAAGAAGCACCACTTTATTGCAAGACATGAGGCAATATTGAGGATATTTGTATGCTAATCCGGTGGTAGAGGGCCCCTACTACCTGAGAAGCTTTGTGCACATTGTTTAGATAAGTAACTTTAGCCTTGTTGCATTCCTAGTTTAAGCAATTTTCTGAACTTTGTGTTTTATACTCACTTGCATTGGATGCTACAGTCTAGTCTTGTTCTTACGAATTATTCCAAAATATCACTAATATTGAATGAGATATAACTGTAGTATTTTAGGAATTAGTTGCCTTTTTCTGAACTTTACGTTTTTGTGCTCAATTACATCAATTGTTACAACTAGACGTGTTCTTCCGAATTGTTCCAAAACATCACTAATACTGAACGAGACAGGGTTGTAATATTTTAGAGATTAGTTGCATTATAAGTGTAGTTGTAATACTCCGGAGATTAATGGTGCACTAGTTCAGTTTTTGTTCACTGTATTTCAAGTTAGACCAATGGCACTCTAGTTCAGCTTCTGTTCATTGTATTTCAAGTTAGGATAATGGCATTCTAGTACATTTGTGGTCACTGTATTTCAAGTTTGAATGATTGCATTTTAGTTCAACTTTATCCATTCTATTTTTTAGTTTTATTAGTCAGTTGTATGCTAGTTTTGTTCCATTAGACTTCAAGGCCTTCATTATTTACAAACTGCTCTTGTTATTAATCTCTTCCAACACAACATCATATGGACATGAATTAGTGATATCAGTTCAAGGCCTTGATTGTTCTGCAATCTCTTATAATTGTACAAATAGCCTTTTTCCCAAAACTATTCCAAAAGACTTCTAACTTCCCAATAAGGCTTAGTAGTGACAATTTAAGTTGCAGAATGAATTAATTTCAGTGTCATAGGTTAATTTAGAGTAGAGTTCCTCACTGTGTTGCAGACTATCTTTTCCAAATATGTTCCAACAAATTTCTAGCCATGGATAATATTTTCTCTGTGATCTTGTAGGTAGTTGTTTACTTAGAAGAGCCTCATGGCACTAACTTGTTCCTTTCTCAAGCTATTCCAACATATTTCTAATGAATTAATTGGACTGAGTTCATGTTGTGAGTTATTGAATTCATGTTGTGAGTTATTTTCTTGTCAAATTTTTGCATTTCCTAAGTGCCATACATAGTTTAGAATAGGTTTTGATCTGTTTCAGTGTGACCAACAACTTCTCTTTACCAACACTTAGTTATTTTCCTTTTTAACACAAAAACATAAAACCAAAAACATTGGAAAGACACTAAACGCAACGTAGTGAGAAACAAATACCTAGGCACATATAGTGCACTTCACTTCAACAGTTTACTAGCCCTGGTTGACAATTTATGACCTCAATTTAGGAACACTAAGTTGAGCAGAAAATGGTTTAAAGGCTTAGCTCCTAACACCATACATGATCTCCCTTGCCTCTACCAATCTTCCATAAACAAGTGGGAAATCAAGAAAAACCCCCTCCAAATCCTTTCTGAATATAACAATCTTAAAAAGAATTTAGGGAAAACTGTACAAGATTATTACACTAGGTTTAACAGTGTCTACAATGCCCTCCCCCCTCAAATGAAACCCCCACAAGGAATAGCACTAGTAAAGTTTCCAGAAGGCTTTGATCCAGACATGGCATACCAATTAAGGGAGAGAGACCCCACAAATTTAGAAGAAATGCAAAGGGAAAATATTAGTGCAGAAGCCAACTTGATTGAAAAGAGAGCTAGGATGAGGTCAGAAAAAAGAGTCACTTACAAAGATGAAACCATAGCCTCAACCTCTTCTTCCGATGCCAAGATAGAAAACCTAGTTAGAACCATGGAGAGAATGATGGAAAAGGATAAACTTGAATGAAAGAGCACCTCCTAGGGAAAATCAACCAAATCACCAAAACAAAAATCGGAATTAGAACTTTAGAAGAGACCCACCCCAGATTAGACAAAGGGAAAATGACCAACAAATTAGGCCCCCTTTCTAAGATAACTATGTAGATGAAGGGGAAAGAGATACTAAACATCCAGAAGAAAACCATGTAAACTTAATAAGCTCTGATAATGAGAGTGATGTTTTTCTCACAGAAGAGGAACAAGGCTTCTTCTCCTCAAATAAAATTGAAACAAACAATGAGGATTCTGAAGACTACAAATTCGGATTTGAAAACACCATAATGGAAGTCCATAGGCAATATGATCTTAGGAGTAAGAAAAACCAAGACAACTCCAAGAAGAAAAATTTAGAGAGTGCTATTAGGAAAACCCCTGAAAATAATCCTAAAAGGACAGCATACAATACCAACACCATGCTAAGAAAACTGATCCAAACAGAGACAAAACTAGCCAACCAAGTGGTGACATAAGTTTCCCTAGTACCTGTACTAATGGCCCTGAGAAAACTCTTTTTCTAAAGCCCCAAATTAGAATCGGAAAATTAAAAATGTAGAAAAATTTATGGCTGATAAAAGTAATGTAAATATGCCCAAAACCGAAGTACCTTTCAGTTTTGAAGGAGAGATTGCTAAAATAAAGATAACCATACCTCTCACTGAATTGGTAACTCAAGATCTATACAGGTCCCAATTTTTGAAAGTTTTGAACATAGGGAATGATAAAAACACTCTAAAATTGACTAATCACAAACCAGAGTTGTTGTTTGGTCCCGAAGTTGAGGGAAAATACCAAGAAGGAGTTGTCCCTCCTTTCTATGTTAGCCTAAACATACATGACAAAATAATACACAATGCTATGCTAGATTTCGGTGCCTCTCACAACCTCATGCCTAAGGTAGTGATGGAGAGGGTAGGCCTAGAAATAACCAAACCTTACAAAGACTTGTACTCTTTCGATTCGAGTAGAGTCAAATGTTTGGGTCTAATCAAGGATCTTTGTATCACTCTGGCATAAATACCTGCTAAGAGTCTAGTCATGGACATAGTTGTTGCTGATATTCCCCCGAAGCATGGCGTGCTTTTATCCATATCATGGGGAGACAAACTTCAAGGAAGCCTCCAAATGGACATGTCATATGATACTATCCCTGACTTCAATCAAACTAGGAGATTATACCAGGAATCTTACATGAAGCATCTGGTAAGTAACCTAGATAGACCAAAAAACACCCATATTTATTCCATTCACTCAAATTTGGACTCTTTCATCTTATATAATGAAGATGACATTAGTGAACAGGTGAAAGGAAATGAGAAAGAGCTAGGTTGTCTAAAACACTCACACTCACCCTCAAATGAAGAACATGACAACCAGAACTCTAGCAGCCTTGAACAACAACATAGTGACAAACATGAACTAGAAACACTTTGGAACATAAGATTTGATGGCTCTTGTGGCAAGGCTGTTTTAGGAGCCGGTGTCTAGATACATAACGCAAATGAGGGCCATTCATACAAACTAGACTTTCAGTGCACTAATAACATTGTAGAGTAGGAGGCTCTCCTCCTTAGTTTGCACTTGCTTGAAGACTTATGAGCTAAGAAAATATATGTCCAAGGAGATTCATAAATTATCATTAAACAAATCAAAGGTGAGTACTCAACAAAGAATCCAAGATTAAGAGAGTATAGAAATTCAGCCCTAGATCTCCTCAAAACTTTTGAGAAATATGAACTCATTTGCATTCCTAGAGCCCAAAATAGTCTTGCCAATGAGCTTGCCTTTGCTACCAGCAATTGCAAAATACCACATTCAAGTGAACAATACACTATTAAAGTCAAACACCATCCTACAGTGACTGACAACATTAACCATTGGCAAGTGTTTGAGGTTGATGAACAAATTGATGACTTTTTTCAATCTAGGAATGAATTTACAATAACAAAACCAAGCCTAGAGCATGATGAAGTGGTTTTTGCTGAAGAAAAAGCTCATAAAATAGAGTTGTCCTCTACTACTGATATAAATTTGATTACACATTCTTGTGAGGTAGAATTTTTTGAGGATCTAGACCAAAAGGACCTTGAGGTATTACAATGTAAAGATGATACATTACCAAGGGGACTTGCACCATTAGAAGAGTTGTTCAACTTTAATGATGTGGCTAAAAAACCAAAGATAGAATCCACCAACAATGATGTAGTGGAGTATAACATAGGCAACCCAAAGGAACCCAAAATGATCAAACTCTCCAAAAATCTTCCTCCTCACATAAAACAGAGATATATTGAACTTTTTCAAGAGTTTAAAGATGTTTTTGCATGGGGGTATGAAGATTTGAAATCATATGACACAAGCATTATTCAAAATAAAATTCCTCTTAAGGAAAATCAGAAACCTTTCAAAAAAAATATGAGGAGAATAAAACCTGTCTTACTACCTTTAGTTGAGAAAGAGATTAAAAAAATGTCTGATGTCGGGATCATAGTTCCCATTAGATACTCAGAGTGGGTTTCCAAACTTGTGTCAGTTAGGAAGAAGACTGGGGAGATTAGACTTTGCATTGAATTTAGAAATTTGAATAAGGACTCCTTGAAAGATAATTACCCCTTGCCTAAAATGGATCACATACTTCAAAAGGTAGTTGGATCTAAGAGAATCTCACTGCTTGATGGTTTTTCTAGTTACAACCAAGTGCTAGTATTCCCAAGTGATCAACACAAAACTACTTTCACCACACCTTGGGGTACATTCATGTATGTCAAAATTCCATTTGGGTTGATGAATGCGGGGGCCACTTTCCAAAGGGCTATGGAAATAGCTTTTTCAGAAGACATAGGCTACTTCATAGTCATTTACCTTGATGACATCACTGTTTACTCTAAGACTAATGAAGAACACTTAGTCCACTTGAGAAACGTTTTTTAAAAGTGTAGGAAATATCGCCTATCTTTGAATCCCAACAAAACATTGTTTGGTCTCCAGGAAGGAAAAATCCTAGGCCACATCATCTTTGAAGAGGGAATAAAAATAAACCCCAAAAGGATTGAAGGCATATTGCAAATCAGCCATCCTAGAAACATCAAGGAATTGCAATCATTCATTGCGAAAATCAACTTCTTGAGGAAGTTCATCCCCAACCTTGATGAACTCTTAAGGAATATTACAAACATGCTCAAAAAGGAGATAGGAGTTAAGTGGACTTTGGAAGCCAAACAATCTTTTGAACTGGTTAAGCAAGCACTCACCCAAACACCAGTTCTAATCAGTCCCGATTTAACCAAAGATCTATTATTTTCTCATTTGCATCTAAAATTACCGTGGTTGCAGTGTTGTTACAAAAGAACATGATGGGGCAAGAACAACCGATAGCCTTGTTCAGCAAAGCCCTTAGATATTCTCCTCTAAAGTACAACATCATGGAGAAACAAGCCTTT
This sequence comes from Pinus albicaulis, assembly GCA_034641835.2. Lineage (NCBI taxonomy): Eukaryota > Viridiplantae > Streptophyta > Pinopsida > Pinales > Pinaceae > Pinus > Pinus albicaulis. The sequence goes on from CM076569.1 coordinate 155,192,531, forward strand.
TCCTTGATTAAGGCATTAAAGGAATTTAGAGTTTATATCTTACAGTCTTACATCATTTCTTTTGTTCCACACACAGTTGTCAAAGACATTCGTAACAGGACCCTGATGGTAAAAGGGGAAGTGGATTGCTATTATCTTAGAATATGACTTAAAAATCAGACCCACTAAACTGGTTAAAGGATAAGGACTTGCAAATCTTATGGATGAATCAAATTTCAAAGCATTAGAGATGAATACAGTTGATGTTTTAGAAGAACAAGAAGAGTGCACAGCCCCCCATGTTGAAGAAGTATTTCTGAGTTCATCTTGGTATGCTGATATCCTATATGTGCTTTTCTATCTCAATGCTCCTCCTACATTATCAAAGACAAAAGCTAGATTCTTCAAACAAAAAGCTTAATAATCCTATTGGTATATTTCTTAAGTGTTTTCTTAAGGATGATGCAGGTAAGATCATGCATGAATTGCATAAAGGAGAGTGTGGAGGCCATCTTTACTGGAAAACCACAGCCAACAAGATCCTTATAGTTGGATACTATTGGCCCACCCTTTTTCCTGACACCCACAAACTGGTCATGACTTGCCATAAGTGCCAAATTTTTTATGGCAAGAGAAAACTCTTACCTTTGCCTTTGCATCCCATTACTGTTGAAGCTCATTTTCAAAAATGGGGTTTGGATTTCATTGGAGAGATCCACCCTACCTCATATGCCCAACACAAGTGGATCCTCACTTCCACTGATTACTTCACCAAGTGGATACAGGCCATCCCCTCTAGAAATTTCAGTGATTCAGTCATTATATAATTTCTTGAGACAAACATCCTGTCTAGATTTGGTTTCCCCAAAAAGATCATCACAGATAATTTTTCTTATTTTACATCCAAAATAATGGTTGAATTTTTTTATAAATATCACATCACATTAGAACATTCCACAGCTTATTACCCTCAAGGTAATGTGCTAGTTGAATCCTCTAACAAAATCTTAGTGAATATCATCAAGAAGCTTCTGGAACAGAATAAAAAAGCATGGCATGGCAAGCTAGTACATGCACTATGGACTGATAGAATAACCACAAATAAATCAATTAGTATGTCTCCATATCAATTAGTGTATGGCATGGATGCCATTTTCCCAACATCCTTGGGAGTTCCAGTGATAAAACTTCTCCAAGAAGTGCAATCAGAAGAAAATGACATGCAAAAGAGGCTAAACCAAACCATTCATTTGCAACAGACAAGGGAAGAATTTTATAACAAGACTCAAGTAGTGCAAGAAAACATAAAGAAAATATTTGACAGAAGAACTAAAGCCAACAATTTCCACATTGGAGACACAATGCTGAAATGGGATTCCAAGAGGGAGGACAAAGGTAAACATGGTACATTTGAGAATTTGTGGAAAGGTCCTTATCTCATTCAGTCAGTTAGGGGTCATAATGCTTTCTTTTTACAAGGATTGAATGGAGAAGAATTATTTGGAGGTCCTGTCAATGGCAGGATGCTCAAACACTATTTCTGTCAAGAGTCCTAATTTCAAACTTTCATTCATTGTACATAGCATAGCATGATGGGAGATCATAAAAAAACAAGATTACAAAAACAAAGAAAGAAAGAAAAAGAGGGCATATTTGAAAAGAGGTACAACCCCATACCCAAAAAATAGTAGTACTAAAAGTGTGCAAGCCTAAATTCCACTACTTGCTCAAAAGGAAGATCTCGTTCAATCATCTAGCCTAATCATGGTTGAACATGCTTTAAATTTGTATTGATAAGTTAGTGAAAGAGAGCTTGTCAAATAATTCAAACTGGACTTGTCAAAAAGGATAGATTAGGAATGAAATATACTGGTTCCACATGCTCAAAATTGAACCAAAGAGAAATATGGGGATGCATACCAAATGATAAATCACAACCCTTATTTTCCTAGTGTTGTTTGTACAAAAATAATGTTTGTGTGCAGCTTGTTCTAATGCCACAACCCATGGTAATTCAGATGCCCTAATCCTGATTTAAACCATGCTTTAAATTTCATGTCTATAGCTTAGAGAATGAAGTCTATCATACAGCCTTATCTTGACAGCCAGTTAGACTAGGTAGAGAATAAAAAGAGTTCATTAGCATAATCTAAACTCTTATAATTAATAAGATAGAAGTAGATAGTTTTCTTTTACTGTCAAAATAAAAATAATGTCAAGGGTTGCCAGTTCAAGTGCACCCTACGAAGAAAAAAAATGTTAGGAAAGTAGGTTGGGTAGGTAGAGATGAAGTGGAGATAATCATGTTTTTTAGATTATTCAGATCACAACTTCAAAGAAGCATCAACAAATGAAAAGAAGTAAAAATCTGCCCAGTGGATAAGGCACTGGTCTTCATAAAACCAGAGATCTGATGTTCTGGACACCTTTTGAAAAGGAGATTCCCTCCCCAAGTGGAGCCACTGTTATCCATCAGTAATTTTTTGCTTTCTATAGATGACTAAATGCTTATCCTAGATTTCTAGAAACAAAAATTCATGAATATTGTGAGTTCTAGAAATCTCACAGCCTTCATCATCCTTAGGATAAAATTTTCACTATTTTACTACTCTATCAAGTCATGGAAAGCCTATCACTCCCACAAGAACAATCATGGGCTTATGCCACTCATTTTCACTATGTTTTTCCACCTCTAACCTTACCACTTTGTTTTGACTTGCTTAACCCTTCTACTTACACCTTGGATTTCAAAGTAGCCTAACCTTTTCCCCTATTCAGCAAATGCCTCAAGCATTGGTGGTTTAAAGCTACATTTATAGGCTCTTTAGATAAATCAAAATCAGTAGTTTTGGGTCTGCAATGCATAAATTCTGTCAAAAACTCTGTTTTACACCTAAAAACCCTAAGTCAAGTTTTCAGCCAAAGGCCAAGTCCAAAAAAGCCTCCCACTAGGTCATTTAGGGTTTCATAAGTTATACATTTTTTTGGTTTTCTAAATCATTGTTTTACATGTGCCCACAAGACGAAATCAAATGAAAAGGAGGGTTAGCACATGATTATACAAAATGTATCAAAAATCCTTCAAGGAAGGCCTCCTTGGTCAAAGCACAACTTCTACAAAAAGATAACTACCCATCTTAAACATTTCTGCAGGAATGATTGAGATGGCTATCAGCAAAAAAGATGTAAGGTGAGAGGCCAAATCATCACAAAGGACATTCACAAAAAATAAGAAAAGGCATACCTAAGTACAAAGAGAATCAATATTTTTAAGACTAATTGGCTAAACAGTATTGTCAACCAAGAAGCCATTGCAGAAACCACAAGATGGAGGTACATTAGCGCCACTGAGCATGAATTGAAGAGTTGTTAAACCTAGAAATGAAACCTCCATGATGACAGCATGGAGATAATGTAATAGGCTCTTGAAGGTGACCTCCAAGGTCTGCCAAGTTGGCAATATTTCACTATCTCAAAAGGAGAGGATATGGCCAAAGGGAGATAATGACAAAGCATGATTGTAAATATTGTGGTGACTATGCAAGACGGATCTATTATACCTTTGGAAAATCAGTTAGAGGGGAAGAAAATATTTTTTAAGGATCACCCACACTCAGAGATCTCAAAGGGGGTAAAGACATGAGTTCCAAACTTCATAACGCAGGAAAGAAACATTTTGACACTGATAAGGTAAAGGCAGGTCCCTCAAACATTGTTTTAAAGAACTCACCCTTACTAAATGAGTTTAAAGAGGCCTGTTACTTTTCAAATGACAGAGAGGGAAAGTTTTAAGGTTTTGTTTTGATAGGATGGGTAAGAAAAGGGTGTTAAAGCATCAAACAGGTAAAGGGAATAAAATCCATCATATCAGTTACCTAAGAACAGAAAAAAGGAGAGGTTGAGATGAGAAGAGATTATTTTTCTGTTTTAAAGTCACCTCCTGCAAAATAAAAAGGGATATCAGTGATAAAATGACAAAATAAAACTCAAAACATTAGCAAGAGTGGGTTTCCAGTTTTAATTTATTGTTCCAAGGGTATAAAAGCATCTCATTTGTCACTCAAAGTCATTTATCATTTTCACAAGAGAGTGGAAATTTTCCAAGGGAATATTTAGGGATTTCTGGCAGACTTCGGGCAGGAAGAACCCGGCGCTACGCTCTTGGAAAACCTCGCTACACTCCTGTGTATGCATCCTTTTGAAAATATAACAGCGCCCTACACATCTATAAAAGGTCGTTGTGCATTTACTCGTGTGAAAACCCGATAGCGTGCAGAGGCTCGACTGGCCTGGGCACTACGCACAAGCAACGTGCAGTGTAGACCCAACAGCCCTTGTAGGCCACCTGACTGGCCCAGGTGTTGTGCAAAAGTCACGCTCAGAAGGAACCCGACAACATGTATAGAGGCCCGACAGTCCTAAGATGCTACACGCAGGGACGTTCAGAGGGGTCTGACAGCTTGTGCAGCCCTGCCGGTGATATGTGCATGTCCGTTCAAACACTGCATGAAGACTTCCTGATAGGACTCGACTGCTATGCTCTTGTGCTACATGTTTAGCCAAGGAGCCTTTCAATCCTGTGCAAGCCTCCAAACACCTCAAAACTCCTCAAATCTCTGCTTGATGCCTCATGAAGATTGTTATAAGAGGTATTTAGATACCTTCCACTTTTTCATATTGTCTAAAAGGTGAAAATGTAAAGAAATGTAAAGAAAAGGAAAACCCTAAAGAAAGAGAAAACCTAATCTCCCTGCTACCAACACTGTTGTTTAAAGGGAACCCATCCATATACTTACTGAAGGCACACTGAAATTGTTTTGCTAAGAAACTACTAATCTGCCAAAACAATATCTCCCTCTGCAAAATTAGCCTCCAAACTACCAAGCCTTAACATTATTTCTCCTCATCCTCTAAGGTGGTTGCCATTACTAAGGTACCTTCACAACCAGTTTTGGCATATCAGTGGTTTTTGCATTCAGAACTACCTGACCTTATCATTTTTCCAAAATTTTCCTTCTTCACTCATCTTTCCCCTTCACTTGCAAATCATTGCTTTCTCATTATCATCTCACTCTCCCTCTCCATATCATTTCACAAATAGTTTTAGGGTTTTGATTTCAAGGCAAGAGTAAAATATAAAATGTCTAGAGAAGGAAGTAGTGACAGTGGCAAGGGAGGCCAAAGGCCTAGGGGACATCAGAGAAAGGGTGGAAGAGTAAACAAGTTTGAACCTTTGAACACCAACGAGTTGACATCCTCCCATACAACAGTTGCATATTTCCAAGAGGTGGGTTGTTTTGATTTCTGTGAAAGAGTACAAAGAGTCCAAAGTCACCCTGAGTTGACCAGAATTTTTATCCTCAACCTCCATGACCATCAAGTGCATCTAGCTGGGGTAAATTTTGAGCTATCCACCAATATAATTGCTATGGCCACCGGGATACCTTGTATGGGAGAAAAATGGTTCAAGCAGGTTAATTTGGACTTGAGCCATTATCAAACTTTCTTGAAACCAAGATACCAAGTTGATTACAAAACTATTCTTCCCTTTTCCCATTTGTTGGAGAGATATGCCCCCTTAATGAAAGTCATCATGAAGTATTTTACATGCGAGGGGAGGTTTTCTAGACTTTATTCCTACCATATAAGGCTTCTTATGCACTTCACTAGGGCCAAGATACTACATTTTCCCTATTACCTTTATAGAAGTATTGATAAGATGTCATACATTGTGAAAAAGAGGCCTCCTTCATAACAAATGCAGAGCCTTTTTCACCATTCCCTTATCAATGTTATTGTGTTGAATCAATTAGAGAAATAGGGTATCCCATGGGAAGTGCGTCCATGATCTTTTCACAAATCCACAATCTCTTCGTCTGCAAATTTTAGCTTCATTTGTTAGAAAAATTATATATTATGGAGCAATGCAACACATAAAATATGTGAAAAATACAAGCACACAAAACACATAAAACCAGAGAACCTGAATACTCATGACTCACAGAGTTGGGCCCTACGTCCACAGAACAGACAGAGTCTAACCTTTCTATTATACAACAAAAAATGAAGAGACAAAACCTACAGCAGATCCACTGTAATATCCTCTGTTCTCTCTCACAGTCTCCCTCTCTATTTCTCACTATGATAATACACATACAATGCACAGCTGCAATACAATTCCCTCATAAAGCAAGGGGTTGCCTTCTAGGGCAAAAAACCCTAATCTAAACATAACTTGTACCATCAGATCATTTTCCTAATGAACGGCCCAGATTGACTAGAAATTAATATACTTTTAGAAAATTTATGTTTTGCAGCTTAGAGCCCTGCCCCAGAAGCCCTGTTGAGGGACCGTTGGCCATAGGACCCCCATTGGAGATTGACAACACCCCTGGCTTGCAAGGGTGTATAGTTTTCCTAGGGTATACATCCAGCTAAAACAAGGATCTTTGAATCAAGATGAAAATCAGGCTCCACACCCAACATCATCATCTCATTCACCTTCCTCGATTCCTCCATCACCCCCCACTGACCATGATTCATCCCCTCCACATGAATCCTCTCCACAAGAAAACTTATCGCCCTCACCTTCTCCTAAAGCATCAGAACAATAAGAGAATGATGAAGAAAAATAAGAGAACAGTGAAAAAGAGGAAAATGACAGTCAAGAGGAAGAAAAAAATGATGAAAAAGAGGAAAAATATAGTCAAGAGGAAGAAACAAAGGATAGGGAAGAATAAACATAAACAAATGATGAGGTAGATATTGATGATGAGGAAGAAGAAACAGATGACGAGGAAGAAAATGATGATGACAAGGATGTTGAATTAGAAGAAGAGACAGAGACAGAATTTGAAGAAGAGACATAGGCAGAATTTGAAGAAAAGGGCAGTAAACATGACAGTGATGAATATGAAAATAGTGAGCATGACAGTGGGCAAAACAATGACGATATGGAAGAGGGCAGTGATGAAAAGGACAGTGACAAAGAGGCCAACAATGAGGAAGAGGATGACAATGAAAAAGATAGTGACAGTAAGGACAATGCAGAGAATGAGGACAGTAGTGACACTTATGAAACAAGCCTCAGTCAGGGATATAGTGATAGAGATGAACAAATTGAAGATGATAATTATGCAGAAGGTCAAGAATATTGTGACTCTATGAAACAAAAAAGCATTCAAGAGCTTGATGACAATGGTGAAGATCATGAAATTAATGCTAGCATGGAGGAAAATGCAAGTGACTCTCAAAAGGTCAGCCAAGAACACAATGTAGGAGACACAAATACAGAGATCATTTATGAAAAGAAAGGCAGTATTGAGATTAGTCATGGTAAGGGCATTCTAGTAGACAAATTTGAGTTTCTCCCTCTCACATATCAAAGAGGATCAAGGCTAGTGTTTGCTACCTCCAAGAGGAAAGGGACCATGCCAAATTTTTGAGCTCAAAATCCTAACAAGGGAAAAAATAAGATGGAGAAAGGTGAGAAAGGTAATAGAGGCAGGAAAACTAAACAAAAGCCTCAATTCATTGACCTAGATAGTGATAATGAAGATGAGGAGATGGCCGCTAGAATACTAATCCAAAGCAAAGATGCAAAAATTAGGGATATGGAGAGAGATTTTGAGATGGCTTAGCGTATCATTCAGTACTATAATAATGAACACAAGTATTTTAAGAAGGTAAATAGGGGCCTTGCTCTCCAGAAAAATATGACCAAGCATTATGCAATGAAAAACAAACTTGCTTGTGCCAAACTAAAGGAAGCCCTCATTGAAATTCAAGCTCTAAAAGAAGAAAATGGCCAAGCTAGACTTGGAATTTTGGCACAAGCTTCTCTATATGTCTCTCAAAACCCATGAGACACACATCCACCAAATTTGGGAGAAATTTGACAAGATTTTATTTTTTTCTAATTTTGAGGGCCATGGTAGTAGCACCAATGGTGCTACGCTTTTTCTCGGAGCATCTTCAGGAGGAAAGGCTTAAATTTTTGGATTCCTCAGCTTTAGTATGGAATTCTCACAAATTTTCATGTCAATTGGAGTTGTTTTGGTCCTCCAGAAGGGTCAAAAACACCCTAATTTTCACCTTTCTGCCTAGTTTTCAAGACATGTGCTGCGCTTTTACTAGTCTTGGAATTTTTTCTTTTTGAATAGGTTGTAGAGTACCAAGTGTAGATATGGAAATTAGACTTAAATGGATTTCTAATGAGCCTTCACAGAGCCTTTTCCAACACTGGGAAGACCTTCGAAACATTGCTGCAAGTTGACCCAGGTTTCCTGCTCCAGTGCTACGCCCTTGGCATGGACCTGCATCCTAAAACATACTACTACGCCCTTAGCAGAGGAAAAGTCAAAAATGTATGCTTGGAAAGTTTTAGGAGGCATGGCAGAGCTCAAATGTCAATTTCTTTGCTAAAAATGCCCAGAAATATATTTTCTTTTAGATATTTTGTGCCTTGGGCCTTGCAAGGTCTCAAGGAAAATAGTGACATTTATGATTAGCCAATAGGCTTCTAAAGACTCTATTAGGTTTTCTCCTCCTTTCTGGTTAAATAGAGAATTGAGGAGTCGTTGTTAATGTTGGAATTTGATGAGTTTTGAGAGAAATACATGGTTCTTTGAGGCTGAAGAGCAATTTGGTGTTATGGAGCTTGTGAATGATTTGCTTTGATTAATGATGTTGAAAGCTTTCTTGCAGGATCCTTGAGCTTGGTCAATGGTGATGTGGCTCTAATTTTTTCATGTTTTCTTGTTTATTATTGTGTCCATCCTTCTATGTTGCAGTAGATCAGAAAAGTATAGGCTAAGAAATGTTGTTTGAGGCTGCTTAGTCCTTGCTGTTACTATTGTCTTTATGTTTTCCTCTGCTGGGTTAGTTTAAGGAATTCTTAGCTACTCCTTAGATCCACCTAAGCTTGTTTGTTTCATTAATGGTTTAAGTGGGTAGTTTCAAAATATGTTTTATGGTTAGCCATGCTTACTTGACGTTATCTAAACTCTATTTGTGGAATCTCTCTTTGATGTCTTACTTTCTAGGTTTAGCCAAAGAGTCCATGTTTTGATCATGCCCTTTGTCCATGCTTGAGAATTTTTCCTCAAATTTATTTATAGCTTGATTGATGATGTCTAGGAGTTCCCTCTTCATTGATTAAATTTATTTTTCATCTTATATGTTTTCAAACCTTGAAGGTGAAATCACTAAAGTTAGATAAGTTTTATTGCTTTCTTTGTTTCACTGAATTGTTCATCTTGAATATCTATGTGTTTAAGTATTTTCATTGAGTTAATTGTTTGCCCTATCTCATGATTATTATCTTTTTCTTATCAGTATTTGAGACCTTATTTTTTATGGGTATATGACAAAGGATACTTCACTGCCCTTTTCCCTACCTTGATTCACCAAATTAATGTCCATCTCACTTCACACATAACCTTAAAAATCCATTGACCACACTAGATTTTCCCTGTGATGCACTTTGACTCATTATTTAAATATCCATGACTTTCATAGACTCCATAGCCCAATTATTTGATGACGTCTCACTCCACCTATTCTACTTGATCATTTTACCCAACCCAAACAAACAAACAAACCCAAAACTTCACAACTAGCCTAAAATCAACCATCTAAAGCAAACAAGTTCACATCCTTTGCATACAATAGAGAGAGCCCTCCCTGAGTCCGGGAAGGCTAGGTCCTAGGACTCCAAAGATTGGTTTCATGTTACCTTGTGAATTTGGTCTACCAATATGCTAAGTCACGGGACCCTAACAGTATGAACCTTCTTAGGAAGTTTATCTTTCCAATGAAATATTGCAGCTCTTTAATGTTCCTAGGGTGGCTGATCTGTAATATACCTTCAATCCTTTTGGGGTGTATCTTTATCCCTTCTTCAGAAATGATGTGGCCTAAGATTTTTCCTTCTTGAAGACCAAATAGTGTTTTCTTAGGATTCAAATATAGACCATATTTTGTACATTTCTCAAAGACCTTTCGCAAGTGAACTAGGTGTTCTTCATCAGTTTTAGAATAGACAGTGATGTCATCAAGGTGTATTACTATGAAGTAACCTATGTCTTCAGAAAAAGCTATGTCTGTGGCTCTTTGGAAAGTGGCCCCTGCATTAATTAACCCAAAAGGCATTTTGACATACATGAATGTGCCCCAAGGTGTCGTGAAAACAATTTTGTGCTAATCACTTGGAAGTACTAGTACCTGATTGTACCATGAAAATCCATCAAGCAATGACATCCTTTTAGAACCTACCACCCTTTGCAGTATATGATCCATATTAGGTAAAGGGTAGTTATCCTTCGGGGAGGCTTTGTTCAAGTTTCTAAAGTCTATGCACAACCTGATCTCCCATGTTTTATTTCTCACTGACACAAGGTTAGAAGCCCATTCTGAGTACCTAAGTGGGACTATGATTCCCGCGTCATGCATATTATTTATTTCCTTCTCAACTAGAGGCACTAAGACGAAGTTTATTCTTCTCAATTTTTTCTTGAATGGTTTATGGTTTTCCTTGAGAGGAATCTTATGCTGAATAATGTTTGTGTCATAGGACTTGAATTCCTCATAACATCATGCAAAAAAATCTTTAAACTCTTTGAACAACTCTATGTATTTCTGTTTTATGTGAGGTGGCAGAGTTTGGGACAACTTGATCATTTTGGGCTCTTCTACATTGCCTATGTTGCATTCTTCCACATCAGTTTCGGTGGTTTCCATTTTTGGCTTCCTAGCAACATCATTGAAGTCAAACAACTCTTCTAAGGGGGCAAGACCTCTTGGTAATGAGTTATATTTGCATTGCAACACCTCAAGGTCTTTTTGATCCGGGTCCCTAGAAAATTATGCCTCATGAAAGTGTTCTAGTAGATTATATCAACAATATGAAATGGCTTTGTTTTGGGTATTTGTTCTTCATTTGGGTAGTCATGTTCATGATTTAAGCTTGGTTTTGGTATTGAAAATTCATTCTTATATTGCAGGAAATCATCAATTTTTTTATCACCTTCAAACACTTGCCAATAATCTATGTTGTCAGGTACTATAGGTCTATTTTTTACTTTTACAGTGTATTGTTCATTGGCATGGGGTATTTGGCAACTGCTGGTAGCAAAGGAAAGTTCATTTTCAAGGTTGTTTTGAGCTCTAGGGATGGAGGTAAGTTCATACTTCTCAAACGTTTTCAGGAGGTCTAAGGCAACATTCCTATATTCTGTTAGCCTAGGATTTTTAGCCGAAAACTCTCCTTTCATTTTCCTAATGACTAGCTCGAAATCTCCTTAAACAAATATCTTCTTAGATCCTATGTTTTTTAGCAAATGTAAACCAAGGAGGAAAGCCTCATACTCTGGGATGTTGTTAGTGCATTGAAAATATAGTTTATAGGAGTGGCCTTCATTAGTGTTATGTATCCAAACACCTGCTCCTGAACCAAATTTTCCAAAAGAGCCATCAAAGCTCATGTTCGAAAGTGTTTCAAGTTCAAATTCAGCATTATGTTGTTGTTTAGGGCTGCTAGAGTTTTGGCTGTCAAGTTCTTCATTTGGTGTTTGGTTTGACTGTTCTGGTAGGCCTAGCTCTTTCTCGTTTTCATCTACTTGTTCATTAATGTCATCTTCATTGTACAAGATAAATCAACCAAGATCTGAATGGATAGAATAGAGAGGGGTGTTGTTTGGCCTATCTTGGCTACTAACCATGTATTTCATGTGATATTATCGATACAATCTCCTTTTTTGGTTAAAGACTAGGATGGTAGCATAGGACATGTCCATTTGGAGGTTTCCTTAGAGTTTGGATCCCCATGATATAGATAAAATCATGCCATACTTTAGGGGAATATCAGCCACTACAATGTCCATAACTAGACTCTTAGCAAGTATTTGTGCTAGATTGACACACAGATCCTTGATTAGACCCAAAAATTTGACTCTGATTGAATCGAAAGAGTACAAGCCTTTGTCAGTTTTGGTTAATTCAAGGCCTAATCTCTCCATCACCACCTTGGCATGAGATTGTGTGACGCACTAGAGTCTAGCATAGCAGTGTGCAAGATTTTGTCACGAATGTTTAAGCTAACATAGAATGGAGGGACAACTCCTTCTTGATATTTTCCCTCTACCTCAGGTCCAAACAACAGCTCTGGCTTTTCATCAGTTAGGTTCAGAGTGTCGGTGTCATTTCCTATGTTGAAAGATTTCAAAACTTGGGACCTATATACATTTTGGGTTTCTAGTTCAATAGCAGGTATGCTTATTTGGATATTGGCAATCTCACCCTCAAAACTGAAAGGTGCTAGTGCTCTTGATATATTTGCATCAGTTTTATCACACATAGTCTTTTCAGCAACTTTGGTTTGTTGATTTTTATTAGGACTGTCATTTGGAGTAGTTTTTCCAGGGCCACTAGTTGATGTACTAGGGCAGCTTGGGTCACCATTATGTTGGATGGTTTTGTGTTTGTTTTGATTGTGGGTCTTAGCCATCATGTTGGTGTTTTCTGCTATCTTCTTAAGGATTTTTTCAGGGGTCTTCTTAACAACAGTTTCTAGTTTGTTTTTCTTTGAGGAATCTTGTGCTTTCTTACTCCTAAGATCATACTGCCTATGTGTTAGGGTCCTATAAATATAGGATTAATAATTTTGAATTGAATTTTGATAGTCTTGTAAAATATGTACATACCTTGCTTTCTGCAAGTTTTTTTCCCATATTTAGAAAAAATAAAAAAATCAAAACTCAAAAAGAGGGTAAAAGTTCTAAAAGAAAGATCAAAGGACTTAAAAAATATAGACCCCAAAAGAAAAAGATGAAAATAAAACATGAAAGTGTGCAATTCCAAATGCCACTACTTTTTACTTTTTGCAAATGATTATGGCAGAGTGTCAATAAATGCCATAATCGATGATGAGTTAAACTATTTAAACTTGATTTGTCATGTTTTCAATTTCCTTGTTTTAGATAGTGAATAAAGATTTGTCAGACAGTTTAACCCTAACAAATCAGTAGATAGGTAGAGAATAATGAGGAGCTCATCAGTTTAATTTGAGCCCTCAGATGAAATAAGGTAGAATTAGATAGTTTTTATGCTTTCAAAAGAATAAAATGTTTCAAGGTAGCAAGATTAAATGTACCTACCAAAAGGAAGAAAAAATGTTAGAATAGTGTTGGGTAGGTAGAAAGCAGTGGAAGAAAGCATGCAATATTCATCACCGGGCAGAAATCACTAATTTCCCCTCCCTTTTAATTATTCAATATTCTATACTACCAGTAAAAAAGGCTCAGAGCATTTCTCTGACTTTTGTTGGGACCAGACCCAAGGCTCGATGACTGGATAGTTGAAAATGTTGAGTTCTTATGACAAAATCCCCATTTATCATTATTTATCCCTCATTCATACATTTGACTCTTTTCATAAGTAAAGAATCTTTCTTACTTGATGAAACATAAAAACCCATTTGATTGACTTCCTTCATTCAGAAAACATACAAAAACCCTCAAAAATACTTTATCCTAAGTAATTGGTGAAATCATGAAATGAAAAGCTTGCTTTAGTTATTCACTTTACTTAGTCATTTAGTGTATTTTTGTGTATTCCACTCCCTTTTTCATATTAACTTTTGACTTATGCTATTAATTCCCTAAAAGTACCTTATCCTATCTATATAATTCCATTTATCTAAAATACCCCCTAAAACCCATTATTATAAAGATTTTTGACCAAAGATATTATCCACATGGTGAATTAAAATCCCAGATTGTACCCCCTTTGGTTTAAAACTAACCTTAATCAAATACCCCGCCCCCTATGGTTATAGACCCCTGCATGGTCTAAAAACTATATAATAAAATAAAAAAATACAAATAGGCTTTCGGGTGTATCATATTTATTTGGAAATTAAGCATACTCCCCCACCTTTACATTTATCCAAATTTTAGTTCAAACAAACTTTAAACTCTAAAACCTTTGCAATACACGATAACTATTTAACTCAAGGTCCCATCCCAGTTAACTAAATATTTGTTTAATGTTTCACTTTATCCTTTCCTGCAATATTATCCCCGCTTTGTAAAGCCTTAAGAAATAAATAATTTAACCTAGGGTTAATTATATAGCCCCGCCTCATGCGCCTCCAACCATAGGTATAAACCCTTTTTCGTAAGAAAAAAATTGATTAAAGTACATATTTTACAAAGTTTTCATCACATATATCAACTACCCAGCGCATATCATTTTCCCCGGCCCCACATACCTTTCAACCACACCTTCCCATTTAATCTTGGATTTTTTCTCTCGATTATCAGATCCAACGACGCAGGATTGATTTTGCGTCCATAACTTGATCGCCAGTTCAAAGCCTAAACGGACGTGAAATGGGTGGTTTTTCCATTCCCGCATCCTGCGATGTGGTGGAAAACCATTCGATCACATTTGTTTCAGCAAAAAATTCTTACCACCAAGATCCAATGCGAAAACCACTTTCAGTTACGCATTTCAAAATCAAAACTGCCTTCCGCATTTGATGAGACTGGCATTCAATGCATTAATGGTTTTTGAGATTCAACAAGATGATGAGCTTACTGAAAAGAGTTGCCTTCACTAAGTGGGCCCGCAGGCTATTTTTGGCGCAACTTTATTTTTAGACTATGTCTATTTTTAGACATGATGATCATATTTCAGAAGTTGCAGGATGCTATTTGTGGATGGTTGATCAAGTTGGAAAAATAGATGAAATTATTTTTTAGAATATTGGGCGAAGTCTATTTATAGATCATCAATCTAAAAATAGATGCATGTCGATTATTATTAGCTCTTAATAATAATCAGACTCTAAACAACAACTTATTCTCTTGGAGCACTTCAGACTAGTGCACAAATGTGGCACATCAGCTGACTGAGGGAATTACGCAATTCCCAAGGGTTCACTGGAGCTAATGCATGGAGGAATCCGTTAGAACTCAAGTGGCAGAGTTATGACACAGTTGGAATAAGTAGTTATGGAGTTGTATTCAATTTAACTCAGTTAGACTCAGTTGAGCTAGTTGTATGTAGTCTAACTGGTTGATACACTAGTGAGAGTGGAGTGAATTAATTCAAAAATAATAACTCATTAATCAACTGAACAATACAGCAGTTAACTACAGTGCATGGCAGTTTCAGTGGAGACCCAGTGGAGAGATAGGTAAAAGGGAAAGATAGACTATCTGTTGTGACTATAGCGATGCATTGATTGCATCACACACACATTGGAGCTACCAATGAGGATTGCGCAGTCAAGGCAAGGGTAATTCGAATTCATTCAGAGCTATTCTTCAGCAGGGATTGTGCAGTGGAGGCAAGCTAACAGGAGGGAAAATATCGGTGCATGGATTTGGAAGATTGGTCCTGATTAGTGTATAATGATTGTACTGTACTGAGAGCTTGTGATAAGATTTGTATTATTTGTATGATATTGTCATATGATCTCCATGTTACATAATATATAGTTGGGGTTTTCAGCTTTAGGCTTTCCTGGTTGAAAATTGTGTTATGTGCGATTGATTATTTTTATTTATGGTTCACGTGTGTGTGCAATTCAATTTTCCGAAAAAGATCAGGTGGATCTAGGACATATGCATGCTTAGTGCATATAATTTCTACATGGTATCGGAGCATTGTTGATTGAAGATTGCAATTGTGAAGTGAGTTTGTGCTGGTGGACAATTCGAATTTTCTACAGAAGATTCTTGGTGCAGAAATCGAGTATACATTGAAATTTCTTTCAACGGGTTGAGTTTGGAGTATGCCCTTTATGGGAGCTCGAATTACATAGCCTGGAAGGATAGGATGGAGGTGGTGCTGGAGGATAATGGGCTGAAGGAGTTCATCGATAAGGAGTTCATCGACAGCAATGTTTGCGCTCGGGATCTAGGCAATGTTTATCATATATTTAATAGACTTGCGGGGAAATCCACCTATTTCAATGCGGGTTACCACGTACTCGTTTCAAAGCGTGATTTAATCGTACAAGTTGGCATTTGAAGACGTTTCTTCCTAAAATAAAAATGGAGAAAGCGTTTACGTATTTCAAAACACCCTCACGAAGTTTGTCCACTGCATGATGAAATCGCTGTGGGAAGCTAGCTGATGAAGAACTTGGTGACCGGGTTTCGGGGCTTCCGAAGAGTTGGCATAGCTACAAAGACTCTGTCAATGGACGGGAGAAACTGCGGGGATGGGAGCGACTTTGGTCAGATCTTGTGTAGGGGGAGATAAGGCGGGGTACCAGGGATGGATCTTCATCAAAGAATGAATATGAAGAGAATTTTTCTTTTGCTGCCAAAGCAAGGAAAAGGAAGGGGAAGAAAAATCCTTCAAAATCCGGTGCTAAAGGCAAGAAGCAGGATTTGTCCAAAGTGAAGTGTTTTCACTGTCACGAACATGGACATTTCGCCACTAACTCTCCACAGAAGAAGAAGAACAAGCAGGCTGCTGGATCTGCAGCTGGAGAGGCCTTAGCCTCGCAATTTGAGGTTGATTTTTCCTTGATCACTTGCTTGGTTTCAAGCTGCATGGGATCGATGTGGTATCTTGATAGTGGTGCGTCTTTCCATATGACGAGAGACAAAGAGTTTTTTAGTGACTTAGAGGAGAAGGACCTCCAGATGCATATAGAGATGGGCGATGATGGTCGGTACAGTGCGACTGGCATTGGGACCATTACCTTTGAGAGGGAGTCCAGTACTCTATTCTTGTTGAAGAATTTTATGCATGTTCTAGGTCTAAAGAAGAACTTGGTCTCAGTCGCAATGCTGGAAGACAAGGGTTATGATGTTGTTGTCAGTGAGGCAAAAGCCTTCCTTCAACATAAAACAATGGGTCAAACCAAGAATATAGGGGTTCGAATTAAGAATCTCTACAAGCTAGATGTAGATGGCTACGCTGCAATGGTGGGCAATCAGAAGAAGTGGTGAGTTGGGATGAGGGAAAATTATGGCACAGGAGATTGGGCCATATTCACCATGGCGCCTTGAATATTTTGCAGCAAATTTCTACTGGACTTCCCAATTGTACTCTAGCATAGTCAGATCAATGCAAGGCATGTACTATGGGTAAGTTTGTGAAAAACAACTTTCATGAGAAGGATAACCGTGCTTTGGTGATATTGGAGAGAATTCACATAGACGTGTGTGGACCATTCTCAGTTGCTTCAACAACAAAACACAGGTATTATGTGATATTTGTTGATGATTATTCTCGTAGATGCTGGATCTTCTTCATGAAGAAGAAGAGTGAAACGTTCTCAAATTTATGTGAGTTCAAGGCATTGGTGGAGAAGGAGTCGGGGAAGCAAGTGAAAGCTCTATGGAGCGATAATGGTGGTGAATACATCTCTAGTGAATTCAAATATTTCTGTAGAAAAGAAGGAATTCGAAGAAAACTCATAGCGCCTCATAACCCACAGCAGAATGGGGTGGCGGAGAGAAAGAATAGAATGATCGTGGGTGTTGCACGAGCGATGCTACATGACCAAGGCCTACCGATCCACTTGTGGGCGAAAGCATGCAACACTGCGGTTTATGCGCAAAACCATTGTCCCCATACATTACTTGTCATGAGTACACCCGAAGAAGCTTTTACTGGTAAGAAGCCTGATATTTCTCATTTGAAGATTTTTGGCTCACCTATTTACATTCATGTGAAAAAGGACGCTAGGAAGAAGCTGGAGCCAACTGCAAAAGTTGGGATATTTTTGGGTGTTGACGGGAAAATCAGTCCGGCCAATAGCAAGGGATCTCCCCAATAAAAGGTCCCAATTAAACCTTGAACCGTTTGGAATAGGGATCCCGTTTGGGGTGTGGGTCCGGCTACCGCTGATTTCTCCTTCCTTTGGGTCTCGCTTAAACTCTATAAAACAATGGATACACACCTAATCAAATGATACAAGACATATGATTGATGCATTAAATGTACATATAACACTATGAGTAGCAAGAGGAAATGTTAAAGCATGAAAACCGAAGGAAGTGTTTTCAACAACACTTCATTAGGGTCATGCTCATAAATTGTTCTGACCACAAAAGAAACAATTCCTCATGGAAAGAACACCCTTAAATTCCTAAAAGTTTTAAATGATAACACAAATGCTAATAAATTAAGCCATCAGCGTTCGTTAAGAAAGTGAAATGAACTCAACCACCATTAACATACTCAGCAAACTGTTATGAAATTTTGATATGAATTGAAGATACAGTTCCCTTAATCTAAAGATGTTCAGAAACTGAAAATATAATACTCAATAGCGCTCATACATATGACGACACCAGATCCACAAAAGGATTTTTCAAAATTCTTGTATTCATACTCAAATTTATAATCCTCTGGTAATACAATGTACTCAACTCGAGTCCCAAAACCCAGGTCCCTTACAAGTTCCCAAAGGAAGCATTTATAGAGCAAAGATTACCCTTTGGACTCCCTGACTTTTCGCTTTCCCGACTGTTGGGCTACATTGCGACCCAGTCTGTTCTGCGACCTGCGACCTGAGCCATCGTTGCGACCTGCGACCTGACTGGGTTTTGCAACCTTGTGACTTAGTCGCTGGGTCCCTGGGTCACGCCACTGGGCATTTAATAGGGGATGCGACTTAGCGACCTAGCAGATTCTGCGACTTGCGACCTCGGGCAATTTGCGACCTGTGACCTCAAGCAGATTCTGCGACTTGCGACCTTGGACAATTTGCGACCTGCGACCTCAAGCCGATTCTGCGACTTACGACCTCGAGTAATTCGTGACATGCGACCTCAAGCAGATTCTGCTACTTGCGACCTCGGGAAATTTGCGACCTACGACCTCAAGAAGATTCTACGACTTGCGACCTAGGGAAATTTATGACCTCCTTTCAACGATCTCGGGGTTTCGCAGCAAGAATTTTTTATCCTTCATCACTGTCTTGTGAAAGTAACTAGGTACCTTTGCGGTTCTTTCGAGCTTTGAAAGGATTGACATTGCCCACCAGAGAGGACCCCAACTTCGGATTTTCGTGTCAACCACCTCTACCTGCAAACAACGTAACATGGGTCACATATCTTCAAAATATTGATGCTAAAGTACAGTTAGTTAGCTGAAGGAAAGATCTAGCAAATAATTCACTTAAACCCCTGGGTGGTCCAGTGTTCTCAGATTGTAAACATGTAGATTCCCACGGTAAACGTTGGCTTCCAGGGAGTCTTCATCCACTCCTATGGAGGCTCAACTAATGAATATAAACCCCGATCTAGATTAAAATATTTCTCTTCCTCTAACTATTTCCCGGTAGGATCCTTTCTTATTTCTAAATATATAACAGCAAGTATTTTGGGGAGCTGAAGGCTACAAACAATGGCATCTGGGAATTTACAGCCTGCTGAGTTATGTGCCCCATGGAAACCTGAACGAGCTTCCTCAACAGCTACCCCATGGTACCTTATGTGGTGCCGGCTTGGGCAATGTCCCGGCATAGAAAATATTTTCTCGTTATATCTTCAAAACAACACACTTGTAATAGAAATACCAATCTGCTGAAAGAAAAGGGTACCAGTCATTGTCAAGGCATACAGGCTGAGTTGTTCCTATTGGCATGCCTGTGGGAGTGCATGCATTTTAAATGTACGATGCAGAAGGGTATTGACATCAGTGCACTTTCCTTTTACTACCAATACTTGCATACTCCTCGCATAGCTAAAACGTGGTGCATTACTATATTTTGACGAGGCTGATATATGTGCCTGTGCTGTTCAATTAACTCTAAGGTCCTTGCGTAAGCTTTATTCACCTGCTCACGTACTTCATTATCAATAATTTTTGTCGTTTCATTAATGTAAGGCTTGGTCATTTCATAAGAATCTTTCCTTTGAGGAAAAGATAGAAGACCAATTTTTCACTAAAAGCATATAATGCGACTTGTACATATGTCATCTTTGTCACTTTCTCCAAGTCATTTTGAGATCCAGTTGAAATTTTTTCCAGTAAACCTGTTCAGCGGGCCGACCTCCAAGTGTCATGCATGTCATGCCAAATAGCTGCTCCCTTGTCATCAACAAATTCTCATTTGGTAAATATTGAGCAAAGCCCGATGCTGCAGTGCCCCGAGGAACAATGGTTACTTTCAAAAGTTGCTCCGCATGCTCCACGAACCATCCAACTACAGCATGACCTGATTCGTGAAATGCTATAGTCCTCCTTGGCTCTTTACTAATTACCTTATTTTTCTTCACCAATAACTCTATCAAGAAATGCCTCAAGTCTGACATATTGATCTCGGTCTTCTCATTCCTCACAGGAATAAGAGCACCCTTGTTGCACATATTTTCAATATCTGCTCCTGCAAATCTTGGAGTCAATGCAGCAAGGCGTTGAGAGTAGTAATTTTGAGAAGAGCCAACATATCTGCGCCAGTAGCTTATCATTTGTTTTTCCCCAGATATCCCCAAAGATATGTTGCTTTTTCCATAATACCGAGGTGTGTTATGGCCAAATTTTTACTTAAGAGTCGTGTTTATCCATCACACTTCTTCGGAAACATCATCGATTATTGTTAATTTTGCTGGCAGTTGGAATTGTTGACCAGCCATCGTGAACAAATTTCCAGAGTTTTTGATGGGGAATGAGACACGTGGGAGATCGTTATGGCTGGAAGATGGCGTTGATTAAATGGCGTTGATTATGGCATATGGCCACGTGATTTACACTACCCATGCCACAAAATTATCGTAAATTCTGTGTTTTCTGATTAGGAAATGATTTTACAACCATGGGGTCGTGTGGTTGGAGAATCCCTTTGGGTCGCAGCTTTCCATGGGCATATCATTCTGCGACCCTGTGACCTGGGCAAACATGCGACTCTGCTACCATGGGTTGATGGGGTCACTGGGTCACAAAAACCGTTAAGTTGCAGCCCTGGGTGATGTTATATCTCTGCGACCTGGTGACCTAAACAATATCGTAACCTCCTCCAGCGACGCTGTAACTCTGCACCATTAACAACGTAGGTGATGGTCCGTCATACCTTGTACAACTTTGGATTGTTTTTGACTATCAGCGCTCCATATTTATTACAACGTTGCTGCTGTAGTTCCACTCCATGTTCAATCGTAAAACGTGACTACGATATATATCTGCTCCAAAGACTAAAACTCTAGAGTAGAAGCATTTGCACCAATTTGCAACGTGTTCATGTAGTTCTGCGCCATGTTTCAAACGTAAAGTTGACCGCTATATATACCTGCCCCACATGTTTTATCACGGATTAAAACTACACCATCGAAATGTTTGCGCCCATTTGTAACGTGTCCGTATGGTTGTACTCCACCATCTCATATGGTTTTGAAACCATATGTCTTTATCCCTTTCGCACCTTAGTTTAATCATATAACGTTTATCATTTGATTTTCCTCAGACTGTTAGCGCAAATGGATAAAAATTTTCATGCCAAGGCCGCCACCTCATAACATGAATGCCTCTTGCTTTGAAAAATTGAGATTTGACATCTGCTACTCAGCAACTAAGCTGGGATGTCTTCTGAAAGTATTTGAAATGCGAGGTTGATGATATTTGTGCTTGTGCCGATAATAACTATTTTTTGTTGTTTACAAGTGAATGATTGGAATGCATGTCTCTTCGTTGGCGCTATATTGAAGTCGAATTTCAACTAATTTAGCTGCTGTATAAAATGACGATGTGCCGGAATGGATTCAAACTTAGCTACAAGACTTTAGATCTTAAGATTGATATTGGCGTTGAATAGATGTACGATTAAGACATTATTTGTAATAAATGATCGCTGTTGATGTACATTCCAATTCAAGAACCATCTCCTTGCCAAGTTTGTCATAATCATCGGATTGCTCCTTTGTAGATACTGCTTTATCCAGAATAGAAGGATTAATATTAAATTCAAACACTTTTGAACTCCCCTTGCCAAATAAATCTTTCAGAGTCTCTTTTTTAGGCCGCATTAGAGAAGGCAAGCCCTCAGATGGAAACAATGATGTAAAGTCTTTATCCAACTTCTCCTTGAGATTTCCATCATCATCCTTCTCTTTGATTTTTTTTTTTGTTGAATCTTGTACAATTTTCTTTTAGCAATTATCTCCTCCATAATTTATTTTTTGAATTTATGCTTATTTTGTCTCCTTCTAAAATAGTAGCATTTGGGATTATTTCTTGATCAGCACCCCCACCAAAATGCAGCTTCCTGGTAATTGTGTCATCATCATTATCATCTTCAAACAATCTCATCCTCAAGGTCGTCAAGAGTTGATAGAGCAACACCATGATGAGTAAGAATGTCATCTTCTCCATCTGATAAAGCATATTTTTCCTTCTTAAGCATCCATGACTGTCGCTCACACTGGAATCTAATGATAGCCTTATCTGCATCTTCAAGAGCGTCATCATTTTCCCCAAACCGCCTGTCCAAGAAAACATTAGCTTTGCCACTTTGTTTGTATTCTTGTAAGAGAGTCTTCTTCCTCGTGATTGACAATTCCCCTAACCATTGTGCTCTTGTTATTTTGGCTTCCAATCTCTTTCTCCCAACGCGATGGCGATATTCTTTGGTATATCATCTGTGGGACCACCTACACGTAACATTATAACACTAATTAGTTTACAATTACCTTTTAGAGAACGATGCCCCAAAAATAATAAATATTAGAATATGAGCTCGGCGAAGTGCTAAAATAGAGTGCCTGGACAATCCATGATGCAAGCGCTCTTAATGTAAATACACACAAGTTTCCATTCGAATGTATGCATGGCGATCCTTCGCACATGGCGTGATTGCAGCAACAACATTTGATCATGACGGCGAGAAAACCCATGAGGGGTTGGGGATAGGTTGCTGGGATGTCACTGACTGCAGGTCCGGTGAAAGACCTTAACGACTAAGCGAGCAGAGGGGGACCCGAAATTTCGAATATACCCAAAATTTTGGGTGGTGTTGTAGCGGTTACAACAAATGGCGAACCACTAGTAGAATCTAACATCTCTATCAATATCACAACAAAAGTCTTAGCCAAGATAGTGATGCAAGTGAATATTGAACAAGTTTTGCAGGCACCCTTTGTATTACTCTGGCCTTTATAGGTATGCCCAGTCCTTGTGCCTCGGCTAGGTCTCGCTAATCAAAACCCACCAAAGTGGGAGCTCACGGATGCTAGTAGCTGGTTGATGACATGAAGAGCAAGGCAGTGGGTTTATTATTTTTAAGATTTTTAAAGTAATTTTCCGATGTTTCTCTGCTGCCAGCAGGCCTGGACAGTACCCCGGAGGAGTCACTTCAAGAAATCACAAACGTTGCTCCGCTGCCAGCGAGCCTAGTCAGTACCCCAGCAGAGTCGTTGCATTACCTCTCTGCGCAGGAAGCCTTTCTTGATCCTTTTCCCTATTTGGTTCATGTGCTTTTAGCACTTATTTTCATGTGCTTGTGGAAATTATTTTTCATGGGTGGATGAGGGATCCCGACTTATTTTACGAGCAGGAGAGGTTGTTTCGTTTTTTACAGAAACTGAAATATATCCTAATTTGGATTTTCCCTTGTGCCAAACATTCACATCCAATCTAACACAATAGGTGAAGCGCACAAAACAGATCATTAAGATGTCCGAGACTATGTTGGACACAAGGCTTAGGCTTACGAGTATTGGGCCATTCAAACTCATTAGGTCTCCCACAAACAACTGGCTCGTATCTCCCCGGCTAATAAGTTTAGACTCATAGGATCTTGTTGAGAATGCGACTTTGATGAATTGTGCTAAGAGAAAGCTTCCTCTTGAGATAGCCACTGCAACCTCACACAAACAATGGGGTTATTATTTCAGAAATCGAGGCAAAACAAGACTGCAAGGTGGTAGGCTTTCAATGAGGGCTCATGTAGTGGTAGGTGATATGTGGAATATTTTCAACACTATATCAACAACATGTGGAAATGATGAGGGGAAGAAAGGGCATGACGCAATGTAATAGGCGAGGCCCAAGATGCAATGCAACGCCATATGCGAGAACGACCAACCAGTTGTAGGTGGAAAATAGGTACAATACAAGTAGTGAATATTTATGCAGCAAAAAGCAACTGAAAAGGAAATAAAAGGAAAATACTTGTAACATGATGATGCCTAAGATATTAATCATAAAAAAAAATAGCAAACACACTTTTTAAATTATAAAGTACAAATTTGGCAAGTAAACCTAATCAAAACGTTGAACTAACAAATTTTTATTAACAGGTCCTAGCTAGCCTACACCTAAAACCCTAGCTTAACCAATGATGCGGTCGGGTTATGTGAAATCAGCTTTCCAGTGCAGCCACCGCATTAGTTTCTAACCTGCAAGAACATCAATGTTCACAATCAGAGCCAACATACAAAATCGTGCACCAACAGAAAGACTTACCTGAAGAGCATGTGAAACGGTAAGAAGATCATGGATACTTACCAAAGAACATGCCGGAATAGATTTTGCAAGCTGAATTCCACTTTCATCCTGATACACAGCGATATGTTCCTGAAACTAAACATTTTTTATGAATGACACAAACCAATTCATGCATAACCTTAGGTCCGAAGGGAGGGGGGTAAGACATTTCTTGCTTGCGAGTATATTCATCGGATAAGATCCATTGAACCAAATGGAAACCTCATCATGGTGTGGAGGATGATCAGTTTCATGGAATGGAAACACTAAGCGCATCCCAGGCGAGTCATAGATGCTTGCGAATCCAAGTGCAGAAACCCTAGTTTTGAAAACCCTAGTTCGGGGTTGCTCCTGGGTTTGGTCAAGGGTATGAGGATCCAAATCCATGTTTAGTGGAGGCTACGATTCCTCACCATCTTGAACAAACTCTGGACCTTCGAGCAGGGGGTTGCCCAACTTTGATGGTTTGGGGAGATCAACAGGCGAATGGATGTGAACATGGATTGTGGTGAGTTGCAAAATGTCAGTGGGCTTTGTATTGATTTGGTCAAATGTTTGCACACTGACAGCTTGATAAATCGATGTATCCGATTCTCTAGATTTTCCATGGTGGGGTGAATTCGACGCGGTTATTCTTGGAGGAGCATGGTACTTGAGGATCGTCATTTCAGAAACGATCAGAAGAAGCTGAAGCGCTTCGATTTTCTGATGGGTACTTGAATCTTCCCAAAGAGAATCATCAAATTCTAGTGTCTCCATGTGGTCGGCAAAGAGATGTGAGTGATAGTCCTCAGTGGTATGATTGAATATGTTTTCAGATAAGCAGGGATCACTGTAACCATTGATTTGATCAAGTTGGGTACCCGGCATGTTGGGCTCCCCGGGAGTTACCGACTGGGATGGATCAATAGAGGGGACATCTTGAGGTTTCCCTGACAAGAAATCGCTCCTATGTTTGTATAAAGATTTCGAGTGAGAAAGATCAGATCTAAAAGATTCATTTATTTTGGACTGTGATTGTGAAACTCCATCTGCGTGCTTATGATTGTCGCTAATACCAGTATAAGGAAATTTTGAATGTCTCGAAGAAATTACTAGTGTGGCGGGATGGTGAAATAAATCAAGGAATAATGAACGAACAGATTGAGTCATAGAGGTGTTAACCATACAAAGATTTTCAACACGTGCATCCATGTCATTCAGAGAAAACAATGATCTGGTAGGCCCTGTAAGGGAATCGACTTCATCCGGGATAGGAGTTGATTCATAAGCAGTATGCGAATCAGATTTAAGACTGTGTCCAGGGAAACATCGAGTGGGCTCGAGGTAGGTTTCGTGAACCGGGAGAGATAATGTGCCACTATAGTTTTCAAGCTCTGATTCGACAAGGTGCGTGCAAGATTCAAAGGTAGTACAATAGGCTTTATCCTCATGCACCCATCCATCATTGCTCAGGACTTCCGAGGTCACAACTCCACTACCCAACAACTCAGGAGGAGGGGCGAGAATATCACGAATAGAAACACTGTCCTTGGAGGCCTGAATGTGGTTTGGACTCGGGGAGATGGACAAGGAAGCATTAGGGAAAAATTCTGAACAACTGGTAACTTGTGGGTCATCGTAAGGAACACTAGGATCAGGTTGGGTTGCTACTTGAAATTGTTCAAGGGAAACGAGGATCACATACGTGAAATGTTCTCTTAATAACTTCCAATCGACATCCTTTTCAGGGAACTCAAAACAATAATGAACAAATCCGATAGAGAATTCATCTAGAGGTTCCTGAGGTTCCATTCTGATGTCATTTAGCTTCATCAATACACTTTGAAAATCGTACCTGTGAAAATATTGTCGCAATTCACTGGTGAGCTGTTCAAACGAATGGATGGAAGCTTCTGGCAATGTGCGGCACCATTGCTTAGCGGGACCTTCGAGAGTGAGGAAGAAAAGAAAACAAATCAAACCTTCATTGTCAATTTTGTAGCACTCACCAAAGTCACAAAAATCTAAAAGGTGTTGGGTTATGGACACTCTGTTTTCACCATCGAATTTTAATGGGACAAGTGATACATAAGTTCATCAGGGATGAAGTATCGAGGCTCATAAAACTCTGACAAACATCTCGGGAGAATGATTTGGGAATGAGCCATTACAGATATGATATTAACTGCAGGCTCTAAGGACTCAGCTTGTCATCTGGCCCTCCTTCTAGTGCCAATTCTGTTGACGGGAAAATCTGTTCAGCCAATAGCAGGAGATCTCCCTGGTAAAAGGTCTCAATTAGACCTTGAGCCATTTGGAATAGGGATCCCGTCTGGGGTGTGGGTCCGGCTACTGCTGATTTCTCCTTCCTTTGGGTCTCGCTTAAACTCTATAAAACAGTGGATACACACCTAATCAAATGATACAAGACATATGATTGATGCATTAAATTTACATATAACACTATGAGTAGCAAGAGGAAATATTAAAACATGAAAACCGAAGGAAGTTTTGTCAACAAAACTTCATTAGGGTCATGGTCATAAACTGTTCTGACCACAAAAGAAACAATTCCTCATGGCAAGAACACCCTTCACTTCCTAAAAGTTTTAAATGATAACACAAATGATAATAAACAAAGCCATCAGCGTTCATTAAGAAAGTGAAATGAACTCAACCACCATTAACATACTCAGCAAACTATTATGTAATTGTGATATGAATTGAAGATACAGTTCTCTTAATCTAAAGATGTTCAGAAACTGAAAATATAATACTCAATAGCGCTCATACATATGACAACACCAGATCCAAAAAGGGATTTTTAAAAATTCTTGTATTCATACTCAAATGTATAATCCTCTAGTAATACAATGTACTCAGCTTGAGTCCCAAGACCCAGGTCCCTTACAAGTTCCCGAAGGAAGCATTTATAGAGAAAAGCTTGCCCTTTGGACTCCCTGACTTTTTTCTTTCCCGACTGTTGGGCTGCCTTGTGACCCAGTCTGTTCTGCGACCTGCAACCTGAGCCACCGTTACGACCTATGACCTGACTGGGTTCTGTGACCTTTCGACTTAGTCATTGGGTCACTGGGTCGCGCCGTCAGGCATTTAATAGGGGATGTGACTTAGCGACCTAGCATATTCTGCGACTTGCGACCTCGGGCAATTTGCGACCTGCGACCTCAAGCAGATTCTGTGACTTGCGACCTCGGGAAATTTGCGACCTGCGACCTCAAGCCGATTCTACGACTTGCGACCTTGGGCAATTCGCGACCTGCGACCTCAAGCAGATTTTGTGACTTGCGACCTCAGGCAATTCACGACCTGCGACCTCAAGCAGATTCTGCAACTTTCGACCTAGGGAAATTTGCGACCTCCTTTCAGCGATCTCGGGGTTTCACAGCGAGAATTTTTTATCCTTCATCACTGTCTCGTGAAAGTAACTAGGTACCTTTGTGGTTCTTTCGAGCTTTGAAAGGATCGACATTTCCCACCAGAGAGGACCCCAGCTTTGGCTTTGTGCGTCAACCACCTCTACCTGCAAACAATGTGACATGGGTCACATATCTTCAAAATATTGATGCTAAAGTACAGTTAGTTAGCTGAAGGAAAGATCTAGCAAATAATGCACTTAGACCCTTGGGTGGTCTAGTGTTCTCAGATTGTAAACATGTGGATTCCCACGGCAAACATCGGCTGCCAGGGAGTCTTCATCCACTCCTATGGAGGCTTGTTTTGGGAAATAACTCCCTAGAGGTTTGTTGGGTCAAAACCTCAACAGATCAGGGCATGCTATTCAAGAAGGACTCACACAACCACACTTGTATGCTAAAACCTAGATAACATCGATAGTAGAACTCACCCGTAATCCTACGTTTGATGTAGATCCCGCGAGGTCCAAACCCCCAGTAACCCTTCTTCCTCCTCAACCTGAAAACCAAGAAGAAACGTGCACGGAAATCTAGTTGTACAACATATATTTATCCTAAATGTCAGTGAAATCCATGTGAAACATCATATAAACCATAATAAATGCTTAAATAATAATCTTTTCACATATGCAAGCAGATATTAACACGTGAATTCAAGAACAAGATGGTTCTTCTTCATTACGAACAGCATGTACAGTAATAAAAAAGTGGAGAGATCACCTGAATCCTTCCACGATCTTCGAACAGACCGTCGTCCGGATCTGTCCCGCCCTTGCCTCGCTAGGATACTTTCAAGACTTGTGCACACAAGATGACATATAAACTGATGAACATCTCCAGGAAACAAGGGTTTCCTGTAAAAATCTGGGAAAGTGCAGGAGGCACGGGAAATCAGACTTGAATTGGGATTCCAACAGAGTATAATGTCTATAAATTTCTCTCCCTTAGGCCATGCACATGAGGGGCTTTTATACTCCCTCAAAGTAGTTTCAATCAGTTGGAAATAGTTGGCCACGTGCTGGGGTGGTTGAACTACTGGAGTAACCATCAACCTAGCCCGAAAATAGGGAATTTTTATATATTTTTTAATGATTTTAATGGCATATGCGGAAAAGTGTGTATGGACTCGCGTATACACGTAGAAAAGTCTGGGCATACCCGCGTATGGGATTTTTAACACTGTTTTTTATGAATTTTGTTCAAGTCTGTGGGAATGGGTGCCCAAGGCCAAAGAGACAATCATGAATCACATGAGGGTGAAAAATGATGCTATAACAGATGCCCCCTAATATATGAGGTCATAAGGGGTACATGATGGCCGAAATGTATTATGCACATAGAAAGAACTTCGCAAGGACAAGAGAGGACTTCACCAGATTTCAGCTTGCCAAAAACCAATGAAAGAAAACAGAGAGTCAACTCATGCTGAGGCGGGCATACCCATGCTCAGTCAAAAATATATCATATAGAAAGTACATGATGAATCCAGAATGTATACAAGTATAGCTGAACTGAAAGTACATAATGAATCATCTGAGCAGGGCCCGGAAGTACAAGTCGGAATCAATGTCCAAGTATCACATATAGAAAGCTGATCAATGATGCTGAAACTGGATGTCTGATCATAAAAGTAACTGAATCTCCAAGTACCAAATCATAAGGGGTGGAACACATGGTACAATCACGCAACTCGGGAGCCAACATATAAGATGTTGTTGTACTGAACTGCAACATATAAGGGTGGACGACATCACTGGCAGAAACTGAATGGACTGTCAAAAGTGAACCGAGAAATGCTGATGCAACCCGAGGTCTTCACCGATCACTATGGCACAATTCTACACAATGGGAATAAATGAGCTGAAGTCGACCATGTGAGAAATAGTTGGATTACCGGTCAATGATGTATACCGTTAACCAACGCGAGACAACCCACCAATAATGAAAATGAGTGTCAAGGTGCCCCAGTACAATCTAACAAGTGTGAATAAATGAGTTGAAGTCGAACACTTGAAAGAATCTACCAATCAGGAGGCAATGATGAATCCCCACTGTCGATAGCGAAGAGTCTGCCACTGATGACTGCAAACCCTAAGGTACTGACAAAAAGACTCTAGACCTTATTCCTAGAGCAATGAGTCGGAGTCGATGGGAAAAGATCTGCTGGAAGGAAGGCATTAAGGCATCCCACATCAATCCAGCGCGAGTGTAACCCGCAGGCCAAAATTTGGAAGGAATCGGACGAAGTAGAGTGACGGAACCAAAACCGAAGTACGTTTCTGACATGCACAAGATGAAGCTAGCGCACGGAAGAAACCCTCTGAACCAACCAATAATGAAAGCTGACACAGAGGCGAGAAATCCACCGATAGGGTCAAATGGAAATCAAGGTACTGCACGAATCCCAAGTGTGATAATGTGTGTTGACGTCGAACACGGGGGAAACCACTCAGTCAAAGACCCATAATGATGATCAAATGCTGAGCACAAGGTCACCTATCAATGATGGAAATAGGGCCAGGGTGCAGCTCTAGGTTTACTCTCAGAGCAATGTGTCGTAGTCGATGAGAGACAAACCCGCCAGCAAGAAGTCAATGGGGACCTTCTCAAACTAGCACGAGCAGAAGACCAAAACATCTGATGTGATAGAACAAGATACTGACAAGACCAGGAAGGCCGACTGAATAATGATTCAAGAGACACCGTAGAATGGCCGACTCTAGTTAAACTTCCCTTGAACAAAAGCATGACTCGTGATGACCATGGCAATAAAAAATTACACTGTATAAGTCTGTTATGCAGGAGGCAAAAACAAACTCTCCATATGATTGGAAGAGATAACCAACCAGGGGAGGACTGACCAGTGAAACAAGGCAAAGGCTGAACCTAGGTCAAAACTAAAACCATCCCAAATGAAGGAAATATATAAGTGTATGTGCTTTGTTCAAGGGCGACAAACTGACACTGTACTGCCATCAAATTACGAAGTTACATCCCGTTCCCACTCTTTTTGTTATATTTGATTTTTTTGTCTTTTTTATATAATAAGATTGAAAAAGAATAAAAGAATGCTATAGTACAATGGGTAGAACGAGTACTAAGAAACAGATGCACTAGTTCATGGGATAGGAAAAATCCTATGCTCAATGCAAGGTGGCGAAAACTGGTAAGCGATACTCAAAGGAATGTTCCATCCATGGGTAAAAGGGTGTCAAGTCACGATAGCTAAGTGCATGCAATGGTTAACTTGTACAGACAGTCAAGGTCAAAAGTTGGCTTAAACATCGAGTCCAAAATGAAGCCGACTAAAGGCCAGGATAAACAAGTAGCCAATATGCAATGCAATAATACAACTCAACAACACCAGGGAGCCTCTAGGGTAATAGCCAGAAAAATGATAGTGAAGAAGAAGAAGAATGAAGCTTCAACACATAAGTCATGGCAGGACTAAAGAGGACTCCCGAGCCTACATAAAACGCAGCATGGGAAACAAGTGATAGCGAGGAACTAACTAGGAAGCCCATGTAAAGGAAGGCTCTACCACCAAGTCATGATTAAATAATCGGCAAGTGAAATGGGTGTAATACTCATGACCTGATGGGATCGACCCTATGGCAAGTGATTAGAATGGAGGCTAGTATGAAAAATGCAACGGAAAGTGGATTCCCTAACCTATATGCCAGTGAAGATCATATACCTGCCATGACGGGTCAGCAGTCATGGATCAAAAACCGGAAAAAAATCTCGAGTTCATCAAAATGTACCTGAAAATATACCAATCTGGGCACTTCCAAGCATTCGAGTTATGCAGCTTAAGATAGATTGAAAAAATAAGCATAACAAATTTTTGCGAAAATTTTCAATTTTTGGGCATAAATACACAAGTTACCTCACATTTTGGTTCATTGTTACTTGCTGAATTGGGAAAAAGAGCTCTGGAGAAAAAGCCTCTTTCGTCAAAACAGGAGCAATCGACCGTCAAACTTCGCCGAATTTGTTAGGTAAGCTCTTAATCCATCCTTGTTATCAATTTTGTCCGTTCATAAGTTTAAAATTCAGAAATTTCACCGTAGAATTATTTGTTTAAAATTATGGTTCTGCGCATACGCGGGTTTATATTGACCAAGCCGCGTATATACGCGACTGTGTACAGATAAAGTCACGTATGCGTAACCCGAAATGAAAAAACGTGATTCTAATGGAAAAATTATTGAATTTTTTCAGGATGACTATATCATGGAGAGAACGTGAGCATAGTGCCATTGACAATGAAGTAATGTAGGACCAATTATCGCTCAATATTCTCCGAAATTGTGGATTGCTCAAATTTTTCAAAATGCCAAATATGAAGAGTAATGTCCAGTTGCTCGAAATGCTTGTGAATTATTGGGAACCGGAAGAAGATTGTTTCATAATAGATCAAATGCCCATACGTATCGAGGTGGAAGATATATATTTTATTACTGGACTCTCCCGGAGGGGGGAGCCAGTAGATTTACATGGAAAACCTTTGGGAGGGCTCACCGTGGAAGATTACGTCCACGTCTACTGCGTAGAGGGTTCCAAGAAAGTTGGGACTCAAATTTCTATGAAAGATTTAAGAGACTTGCACATGAAAATTCTCCTATTTACATTGGTAGGGTAGTAGGATCTGCTTCCTTACACCAGGCATCCAGGACTCAAATGAGTATAGCTGTGGAATGCTTAACTCATATATATGATTGGTGCACAGCCCTACTAATGAACATGAAGCAACAATTGACTTCCATTCGAAAAGCAAAGACAAAACATTTCGGATATGGTACAATATTGATGACATTCTTCTTCGCGAAGATTCCTGGGCTGAGACCCAAAGTGATCTCTTCTATCAACAGTCCAAGGGACCCAAGAATTGCCCAATGGGTTGACTTGATGAAGAGACAGGGGGGAAGTGAAGTTCCCCGAACCACCTGGGATGATGAGTTCTTCCAATGGTGGGGAGAACAAATCATCGCTATGGAGGACTATCTATATGCTGGGATGGATTTCCGTGGCGATCTAGACCTCGTCCTTCCACCTGGCGTGGCATGGGGTACAGTCGGTAAGATTGCAATTTTTAAACTTATATGATTTTTTGGATTTTTTCAATATATGTGAAAAAATGAAACATGTTTTTGTTTGGATTCAAAGTGACTTAAAATATCGTAACGATCATGATACAGATATTGGACCAGTCAGTCCTGATGGTTACCCACGACATAAGCACCGCAGAGGCGAGGCGGATACAGTAGACTCAGACAGAACCCTCCATGCTGTACAGAGGAACTTGGAGGGTCTAACCCGCCAAGTGCCTATGGCTACAGTGGAAGATCTACCCGAGGCCATCTAGAGACGGGTAGTAGGAGTACCTCGAGACTGGGTGCGGTTATTTCGCCGAGTCGCGACTGCGATCGTGTTCTATAGGAACACAACTTCTGGGCAGGGACCACAGGAGTATATAGATATGATTTACCGGATGACTGTATATTTTTTGAGATTTGAACATGATCGGGCATAAGCCCAAATTTTGTATGACTTATGGATCCAAATTTTGTAAAGTTTTTGAACATTCTGATGATATATATACACCGATTTTTGATGTGATATGACAAATGTATAAAAATGAATGATGTTTTTTATGATTAAATTTTAATGTATTGAATGATTAATATGCCAATCAATTGCTTGATTAGCTAATGAGTTTGCCATCCAATTGTCAGCTCGAGGAATATGAATGAAAGTTAAAAATTGAAAAGACCTTTGTAACAAACGTACCCTCAAGAACAACCAGAGTAAAAATGGATCTCGAACCCGATAAGTATTGTTCAACTGCAACACCACCAGCTGGGAGTCCAAGAAAACTACCAACGAATCAACACCCAAAGATATTGCCTCCGAGAGTAGATAAATAACTGCAATGTATTCTGCTATATTATTAGAAGCAGGACCAATGTAGACTCCTCTTGATACTAACAGCTGACCGGATGGATGATGAAGCACCCAAGCCGCGGAAGCCAAGTTTCGGGTGTGTCTACTAGCACCATCGGCGAAACCAAAATGACTCATAACATCCGACACAACCTGCCAAAGCAGATCAGAAACATCACCATCCCATCAAAGATCGAAAAACCAGATATGTATAAAGAAAAACTACTATATACAAAAGAAAAATTCCAGGCCGAAGCCTAGGCATAATACTTTTTCAAATAGAGCCCATTTCTAGGCTCCAACAACTCATTCCTTTCAAAATCAACCAAGGTATACCATGTTTCTCCAGCTTAAATTTTTAACGATAAGGTCATAATTATTATGATTGAATCCTTCGCCCTCAGCATCTTTTTCTTGGGTATACCAAAATAAATACCTTTTTGAAAAACCTAGGTTTGACCTCTTATCGTACCGAACTTTAACTCGCTTTGCGGCGCTTCATTCATCGTGGCGTATCCTTGCCACTCATCGAGATGTTCCAGATGAAGGAGATCGACGCAAGACTAACAACATTCAATGTAATTAAATTAAGAGAAGGACCACATTCAATGGGAACACGGATTCCAACCCGTAACCAGGTCGAAACTGAGTAAAGCTGGCCAGATGCCATCGACGTCCCGTATGCCCAGGTAAGGTGATATAGCATGATATCTCAAATGGACCTAGCCATTTATCCTTTGAAGAATTTTCTTCAAGGATTTATTCACGGCTTCCACCTGCCCATTGGCTTGAGGATAATATGGAGATGAATGCTCCTGCCGGAAACCCAATTTTAGAGCCAACTCAGCCATCATGCTATTCTGAAAATGACTGCCATGATCAGTGACAATCTCTCTAGGAATACCAAAATGAGCAATAACCTGGTTGAAAATAAAAAGAGCTGCAGTCTCACCATCATTCCCAAAAGTAGGCATAGCCTCGACCCACTTCGTAAAGTAGTCTACTGCTATAATAATGTACTTGTGACCTTTAGCCGAAGGCGGGTTACAAGTAGTATAATCAATACCCCACTTTGTAAAGGGACCGACAGTAATGACTGGAAAAAGCGGAGCTGGATGAGCGCGCATTTTTCGAGTATAAACTTGACATGGATGACACTTTTTGACCGACTCCACACAATCTTTGAAAATCGAAGGCCAAAAGTACCCAGCACGCAAGATCTTTTGGGCTGTAGCAAGCCTAGATAAATGACCACCACAAGCTCCACTGTGGCAATCATTCAGCATAGCTTCAGCTTCTTTGAGATTTAAGCAATGTCTCAAGATTGAATCAACCCCTCGATGGTATAAAGCATCACCAATAATCAAATAATTTTTAGCCAAGTGATGCAACTTACAACGCTCATCTTTCGAAAAAGTAGAGGGAAACTTCACAGTCTGAAGATACACAATGATATCTCCATACCAAGGATCCTGTGGAGAGATAAGAAACAAATGTTCATCCAAGAAGGATTCATCATAGACTATCTCTTCTCCACAGGGCAACTCAGAAATCAATTCCGCGAAAACTAATGATTTCTTGGACTTGGCAGACATAAACTCAAGGTCAAATTCCTGCAAAATCACAATCCATATATTATATTTTCCCCCTATCACTCGCCTACTGAGAACAAATTGAAATGGATTGGCTGCTACCAAAACATAAGTTTTTCGTAAAAGAATGTAATGTCTGAGTCACTGCACTGCATGAACAGCTACTAAAGCCAGTTTTTCTATCGGAGTATACCGGAGTTCAGGTCCTACCAAGCCTCAACTAAGATAGTATATAACATGCTCTACAAGAGCATCATCCTCCTGAACCAGAACCATACCAATGGTAGATTCTACTGCTGCAAGATACAAAAGGAAATCCCTGCTATAATCAGGTGGACTCAATAAAGGAGCAGAGGTCAATGCTTTTTTCAAAGCATCGAATGAGCGTTGAGCGAAGTCATCCCAAAAGAATGGAACTCCCTTCTTCAATAATCTCATAAATCCTTTGGTAACTTTAGCATAATTTACGATAAACCTCTGAAGAAAATTAACTTTTCCTTATAGACTTTGAAGTTGACGAATAGACGACGGGGGAGGCAACCGAAGTATTGCTTCAACCTTGAAGGGATCTACCCTAATCCCTTCCCTAGACACAATGAATCCCAATAACCGACCGGATGTAACCACGAAAACACACTTGTTTGGATTCAACCTAATCTTATAGAAACGACATCGTTCAAATACTTGACGGAGGTGAGCAGGATGATCCATTCTCTTTCGAGAATGAGCAGCTAAATCATCCAAATATGCCTCAATAATATGTTTTATGTCATGGAAGGCATATGACATGGCCCGCTGAAATGTAGCCCCAGCATTTTTATGACCAAAAGGCATCTTCTTGTAAGCAAAAGTACCCCAGGGACAAATAAAGGCAGTCTTATGCTGATCTTCAGGACGGATAGTAATTTGATTATATCCAGAGAAACTGTCCATGAAGGAGAAAAATCCTGACACGTACACTTATCAATGATTCGATTCATAAACGGTGTGGGGTAATTATTTTTCGACATGCCTTTATTAAGGCCCTAAAAATCAATGCAGAAATCAATGCAAACTCGAATTGTTCCTTGCTTTTAATCTACGGGAACAGGGTTTGAAACCCATTTAGTCAAAGGAATAGGGAAAATGAATCCCGCCTTGAGCAGATTCTCTACCTCGGCTTTGATAGCTGCAGCCTTCCTAGGATTGACCGGATGAAGTTTTTGCCTCACAAGCTTAACATTTTCGTAAGTCTTGATCTCATGCTGGACAATAGGTGGATCTATACCAGGCATTTCCTCATAAGACCAAGCGAACACATCCCTATACTCTTTGAAGAGATCAGTGTAAATCTGAATCTCTTCAGGGGAACATTTAGCTCCGATGAAGACATTCTCTATAACATTGGGATCCCTGGAAATGTTCATCGGGATAGTTGGAGAAATCACAGCCATGTTCCCTTCAGCATATACCTGTGTTGGTGCTAAAGGGTTCAGGACTGGGCGAACATGACCAGGAGACATAGGGCTTGGAAAACTTGATTCAACTTCGCTCAAATCAGGTAAAAAGTAAGACCGATGATGTAAATCATCCCATGGTCTATCTATACTATTCATAGCTTCCAGGATGGCCTCTTCAGATGGAAGAGTGGTATCAATGCAATCCTAAGAAGAAGAAGAACTAAGTGTCCAAGCCGGAGCCACATCGCCATCCAATTCCTCCAGAGAAAGAGGAGTTGGAATGGACTCTGCAGAGTCAACAATAGATTGATAAGCAATCTCAGCTGTAGACATCGGAAATTCCATTCCACCCAATTGACCTTCTGCTAATGTGGCTGTAGGGGAAGGTAAGGTCCAAGGGTCCGAAAAATAATGAGTTCTGAAGAACTCTCTTCGAAGAGGAGCCTTAGAGGATGAAATTTCATTTATATGAACAGTAGGAGGTGGAATATCAAAAGTACCCATCAAATAAGAATACATTCCAACCCATAAATTTTCAACATGCGACTTGGCCTTATCCAACTTTGGAATAGTTGAGTCAGTAGATGCATTCGGGTCTACAGGAGGATAGTCCAGTTGATACACTGTAACAATCCTCCCTTCGTGAGGGAAACAAATAATCCGAAATAATGAAGATGCAATGGCATCCATCTCATAAATCCAGTTTGTCCCCAACAGAAGGTTGTAGTCCAAGCTTGCATCAACTATCTCAACCTCTATATTTACAGTTTTTCCCCCAACACAGATGGGCAAATCTGGGACAATACCATGCGGTTTGTGAGAATGACCATCAAACACAGTTAGAAGAGTAGGAGATGGAACAGCTGCGGGAGATCCAATTCCCTTCCAGCATGTGAGAGACATCACACATGTGGAAGCACCCTCATCAACGACCGTCCGGAAAATATTGCATTTCCGGTACGATGATTTAATATGAAAATCCATATGATGGGGGAGTCTCTTTTTAAAATTAGTCATATCGAATTTAATCATAAGAGAGTTCTTTGTACCGATAGCCCCAATAGCAGTGAGCAGAGCATTGCGCTGAAGCGGACAAGACTGGAGCACCTCAAGAGATGACATGGCACAAGGACTCTACGTTAGATCTTCTACAATAGAGTAGTTCTGGGCAGCCCTGGCATTAGGATTAATCGTCGTATGCTTAGTAGACGCTTTGGGCATCCGAGGTATAGGCTCAACAGTAGGCTTCGTGATGTGAAGTGGCTTAGTAGCATCGGGAGCACCCTTGGCTTTCGAAGACTCATCTTCACCATAATCACGGGATCTCGTGGCGACATCCACGTGAGCACTCATCATGTATATCTCTGATGGGATTTCCCCTTCCTGGGTGCCCCTAGTGGAAGCCCCAGTATTTTGATTCGCGCCAACA
Source organism: Pinus albicaulis (assembly GCA_034641835.2). Lineage (NCBI taxonomy): Eukaryota > Viridiplantae > Streptophyta > Pinopsida > Pinales > Pinaceae > Pinus > Pinus albicaulis. The sequence goes on from CM076569.1 coordinate 155,230,782, forward strand.
ACTAGCTATTTCCCTTGGGGAAAAGGTTTTGTCAACACAGCCTGGGAACTGGAAGAACCCTGCTGAGCTAACAAGCGCTGCACATCCTGAATTTTAGGGCAAAGGTGAGTAAGATGGTCTCCAGCACATAACTTGCATGGAAACTTCACTTTCTTTTTATCCTTTGGACCCTCACCAACATGCTCGTTGGTTTTATTTGCATTACCCTTCCCATTCTTGCCATTTTTCTTATTACATCCCTTCTTCTTCCCTTCGAATTGTTGATTTTATTTAGGGTTAGAAGTCTGAATGGAATTTACCGACAAAGATTGAGAAGGCGATGATTCAGCAGGCACAGCCTGACCAGAAGAAGCAGATTGTATAGACAACTGCTGCAATTGACTAAGAAGGTTTGCTGCACCATTATTGATCGACCCAATAAGTCCATCACCATGAGGACCGGGTTTAGTCTTGGATAAGTCCAATTTGGAGTGAGGAGCATTAGGAAAATATTTATGAAGGACCCCAGACTGAGAATATATCAATTCAAGCTGCTGGGCCCTAAAAATGGCTTGCTCCTCGGAAAATACCCCGGACAAGGATACATCCTTAGAAATATCTGACTGCAGAGATTTAAGAAACCATTCCAAGACCAAAAGATGAGACAAAATAGAACCACTTTCAGACCTTAGGATCTAGCCCTCCTAGGTCCAGAGAGGGATCTCTCTGTGATTGTCAAAGTATATATGTATTTGAGGCTCAAAATTTAAGATATTAGGCTAGTTATAGGCTCAGGGTTTGTTTGTTTGATTATTTGAGGTTTGGTTGCTCGGAATCAGGAAAGGAAGGTCCAATATAAGACAAGGATGACAAAAGAGAGAATTAGGCTAAGACAGATAACTCAGAGAACATCAAGGCCATTGGGAAATGGAGTCAAGAAAGGATTTACTTGTTGTTCAATGTGCAAGCTTTCAGTTGGGCTAGTCATCTAAAGCATTTGGATCTTTAAAGTGAAGGGTGGGATGGAACATTAAGGACTGAGAGTGAAAGGGGGAGAACCATCCAATTCTGTCTATAGATCAGGTCAGAGGTCATTTAACTCCAGACCTACTTGGACAAAATCAAGGGAAAAACAAGGGATCTTAGAAAGGCTTAGTCGAGATGGAAAGATTCTAGTGAGGCAGAGACAGGGTTCTAGACCTCCCAGTGTTCTCAATTCATTCAACTAAATCCTAACAAGAACATCTAAACATAGATTTCATTAATTCATACATCAGAGAGCAGGCAATAACATCCACTACACTGGTTAAATCAATTGAAATCAATATTTAGACACACATGTAAGCAGAAAACATAAAAGGATGGGAGAGCAGCAACATAAGGTAACTATCAAGGGTAAATCTTATGCCAAAATTCTGATGCGAGCCTGAAGAAATGGAATGAAATGAAATAAAACACAGAGATAGGAAAACATCACCAGCTGCTTCAGATCAGGATCCAAAGAAACGTGCTTGTCATATTAAAAACAACACCAATCAGGTACATCATTGCTCATGGCTTGAACATTCAGTCTGAATACATCAAATCTCAGCCTATCTTACAATATTACACAGAGAACTTGTCTCAAGAGGAAAATGCTTGCATTTCTCTGATATCTCATCAAAAACCCTTACAACGTTTCCTTCTGTGCTTTATAGCAGAGGATGAACAGAAGGTCGACTGAGGGGGTAGGTGAACACTAAATGTAACATTAAACACAGAAAAGAATAGAGGGCCAAAACCCATCCTGTTTTAAATGTCTGCATTCATTCCTAGTATGGCTTAGGCGTTCTGACTGCAGTATTGTGTGATACATGTGGTGAAATAACATAAATAAAATAAGAAAGAGTGAAATCTGCCCTACTTGTGCAACAAATGCTCCTGATCCTGTAGGACTGCTGTCAGGGTAGGAAACTTCAGGGACACGATGCATAATCAAAACCGCATGGGCATTTTGTCCTCTGATGAAGAAAAACATACTGCTGCTGTAGAAAAAACCCTGGTGGTATGGCTTCCCGTGCATTTAATCTCTGAGAGGTCCTCGGGGTCTTCAATTTGATGCTTTACCTCTGAAAAACTGGATTGCGCCCTTTAATTCTCATCATAATGCTTTAATTCTGAGCTTGAGGCCTAAATATCTGGGTTTGCGTGCCTTGAAGTCACTGCTGCTCCATTGATGGTGAAAATCGAGCTTTAATGGTGCTGGACAGGGTTTGCAGAGCTTAAAATATGTCCTTCAATGGAGAAAGGCTCTGCCGATGCAAAAAACTGGCTTATGCATTAATTTCCTGTGCACATAATTCTTTGCCGCTGCATTAAATGCTGTGTAATCATGGCAGACCATTACCAATTGATAAACCTGCAAAAACATGCAACCTGTCAAGAAAAACCATGGATGGGGTGATGGAGGTAGTGCAAAGAATGAAAATGGTCATGCAGATGATGAACTGGGGGAGAAATCGCGAAAAATGGTGACAAATTGTTCTGGCGGAGGTGGTGGTCTCGCTGAGCGGAGTTTGAATGGAAAAATCATTAAAAATCATGAAAATGAACGATTATATGCAATGGAATGGTCAAAAGGTACGGAAAATGCACGTGGGGTGACGTGGCATATGGAAGAGGCACGTGGACTGATGATGCGGAGGCCTAGGCGACAGCGGAATGGTCAATGGTAGGAAAACGAATCTGGACCGTCAGATCTCGGCAGAGATCGACGGTGGAAATGCGTCGGAGAGCGATAGACCGTGGGCCAAGGGTACGACGATTGGGGGTTAAACAATGCGCAGCTTCGTCGATCGTCAACCGTCAGATGAAGGGCTCTGGATCAGACGGCTATGACACATATCGCTCGGCATCCTGTACCGAAAATTAACTCGTGATGAACCAGTGGTTTTAAAACAGTGTCGGGGCCATGTGTCAAGAGCTGAGTGGAATCTTGGTGATTTTAGAAATACCGCCTGCCGCCCAAAGGCGGTGCGATAAAAAAAACCGGGTTTTGAACAGTGCACGGAGAGGTCCACTGGGCGGATAGGATCTGAACCATCGGATCATCGATTAAATAGACGACGATGGCACGGTCTAAGAAATACACAGGACAAACACAGACGCTGAAGATTTAAAGACCGACATCCGATCAATTGAGATCGACGGCCGATGCTGCGCCCGATAAGGCTTGAGATAAGCGCTTTTTGCTTTGGCAAGTGGTTACAGCGCTGGGCTACATGGAGGAATAGGGCGCAGGCTATGGCCTGTTAGAGTCAGCCTTTACAGCCTTCCTCCAGTGATCAAACATGCTCTTACAAAGTGATTTTAAGGTTTCAAGGTCAAATTTTGTCATTTCAATGAGTCTTCAAGCAAAATTTGATCACTAGGCATTAGGTCTAGGGTTGGTTTTCACTCTTTTCAAATTTGTCCAAGTGTCAGTCCATGTCACCATTCAGCTGAGTGTATCATCATTCAGAGGGTTTTCATCATCATTTCAAGTTCCATTGAGTCATTTTACACCTCGTTCATGCTTCAGTTGTGCCTTGGTAAGGTCCATTTCCCTCTCCTAGGGTTTTGGAGGTAATTTCTCTTGGATGGTCAAATCATCAGAAAAACTTGTATCCTGATGTTCAAACACCTTCCCCTATCCTTAATATACCTCATTAAACACTTCCCATCACTGAGATCCCTCAAATTCCTCATTTTTGCACAAACCCTAGTTTCTTGCCGCAACTTGGCAATTTTCTAGGCTAGGCCTGTGTTTTGTCCTTTTGGACCCCTTCCCCTCACTCAATCTCTGTGATTCCACTTTCCCCTGCTTCCTAACATCCCTCCCTACTTCCAAAAATTTCCCAAAGAATTTAGAAGCCCCTTATCCCCTTCATTTCGCTTCATTTCGACAAAATTCCTTGTTTCACACATCGGGGTAAGTGTTACTCAAAAGATGTTTCAGAGAAATAAAAGATGAAATTTGGGAAACTGAGAGAGGTTTTTTTTCAAAACATGCCTAGGAGGAAAAACCTCTTTCACTTTTTACACAGGTATCATGGTTTTGAATAAATGTCAAAAATACCGTTTCCTCAGGAGAATTGAATGCACCTCTGAAGTGACCTTGGGACAATCAAGTTTTCTTCTAGCATGTTTGGCCAAATTACTTTCTTGATGAGTCAAATGATAACTAGACAGAAATACCTTTCCAATGAGCTATCATTCGCTCAATTGTGAGTTGAGGAAGACCTTCAAAAGTTGATTGCAACAGCGCTCTGCCTCGAGGAAGCCTCATTCTGCTCATTTTGACTAATGTTAGGAGATTTGATTTTTGACAGGGTAAATGGAATCCAAATTGCATAATTCCACTTGTGTTGGAATTTATACTCCAATAGCTTTCCAACGCGCTATCACACACCCGATTTGGACACCGGGAAGGCCTCCAAAATCTTTATGAAAAATGCACTATGTGGCAAGAGCGACCCACCTAGGCAGAGCGACCCACTTGGGTAATTTTCACAGTGTAAAAATGAATGGGAGCGACCCACCTGGGCAGAGCGACCCACTTAAACAACAAAGCCCAGAAAAGTGTGTTTTGCGCCCAGTTTTGATTCAAAACATCTCCAACAACTTGCAAACAAGTTTTTATCATTGCTCAGTAGTTTTTCATGTGTTAATGGTATCTTGAAGTCTTCAAACATTTGAATGGAGGAGTAAAACCCTACATACATGGCTGACTTGTTCCTCAGGGTTTTGAAATATGTATGGATGGTTTTATGAGTGTTTACTCCACCTTATATCATTGATATATCCACCTTGGCACGTATGTTCAAAGCCCACTGTCTTCACACCTATTATACCACCGTGGTCATCATTATTGTTTTACCACTGTCATGGCTTGTGTTTCATGGTGATCTTGGTCATATTGTGTCTCACTGCCCAATGATAAACACGTTCTTATACTCATTGTTCACTGCCCATTGAAAAACACAGTCTTATGATTCATTTTTCCCTTTGACAAATTTTATCCAATATTCTAAAGGCTACCTGCTACCATTTGCCAAATTTCACTTGCAATTAAAACAGAGACTGTGCTTCTATCTCAATCCACCTAAAACAGAGCTATTATCATTGTTTGTTTCTTTATGGTGCTTTGACAGTGGGGGATATTTGTTGGGTGTTTGAAACATACATTATAACTCTGTTTTCACTGCATCTATATTAGTATACATAGTGCCAATATCTTGTTCCAGGCCATGTCAGAGACAGAGTCAGTGTAGGAGCAGGAGTCGAACAGTGACTCAATCGTTGAGGTTGATGCACTGAGATGGAGCATAGCAGTGCACCAGTAGTGGTAACATATCAGAGAAGCCACAGAGCTTTGTTTCAACATCATGACGAGTACTATCTTCACCTGGGGTGGAAGGGGTCTCGTTGACTTCATCAGCAACGCGAGTACTATCTCCACATGGCGTGGAAGGGGTCTCGCCTTCTTCATCAGCGCAGGTACATTCACAGGATAATGATGGAGACAAAGACACCAAGGTCACATTTTTCATTTTCAACAGGTTGAACATACACATTGCTACATCATGACTGACAACAACACATCATACAACCGAGACAGTGTTTTCATCACAGGAACTGCATGCACCAGGAGAGCACTAAAATGGCGGAAAAGGCCTGATCCACTCCGGATTTTTGCCGAGGCTTCATTTACTGAGCAAGACACATGATGGAGGACCTCCGCTCCGAATTTGGGCAAATTCGGAGAAAATTTTGTCATTTTCAAATTTTTGGTCTAAAAAACAGGTTTTGCAGCTACGTGGGTCGCGCGCTCATGCGCTCGCTTTTTTTTGAGACACTTGCTGGAGGAGATTTTTACATTTTTTGGATTTTTCATGGTTAATTATGCATCCTCTGAAGTCAACTTAGCATTTCAACAAAATCTGGATGGTCAAACAGCTCAAAAACACCATGAAAACCACCTTGCTGCCACCTTTTGCACCAACAGGAAGTACCTCTGGGAGAATGAGGTTTTGGAGGGTCAAATCAACTCCAAATTCAGAAATTCCACTTGGGTTGGAAAGTAGACATCCAGGGCTTTCCAACGAGCTATCATGAGCTCAATTTGGATGTCGGGAGCTACCTAAAAATCAGCCTGGAACATGAGCGACCCACGCAGTTCAGGAGCGACCCACCTAGGAATTTTTCTGAGTTTTCAGCTGCCAGCTCAGTATTTCGCCTATTATGGACCAGTTTTTCTTATGGATAGAATTTTTGGGTTTTTATGATGTAAATTCATGTTTGGCATGTAACTTTGGCTTATTTTTATCTCTTTTAGAAGATTTACTCTCAAATGAGTAAAAAATCATGTAATGGATCAGTTTCCACTCTTTTAGAGGCAAGTTGTTAGCTGCCTAGATTGTAGTTCCATGATTAGAATTGGTTGAAACTGATCCCTGAAGAGGGAATTCGACCCCTAGAGGTGGGGAAAGGTGTTAGAGTGATCTATATATTGTAATTTCTGAGGCATTCTACAGGTTGGACTCTTGGGATACTTTGATATCATTGTACATATTTTTCATATTTTGGCTAAGGAAAGATCAGGGGTTTTGCGGCACTTGTTGGGATCCTTGTGGTGTTCTGTTCTTGATGGTGTTACCTTTACTGTTTTCTGTCGTTCTTCATGTAATGAATATAACCATGTGTATACAACAATAGGTCTGAATGGGTGAAGCCAGAAAAGTTCAGCTGTTTGATGCTGCCTTAATTAGTCAGGTCTATATGTTTGTATTTGTTTGGAGTCAAGTTCCTTCTTTGCCTACCATTTCTGTGACTCCTAAATATCCCACCTGTCATTTATGGCCTCAATGCTCATACCTTGTAGGCTCTTGGGTATTTCTGCAGGCCCTTGTCCCAGACTAAGTTGTTGTGCAGCTCAGCAGCTTAAACAAAATGAACATTGTCTCTTTCTTCACAGCTAATCAGTTCTTATTGTAAGTCATCTAGCATCCTATTGCTCATTTTCTCGAGATTGACGGAGAGAGCCCTCTCCTGTCCTCGTAGGGCTAGCTACGAGGCTGAACGTGGTTTGATGTAGCCTTGAGTTTTACTTCATTTCGGCCTAGGTAGATTTGAGTGCTAACATGGCGAAAAGTGAAACCCTTATAATATGAAAAATATGGTTTTTAGGCCATTTTTATTACGAGGTGGAGGACGGAATTTGGCAATGAGAGAGGGGAAAAGGGGGATTTTAATCAGGCAAAGGGGAAGGGAGGGATTCGATGGAGATTTTTGGAGGGATTTGGGAGTGTAAGGGGAACTTTTAGAAAGGGAAACCAGGATGAAATGAGGCATTCTGCAGGGATACCAGGGGCAAGTGCAGGTCTTTAGGGGAATGAACCAGCATAGGGGACTTGTATAAGGCAAAGCACAGAGAGAGACCTCAAGGATGATGTGTCTTCAAGGGAGATGCATTCCTTGAAGGTCTCCAAAATGACATAGCCCCCAGCTTGCTTGTCAAGAATTTCATAGGGGGGCTAACAGTGGCTCCACATGGGGATGGCTTCTTCTTGAAGGAGGCAAGAAACCAGAAATGATCTTTGGAGTAGGCCAGTTGCCTGCTGCTCAGCACATCCCTTTCTTTGATCAGCTGCCATAATATGAATATGTTACACCAACAGAAACATTTCTCCCAATCAAACTACCTACCCAAACTACGGTCCTAGCACTTTCTTCTTTAGGGTGCATTTGAGCTAGCAGACCCTTTTCAGCATTTTATTTCACAACAGAAAATAAACCTTTTCTACATCTACCCTTATTACTCCATGAGACCAGATTAAACAGTTGGCCTCATATGCTTCTCTACCTAATCTAACATCTGCTGGGATTAAACTGTCCAACAGATTTCTTCTCCTACATTCTAAGACTGGAAATTGAAAAATAGCCAAGCCAGGATTAAACTGTCTGATTTGCTGTGGAGTAAAAAAAAACTTCGAAGGCTTGAAATTTGAACTTTTGAAGTATCCTTCTCTGTTTGTGACTCAGATTTTGAGCATATTAGAGTCGCCTTTTCTTCTTCATCTTCAGCTCTGGTTTTAGGCATGTTAGAGCTGATTCTTCCTTTTACTTTGCTGGTCCAGATTTTGGGCATGTTAGGACCAGCTGTCTTTCTTTCTTTGGCTCAGGTTTTGATCATATTAGAGCCAACCTTTTGCACTTTTCAGAGGTCCATGTTTTGAGCATGTTTGAACCTCTACCTTCTCTATTTTTTGGAAACATTTTCTCTATTTTCTTGAAAGTAAAACTGCAATGGTATGTACAATGGAAATGGAACTGGAAATGAAAATTAGCAGAAGTAGTGTTTGAGCATCCTGCCATTGACAGGACCCCCAAACAGCTCTACACCATCAAGTTCTTGTAAGAAAAATGCGTTAGGACCCACAGTGGCCTGGATGATGTATGGACCTTGCCACAAACTATCAAACTTTCCATGTTTACCTTTGTCCTCTCTTCTTGAATCCCATTTAAGAACCTTGTCACCAACTTTGAAATCAGCAGCTTTGGTTCTTTTGTCAAATAGCCTTTTAATGTTTTCCTGAACTCTGACAGCTCTGTTATATACCTCCTCCCTTGTTTGCTGAAGATGGATTGTCTGATTTATTCTTCTTATCATGCTGTCTTCCTCTGATTGGATCTCCTGGACAAGTTTGATTACTGGAACTCCAAGGCTAGTAGGAAAAACTGCTTCTGTTCCATAAACCAGCTGGAATGGTGACATGCCAATATATTTCTTTGTGGTGAGCCTATCAGCCCACAAAGCATGTATCAAATTTTTATGTCATGAATTTTTGTTCTCTTCTAGCAGCTTCTTAATGATTGTGACTAGGCTTTTGTTAGATGATTCAGCCAATCCATTACCCTGGGGGTAATAGGCGGTTGAATGACCAAGTTCTATTCCATACCTGTGAAAGAAATCAACCATTTTCTTGGATCCGAAGGTAGCAGCATTGTCAGTGATTATTTTCCTTGGACAGCCAAACCGAGATAGAATGAAGTCTTCTAGGAACCTAATGATGACAGAATCAGTGGCATTCCTAGTGGGTATGGCTTCTATCCATTTAGTGAAGTAATCTGTGGCAGTCAGGATCCACTTGTGTTGCCCAGAAGAAGAGGGGTGAATCTCTCCAATAAAGTCTAGGCCCCATTGCATGAAGGGACCTTCTATAGTGATGGGTTGTAATGGGAGGGGGAGAAGCTTTCTTCTGCCTTCAAAGATCTGGCATTTGTGGCAGGCAAGTATCATTTTATGGACATCATTGGAGAGTGTAGGCCAATAGTAACCAGCCCTGAGTATCTTATTTGCAGTGGCTTTCCAACTCAGGTGGCCTCCACACTCCCCAGCATGGAATTCCTGTTTAATTCTTTCAGCTTCAGGTTCAGACAAGCATTTCAGCAATAGGCCATTTGGATTTTTCCAGTATAGATTCTCATTCAAAATGCAGTAATTTCTAGCTTTGAGTTTTATGAATCTGGCCTTGGTTTTGGACAGTTATAGAGGGGCATTGATGTTGGTGAGAACGTAAAGGATATCAGTATACCAAGGAGAGTTTTGAAACTTCTCCTCAACAGTTGGATGGGGCAATCCTTCCTGCTCATCTAAGGCATTTATCATGTTAATGTCAAGGGCTTGCAAGTTTGATTCAGCCATTAACTGGGCCAGGCCTTGACCTTTGATCAGCTTGGTGGGTTTTATTTCAAGGTCGTATTCCAGGATTGTAGCAATCCATTTGCCCCTCTTCCCATCAGGGTCCTGGGACAAGATATCTTTGACCACTATGTTCGGCACATAAGCAATGGTGTGAGAATGCAGAATGTACACCGTAAAGTATTTTAAGGCCTTAATCAGGGCATAGGCCTGCTTTTCCATAATGTTGTACTTTAAGGGTGCATCCCTTAGGGCCTTACTGAAGAAGGCAATTGGATGTTCATTACCTTCCGTATTCTTTTGCAGAAAGAATGCAACTATTGTGTGTTCAGAGGCAAAGGAAAAGACCAGAAAATATTTTGAGAAGTCTGGACTGATAAGTACCGGGGTCTGTGTGAGTGCAAGTTTTACTGACTCAAAAGATTTCTTGGCTTCAACAGTCCATTTAATTCCTGCATCCTTCTTTAACATATCAGTCATTTTTCTAAGGTGCTCAGCTAGATTGGGAATGAATCTCCTAAGGAAATTAATCTTCCCAATGAAGGACTGCAGTTCTTTGATGTTTCTTGGATTTGTAATTTGAAGTATTCCCTCGACTCTTTGTGGGTCTATCCTAATCCCTTCCTCAGATATAATGTGACCAAGAATTTTGCCTTCCTGCAGCCCAAACACAGTTTTCTTAGGATTCAGTGATAGACCATACCTTCTACATTTTTCAAACACTTTCCTCAGATGTTTCAGGTGTTCTTCCTCGGTTTTGGAAAAGACAGTCAAGTCATCCAAGTAGATAACTATGAAGTGTCCTATCTCATATGAGAAAGCTATATCCATTGCTCTCTGGAAGGTGGCTCCAACATTCATCAGCCCAAAAGGCATCTTCACATACATAAAGGTGCCCCATGGGGTGGTAAATGTTGTTTTGAGTTGATCTTCTGGGAGTACCAACACTTGGTTATATCCTAAAAAACCATCTAACAGGGAAATCCTTTTAGAGCCCACTACCTTCTGTAAGATATGTTCCATTCTAGGCAAGGGGTAGTTGTCTTTCAGGGAGGCTCTGTTGAGGTTTCTGAAGTCTATGCATAATCTGATCTCTCTTTTTTTCTTTCTCACAGCCACTAAGTTTGATACCCAATCAGAGAACCTCACAGGGACAATTATACCTGCGTCATACATCTTTTTAATCTCTTTTTCAACAACAGGCAATTGTTTTGGATTTATTCTTCGAAGTTTTTGTCTGAAAGGCTTCTGATTCTCTTTCAGGGGTATCTTGTGTTGTATAATGTTGGTGTCATAGGCCTTTAAGTCTTCGTAGCTCCATGCGAACACATCAATGAACTCCTTGAAAATGTCGATGTATTTTTGCTTCATGTCTGCAGGTAATGACTTAGCCAGTTTAATCATTTTGGGTTTATCTTTAGTGCCTATGTTGCATTCTTCTACGTCCGAGTCTGCATGTTCTATAGTGGGATTTTTTGCTACATCATCAAAGTCAAAAAGGTCCTCCAAGGGTGCTAGGCCTCTGGGTATATTCTTGTCTTTGGCCTGCAACACCTCTATCTCTTCGCTATCTGCATTTCCACATTCTTCGGTTCGGTTTCCAGTTTCCTCATAAAGGGCGTTTATTTATATGTTACAGAGTGTTTCTTGTTCATCTGGGGGATCCTCACTTGGGCAGCTGTCATCATATTTCGAGTCTGAATCAGAAAATTCAAACTCATTTCTGCCCACCAGAAAATCTTCAATTTGTTTGTCTCCTTCAAAGACCTACCAATATTTTTCGTTGTCTAGCACTGCAGGTCTAAATTTGGTCTGAATGATGATTTGTTGGTCAGCTGGAGTCTTAGGATATGAACTAGCCAGGCAAGCTAATCCGTTAGCAATAATGTTTTGACTCCTAGGAACAAACACCAATTCAAATTCAACAAATGTTTTCAATAAATCCAGAGTGTCATTTCGGTATGCTCTTAACCTGGGGTGTTTTGCTGAATACTCACCGTTTACTTGTTTTATGACCAACTCTGAGTCTCCTCGTACAGCTATCCTGTGGGCTCCTAATTTTTTCAACAGATTTAGGCCAAGGATAAGAGCTTCGTATTCTACAATATTATTTGTGCATTTGAAGTGCAGATTGACAGCGTGGCTCTCTGCATGGTCATTTTCTATGTTACGTAACCACACCCCTGCTCCAGCAGTTTTCCTAGTCCAAGACCCATCGAAATTCATTTCCCATAGGGGTTCATTTTCCGTTTCATCATTGTTTCCTTCCCTACAACAGGGTCCGCCATTGTGTTGTGTTACGGGGTTTGTACTAGGCTACGGGTTGTTTTGTTCTTCATGACATGTGTGGAGTTCAGAGAGTTGGCTACCTTGCTGTTTACGTTATGTTTCCGTTGTTGGTTCTCTCAGAGTTTCATTTTCACTACCCTACCCATGGTTTTCTTCATCGTATTCCTCCAGGGTAGCCATTATGCTAAATTCCATGGGCTCTGTGCCCTTGCTTGTATCTCTGCGTTGCGATTCTAGCTCTCCTAAGGATTGGTCATTATAAAGAATGAAAGAATCTAGGTCTGTATGTACAGAGTATAAAGGTGAATTTTCAGGTTTCTCGGGGCTACTGACTAGGAATTTCATCTGGGATTCTCTATACAGTCTTCTAAGTTGGCCAAATATATGGATAGTGGCATATGAGCCATCCATCTGCATCGTTCCTTGAAGCTTGGCTCCCCATGATCTTGACAATAGCATGCCATACTTAGGTGGCACATCTGCCACCACCACATCCATGACCATACACTTAGCAGGAATCTGGGTCAAGCTCACACATAAGTCTTTAATTAGGCCAAGACATTTTACTCTGCTAGAGTCAAATGAATATAGATCTTTTTAAGGTCGTGTTATCTCTAGGCCTAGTTTTTCCATCACTACCTTAGGCATTAAGTTGTGAGATGCTCCATAATCATGCATAGCATTGTGGAGTATTTTGTCATGAATGTTGAGACTGATATAGAAAGGTGGAACTACCCCTTCCTAAAATTTTCCCTCAATCTTTGGACCAAATAGGAGGGCAGGTTGATCATCATTCAAATTTACAGTATCGTTTTTTTCCCCTATATTTAATGCTTTCAAAATTTGGCCTTTATATACATCCTGAGTGGCCAGCTCAGATAATGGCACAGAGATTTTGATTTTTGAAATCTCACTTTCCAAATTGAAAGTGGACTGACTCTTGGAAATGCTCGTCTATGATTTATTAGCCACCTTGGTGATCGAATCAGTTGGTAATTTCTCATTATGTACTGGTTCAGGAACTGTTTTATCAGGAGCACTAACTGCGGTGCTAGTACTGCTGGTTGGTTGGCTTTGTTTTTCAAAGTCTTGGTTGTCTTTTCCTTTGCTTTTCCAAGAACTCTCAGCTGCTGTTTTGTTATTCTCAGCAGTTACTTTAGAAGTTTTATCAGGTCTTTTCTTGATGGTAACCTCAGGAGACTTTGGTTTGGGAGTGTTTAGGTTATTTTTGCTCCTAAGTTCGTATTGTTCTCTGACCTGCATGATAGCATTTTCAAATCCAATTCTGTAATCTTCGGACCTCAACCACTCCTCCTCATAAGAGGGTGAGGGCTGATCTTCCTCTGAGTCACAGTTAAGGACTGAGTCTTCTGTTTCAAACATGTTTATTGCATTCCCTTCAGACTCTTCTATGATTCCCTCGTCTTCATCAAGAAATTTTTCCTGGAATGGGGGAATTAACTGTTGATCTGACTCTCTTTGTCTGTTGGGAGTGGCATTGTTGTTCCTTCTAAATTTTTGGTTCTGGTTTTGATTTATGTTTTGGTTATTGACAGTGACAACCATTCTCTTCATCATTTTTTGTAGCTCTTCCATATTTTTAGACAATTTTTCATAATTCGGATCAGATATGGAGGCTACATTGTCATCCCTATATGTTACCCTCCTCTCTGCATGTCCTCCAAGGTGGTGTAATCTTTATCTCTAAGCTCATAGGCCATGTCAGCATCAAACCCATCAGGGTATTTGGCCAAGGCCATACCTTGTGGAGGCTTCATGTGTGGAGGTAGAGAATTATAAATGCTGTTGAATCTAGTGGTGTAATCATGGACACTCTCTCCTGAATTTCTTTTAAGACTCATGTATTCAGCTAGGATTTGGCAAGGATTTGCCCTAGTTTCCCATTTGTTGACGAAAGTCTGGTATAGAGCAGGGAGATCTTGGATACTACCAGCAAGTAGGTTTTTAAACCACTTCTTTACATCACCCCCTAGGCTTTGGGAAAATATTCTCATTTTGATTGTTTCATCATCAATTTCCATATAGTCAAAAGAATCCTCCATATTATCTACATGTTGTTGAGCTGTGATGGACTCTTTAGCAGTGAAGTGCGGGATTTTTGACTGATAATCATTGGGTAAGGGTAACAAGGGTTGAGGTAAAACCAGAGGTGCATACCAGGCTGCCATGATAATGTTCTGATGGGGTACAGGGTTAACTTGAGCAGCTGGTATATGGATGTCAGGGATATTAGGACCAACATAAGTTTATTGAGCAGATCTGGGGTGGGAGAGCCCCAAGTTTTGAATGAAGTGAATATCAAGTGGTGTAGATTGAGGGGTTCCTCTGTCCCTAGCATGTTGACCACTATGAGATGGTGTACTGTGAATCTCAAGGGTGGGCTGGTCTAGGTGAGAGGATGACCTAGTTCTTGGTAGCCTATTAGGTAGGTCTAGGTCAGGGAGAAAATGTGATAGAGATGTTAGGTCTTCTAGTGCAGAATTAGCTCTATAAATGTGACTAGAAATAGTTAGTCTTTTAGGTGTAGGGGCTCCCTTGAGGATGCTCTCCGGATTGTCAACTATTTCAGGTGGGTTTGGGTTGGGATAAGCTCTTGTGTGAATGGTTCTGAAAGCCAGAATGTTATACTTCTAACTAAGCAGCTTAACCCTACTTGATCTTCTATTATGGTTGATGTTGTCTTAGAGGCTGGTCTCCCGGTGGAGTCTTATGTGAAACCAAGACAATCAGCAGGCCTACTGATCACCAGTGGAGTCTTTGATATTTTAGGAACTATGGAGTCGCCAGGTGGATGATTTAGGGTATGTCAAAGGGTTACACTGTCCACCACAGTGCTCAGGCACTATCACCTTCCAAGAATAACCTCAGAACACAAAAAACTCTAACCAGATATTGACTGGAAGGGCATTTACCAGATATGTCACCTCCAAAGGAGGATGAGATCCAGAGGCTACCTGGTCCTGTCCAGGATCTATCTAGGAGTACAAGTGAACACAACAAATGATACTGAGGCTGTCTGAGAAAAGGTGTGACTAATAGCAAACCTAACCAGAGATGGAGGGTTTGAATGCTTAGGGATTTTCAAAGTGTAATGCACTCAATTTGTCCCCAGCGGAGTCGCCATTATGTTGGGGTTCCCATGTTTTGGCTAGGTTGACAAGACCAAAAGATGAGACAACATAGAACCACTTTTAGACCTTAGGATCCAGCCCTCCTAGGTCCAGAGAGGGATCTCTCTGTGATTGTAAAAGTATATATGTCTTTGAGGCTCAAAGTTTAAGATATTAGGCTAGTTATAGGCTCAGGGTTTGTTTGTTTGATTATTTGAGGTTTGGTTGCTGGGAATCAGGAAAGGAAGGTCCAATATAAGACAAGGATGAGCAAAGAGAGAATTATGCTAAGACAGATAACTCAGAGAACATCAAGGCCATTGGGCAATGGAGTCAAGAAAGGATTTACTTGTTGTTCAATGTGCAATATTTCAGTTGGGCTAGTCATATAAAGCATTTGGATCTTTAAAGTGAAGGGTGGGATGGAACATTAAGGACTGAGAGTGAAAGGGGGAGAACCATCCAATTCTGTCTATAGATCAGGTCAGAGGTCATTTAACTCTAGACCTGCTTGAACAAAATCAAGGGAAAAACAAGGGATCTTAGAAAGGCTTAGTCGAGATGGAAAGATTCTAGTGAGGCAGAGACAGGGTTCTAGACCTCCCAGTGTTCTCAATTCATTCAACTAAATCCTAACAAGAACATCTAAACATATATTTCATTAATTCATACATCAAAGAGTAAGAAATAACATCCACTACACTGGTTAAATCAATTGAAATCAATATTTAGACACACATGTAAGCATAAAACATAAAAGGCTGGGAGAGAAACAACATAAGGTACCTATCAAGGGTAAATCTTATGCCAAACTTCTGATGCGAGCCTGAAGAAATGGAATGAAATGAAATAAAACATAGATATAGGAAAACATCACCAGCTGCTTCAGATAAGGATCCAAAGAAACGTGCTTCTCATATTAAAAACAACACCAATCAGGTACATCATTGCTCACAGCTTGAACATTCAGTCTGAATACATCAAATCTTAGCCTATCTTACAATATTACATAGAGAACTTGTCTCAAGAGGAAAATGCTTTCATTTCTCTGATATCTCATCAAAAACCTTTACAACATTTCCTTCTGCGCTTTATAGCAGAGGATGAACAGAAGGTCGACTGAGGGGGTAGGTGAACACTAAATGTAACATTAAACACAGAAAATAATAGAGGGCCGAAACCCATCATGTTTTAAATCTCTGCATTCATTCCTAGTATGGCTTAGGTGTTCTGACTGCAGTACTGTGTGGTACATGTGGTGAAATAACAGAAATGAAATAAGAAACAGTGAAATCTGCCCTACTTGTGCAACAAATGCTCCTGATCCTGTAGGACTGCTGTCAGGGTAGGAAACTTTAGGGACACGATGCATAATCAAAACCGTATGGGCGTTTTGTCCTCTGATGAATAAAAACATACTTCTGCCGTAGAAAAAACCCTGGTGGTACGGCCTCCTATGCATTTAATCTTTGAGAGGTCCTCGGGGTCTTCAATTTGATGCTTTACCTCTGAAAAACTGGATTGCGCCCTTTAATTCTCATCATAATGCTTTAATTCTGAGCTTGAGGCCTAAATATCTGCGTTTGTGTGCCTCGAAGTCACTGCTGCTTTATTGATGGCGCAAATTGAGCTTTAATGGTGCTGGACAGGGTTTGCAGAGCTTAAACTCTGTCCTTCAATGGAGAAAGGCTCTGCCAATGCAAAAAATTGGCTTATGCATTAATTTCCTGTTCACATAATTCTTTGCCACTGCATTAAATGCTGTGTAATCATGGCGGACCATTACCAACTGATAAACCTGCAAAAACACGCAACCTGTCAAGAAAAACCATGGACGGGGTGATGGAGGTAGTGCAGAGAATGAAAATGGCCATGCAGATGATGAACTAGGGGAGAAATCGCGAAATATGGTGACAAATTGTTCTGGCGGAGGTGGTGGTCTCATTGAGCGGAGTTTGAACGGAAAAATCATTAAAAAGCACGAAAATGAACGATTATATGCAATGGAATGGTCGAAAGGTACGGGAAATGCACGTGGGGTGACGTGGCGTATGGAAGAGGCACGTGAACGGATGATGCGGAGGCCCGGGCGACAACGGAATGGTCAACGGCAGGACAACGAATATGGACCATCAGATCTCGGCAGAGATCAAAAGTGGAAACGCGTCGGAGAGCGATAGACCATGGGCCAGGGGTACGACGATCGGGGGTTAAACAATGCGCAGCTTCGTCGATCGTCAACCGTCGGATGTAGGGCTCTGGATCGGACGGCTATTACGCATATCGCTCGGGATCCTGTACCGAACGTTAACGTGCGATGAACCGGCAGTTTTAAAATAGTGTTGGGGCCACGTGTCAAGAGCTGAGTGGAATCGCGGTGATTTTAGAAATACCACCTGCCGCCCAAAGGCGGTGCGATAGAAACAGCCGGGTTTTGAACAGTGCGCGGCGGGGTCCACTGGGAGGATAGGATCTGAACCGTCGGATCATCAATTAAACGGATGGCGATGGTGTGGTCTAAGAAATACACGGGACAAACACGGGCGCTGAAGATTTAAAGACCGTCGTCCAATCAATTGAGATCGACGGCCGACGCTGCGCCCGATAAAGCTTGAGATAAGCGCTTTTTTCTTTGGTGAGTGGTTACAGCGTTGGGCTACATGGAGGAACAGGGTGCGGGCTATGGCCGAAAGGGGCTAGGCCCTTATAATATGAAAAATATGGTTTTTAGGCCATTTTTAATGCAATTGGAGGACGGAATTTGGCAACGATAGAGGGGAAAAGGGGGATTTTAATCAGATAGAGGGGAAGGGAGGGAATCGATGGAGATTTTTGGAGGAATTTGGGAGTGTAAGGGCAACTTTTAGAAAGGGAAAAAGGATAAAATGAGGCATTCTGCAGGGATACCAGGGGCAAGTGCAGGCCTTTTGGAGCAGCTTTTTCGTAATCTGAGGGGTTTAATGATGGAAATCAACAGAGGGGATTTGTATAAGGAAAAGCACAGAGAGACCTCAAGGATGATGTGTCTTCAGGGGAGATGCATTCCTTGGAGGTCTCCAAAATGACATAGCCCCCAGGTTGCTTGTCAAGAATTTCATAGGGGGGCTAACAACCGTTATATATACCTGCCCCACATGTTTTATCACGGATTAAAATTGCACCATCGAAATGTTTGCGCCCATTTGTAATGTGTCCGTATGGTTGTAATCCACCATCTCATATGGTTTTGAAACCATATGTCTTTATCCCTTTCGTGCCTTATTTTAATCATATAACGTTTATCATTTTCTTTTCCTTAGATTGTTACCGCAAATGGATAAAAAATTTCATGCCAAGGCCACCACCTCATAACATGAATGCCTCTTGCTTTGAAAAATTGAGATTTGACATCTGCTACTCAGCAACTAAGCTGGGATGTCTTCTGAAAGTATTTGAAATGTGAGGTCGATGATATTTGTGGGTGTGCCGATAATAACTAATTTTCGTTGTTAACAAGTGAATGATTGGAATGCATGTCTCTTCGTCGACGCTATATTGAAGTCGAATTGCAACTAATTTAGCTACTGTATCAAATGACGATGCACTGGAATGGATTCAAACTCAGCTACAAGAATTTATATCTTAATATTGATATTGGCGTTAAATAGATGTATGATTAAGACATTCTTTGTAATAAATGATCGCTACTAATGTACATTCAAATTCAAGAACCATCTCCTTGCCAAGTTTGTCATAATCATCGGATTTCTCCTTTGCAGATACTGCTTTATCCAAAATAGAAGGATTAATATTAAATTCAAACACTTTTGAACTACCCTTGCCCAATAAAGCTTTCAGAGTCTCTTTTTTAGGCTGCATTAGAGAAGGCAAGCCCTCAGATGGAAACAGTGATGTAGAGTCTTTATCCAACTTCTCCTTGATATTTCCATCATCATCCTTCTCCTTTTTTTTTTTGTTGAATCTTGTACAGTTTGCTTTTAGCAATTATCTCCTCCATAATTTCTTTTTTGAATTTATGCTTATTTTGTCTCCTTCTAAAATAGCAGCATTTGGGATTGTTTCTTGATCAGCACCCCCACCAAAATGCAGCTTCCTGGTAATTGTGTCATCATCATTATCATCTTCAAACAATCTCATCCTCAAGGTCATCAATATTTGATAGAGCAACACCATGATGAGTAAGAATGTCATCTTCTCCATCTGATAAAGTGTATTTGTCCTTCTTAAGCATCCTTGACTATCGCTCACGCTGGAATCTAATGATAGCCTTATCTGCATCTTCAAGAGCGTCATCATTTTCCCCAAACCGCCTGTCCAAGAAAACATTATCTTTGCCACTTTGTTTGTATTCTTGTAAGAGAGTCTTATTCCTCGTGATTGACAATTCCCCTAACCATTGTGGTCTTGTTAGTTTGGGTTCCAATCTCTTTCTCCCAACGCGATGGTGATATTCTTTGGTATATCATCTGTGGGATCGCCTGCACGTAACATTATAACACCAATTAGTTTAAAATTACCTTTTAGAGAACGATGCCCCCCAAATAATAAATATTAGACTATGAGCTTGGCGAAGTGCTAAAACATAGCGCCTGGACAATCCATGATGCAAGCGCTCTTAATGTAAATACACACAAGTTTCCATTCGAATGTATGCATGGCGAGCCTTCGCACATGGCGTGATTGTAGCAACAGCATTTGATCATGATGGTGAGAAAAATTATGAGGGGTTGGGGATAGGTCGTTGGGATGTCACTGACTGTAGGTCCGGTGAAAGACCTTAACGACTAAGCGAGCAGAGGGGGACCCGAAATTTCGAATATACCCAAAATTTTGGGTGGTGTTATAGAGGTTACAACATTGGGGTACACAGAAACACCCCATAACTATCATGTGTATTTTCCAGACAGTCAAATGACTATTTTACGAGGGATATAAAATTCAATGAGGTGAAAGCCATGAAGTTGTCACTTGAGAGGGAGCTACACTTGCATGTGGAGGAGGAACTTCTTGTTCCGAAAGATGAGCCTCCGGATGTGGATCAACCACAAGACGAGATTCATGGAGTGGAGGAGTCCACTCATGTAGAACCAAACATCAGAAAAGGCAGAAAGCATACCACAGAAGCTGAGAGACTGAAGCTTGATGCAACATAGAATGTAGGAGTTCCTACATCACAGCGCAGACAGAGACAATCACCTGACCGATTTTCTAGATACATGGCTCTTATGAGCAAGTGTATTGTGACAGAACCATCTTATTTTGAAGAAGCAGTGTGGGAGCCCACATGGATATATTCCATGGTGGAGGAGTATGACTCCATTGTCAGAAATAGTGCTTGGGAGATTGTTCCAAGGCCAGTGGGAAAATTAGTTTTAGGATCAAGATGGATCTACAAGGTAAAGCAAGCTGTTGATGGGAGCGTTGAGAAGTATAAGGCAATATTTGTTGCTCGGGGCTTCTCACAAATTGAGGGGATTGACTATGAAGAAAACTTTGCACCTGTCGCACAGTATTCTTCCATACGGACCATCCTTGCTCTCTCAGCGCAGATGGGTTGGCACATTCATCAGATGGATATGAATACTGCATTCCTTAATGGAATCATTGAGGAAGAGGTGTACATTGAGCAACCTGAAGGATTTGAGATCTTCAGTAGCGAGTCGCATGTGTGCAGGCTCAAAAGAGCATTGTATGGGCTGAAACAAGCACCCTGTGCTTGGTACACTTAGATCAACAACTATTTCACTGGACTTGGCTTCACCAAGAGTGAGGCGGATGAAAACCTGTACCAGATTGTACTTTATGTTGATGATTTAATACTAACAGGTGATGAGCAGTTGATACACTCATACAAGGCAGATCTTGCAAAAGAGTTTGAGATGAAGGGTTTGGGCCTCCTTCATCATTTCCTTGGATTGGAAATATGGCAGCGGGAAGGTGAACTATTTTTGTCTCAAGGCAAGTATGCCCAGGAGATACTGGAGAAGTTTCACATGCAAGGCTGCAAGTCTATCGACAATCCTCTTCCAGGAAATTGGAAGAAAGAGGATGCTACATCGGCAGAGGTAGTGGATGCCACTGTTTATCGATAGTTGGTGGGTTCGCTCATGTATTTAAACAATACAAGACTGGACATATGCTATGCGGTGAACCAACTTTCACAAGCGATGGTTAAGCCTACCAAGCTCTTTTGGAAGGCAGGCAAGCATGTCCTGAGATATCTGAGGGGCACATTTGAGTATGGTTTATGGTACAGACAGACAGATGAGGTGAAGTTGCATGGCTTCATGGATGCAGATTGGGCAGGAATCCCAACAGACAGAAAGAGCACATCAGGAGGGATTTTCAGTATCAGATCTACGATAGTTTCTTGGTACATCAGGAAACAAAGATCCGTGGCACTCAGTTCAGAAGAAGCAGAATACATGGCACCAACTCAAGCTACATGTGAGGCTATCTGGATGAGGAAGATCCTGGTTGTTTTGTTTGACTAACATTTAGATCCCACAGTGATTCATTGTGATAATCAGAGTTGCATTAAACTCTCTGTTAATCCTGTGTTTCATGATAGATCTAAAAATATTGAAATTCGGTATCATCATATCATAGATTGTGTGCAGCGAAAGATCATGTTGCTTCAGTACATTCCTATGGAGGATCAGGATGCAGATATTCTGATGAAGGCGCTCACCAGGAGAAAATTTGAATACCATAGAGGCGGGATCGGGGTGAAGGATAATCCCTATCTTGTTGAGAGGGAGTGTTGAGATTCAACAAGATGATGAGCTTAGTGAAAAGAGTCTCCTTCACTAAGTGGGCCTGTAGGCTATTTTTGGCGCAAGTCTATTTTTAGACATGATGATCATATTTCAGAAGTTACAGGATGTTATTTGTGGATGGTTGATCAAGTTGGAAAAATAGATTAAATTATTTTTTAGAATATTGGGCGAAGTCTATTTATAGATCGTCAATATAAAAATAGATGCATGTTGATTATTATTAGCTCTTAATAATAATCAGACTCTAAAAATAAACTTATTCTCTTGGAGCACTTCATTTCAATGCACAGACATTAGGGGAATTTTGAGGTCTAAAATGGGCCTCCTAAGGAAATAATAAAATAATAGCTAAACCAATAAAATAATATTTATGAATTTTCAATTCACTTTTTGCACCACAATCCATGTAACCATAGTTAAATTTAATTCAAAAGTTGTACCAAAATAAAATTAATAAAAAAATTGTATTGATGTGACTATAAATAAGAATGAGCTTTTCAAGAAAAAATCATTATCATTGAACAAATAATGCATTTGCCCTTTGTACTTAAATAACTTAAAATAAAATATAAATATAAACTTATAAATTCTTAATTATATTATATGCTATTAATTAAAATCTATATTATTTAAATTGTATAATGACATGTAATTAATATACTATATAAAAATAATATAATAAATGTATAGGGATATGCATTGTTTCTTTCAAGAAATATGAAACGAAATTAGTATATTTTTATTCAAAAAGTGTGAAATGACATTTATTATGAGTACTTTACTTTGAATTTAAAAGTACTTAGAGAACTACCATGGTTAACCATGAGGTTTTATTCACCATTGAGAATGTTACAAGTAAGTACCTTTAACTCAAGAAATGCCACCTCAACCATTAGGGATGATGTCATCCCCTAAAATGTGATTGGTTCTCATAAAGTGAATTTTTATTGTACGTTTTCCTTAGGAGGCCCATTTTAGACCTCAAAATTCCCCTAATGTGTGGCACATCAGCTGATTGAGGGAATTACACAATTCCTAAGGGTTTATTGGAGCTAATGCATGGAGGACTCAGTTATAACTCAAGTGGCAGAGTTATGACATAGTTGGAAGGAGTAGTTATGGAGTTTTATTCAGTTCAACTCAGTTAGACTCAGTTGAGCTAGTTTTATCTAGTCTAACTGATTGATACACTAGTGAGAGTGGAGTGAATTATTTAGCTAATTAATTCACAAATAATAACTCATTAATCAACTAAACAATACAACAGTTAACTACAGTGCATGCCAATTTCAGTGGAGACCTAGTGGAGAGATAGGTGAAAGGGAAAGATAGACTATCTCTTGTGACTATAGTGATGCATTGATTGCATCACACACACATTAGAGTTGCCAATGAGGATTGCATAGTCAAGGCAAGGGTAATTCAAATTCATTCAGAGCTATTCTTTAGCAGGGATTGTGCAGTGGAGGCAAGCTAGCAGGAGGGCAAAGATCGGTGCATGGATTTGCAAGATTGGTCCTGATTAGTGTATGACAATTATACTATACTGAGAGCTTGTGATAAGATTTGTATGCTTTGTATGAGATTGTCATATGATCTCCATGTTACATAATATATAGTTGGGGTTTTCAACTTCAGGCTTTCCCGGTTAAAAAATGTGTTATGTGTGATTGATTATTTTTGTTTATGCTTCACATGTGTGTGCAATTAAATTTTCCACAAAAGATTAACAAGTGGAATAGATTCAGTATCTTGCATAAATTTAAATAGTGTGAGATCAGCTGGATCTAGGACATATGCATGCTTAGTGCATATAATTTCTATAATGGTCATTAATTCCAAAGGTTAAAAACCTTTGAAACATCATTTTTATTGTTTAGTTACGCATTCCTGACTGTAAAGAGCTTTTCCTGACTACATCAAGCCTCCCAACTGTGCTAAAATCCCTAAAACATGATTTTATTCGTGGAAAGTCCCTATTATCACCACAGATCTCTTGTTTGAAGACTATAAAATCCATTTCTCTGCACCAAGACCCGTCCGCGGGAATAAACAAAAGCTTTAGAAACCCTTTCAAGTGTCAAATTACCTACAAATTGAGGTATTTTTCATCAGTTTATAACCCTGCACAATCAATTCTTAACCATCCTTAAGAAAAAAAAAAACTTTCAATTATAAAAATTCACTGTGGAAATTGCCCAAAAACACCCAAAACAAGCCAAACCCTGGCCAATTTTTTCCAGGAAACCTTATGTTCACTGTAAGCCTTTTTAAGACAAATTTACTTAGCTTATGACCTCTAAAGATCAATTCCAAAACAAAAAGGGGTTTAAAGCATACAAATTTCTTAAAAAATCTTTTTTTACAGTCTAAACCATTCAGGAAACCCTTATTTCCTGTCTTAGCCCAATTTTCATCTGTCAGAAGCCTAAATTGAGCAAAGATATCACTTGAAATTAACCTTACTAAATTTCTCAGTTACCCCTCTGTTTAAAGTAAATTACTTCTATAAACCATTTAATCTTACAGAAGAAGCCAGAATGCCTAAAAAATAGAGTTAAACCTCCACAAACAGATCTCATTCCACAGGTCTTTCAAAAGTCTTCAATCACCTCCTTGCAGACCTCTGTTTCATTAAAAAAATGTTTTATTTTTGCAGGTTATTATCAGAATAAAAAATTGGGCTAATAGTTTCAATATTAGTTGACAAAATTTTTTGCTCCAAATTCTCATATTTTAATTCAAAAGCTTCATTCAAAAAACAGTTTGTATACAAAGAAAGAATAAAATAAAGTCATAGAGAGATCAAAATGATGAAATTTTCACAGTAAATGGTAAAATGAAAGTAAGAATTCACAGTGACAGTGAAAACATAATAGTGAAAAAGAGACAGCTAAAGTGTATCAGGTAAAAGTCAGAGTGAAAGTTAAAACAAAGTTACAGAGCAGTCAAGGTAAAAAGTAAAAGTACAAAAAAATGAAGTAATCATAAAAAGAAATGAAAATAATTTCACCAACAATGAATGTTATCCAAAGTGAAAGTAAAACAGTTAAAAGAACAAAAAGGTGAAAATATGAAAACATAACAAGAAGGAACATTTTTGCAGAAATTTCATGTTTAAGTCATTGTTTTGCAGAAACTATTGTGACCAATCCAAGATGAATTTTGAAAACCTGAAGGAGGTTTATATTCTTAATATTTCCAAGTACAAAAGCCTCTCTCACTTTTCTAACAGTCATTATGGATTGGGACATATTAAACAATATTGGAAAGCACTTTTTGCAGAAAATTCCTGTTAAGTCATCCGTTTGCAGAGAAAATGGTGGCCAATCAGAAATACATCTTACAAAATGGAAGGAGGTTTTTATTCCTAAGAGACCCATATACAAAAAAAAATTTCACTTTGTGCACATGTATTACAGAACGAGAGATACATGCACATCTTACAGCCTATTGTTCAGACTCTGTAAAACTATGTTTTACACATCTTTGTGCAGAGCCTATTGTGGACAGATGGAGTGGAATTTTAGGAAACTGGGAGAGGTTTATCTCAAAAAAATATTTATCTAAAATTACCTCTTTAAATTTTTACATATATATTTCGTATTGAGAAGTAAAAAGGTATCATTGAACCCCAAGTTTACAAAATTGCTGGAGCAGAATGCACAAAAAAAAGGAAACAGTTAGTGACTTGGATGCCTCATCATCAACTAAGAGTTGAGATCAAATTCAAATTCTCCTCTTTTTCATCACTTATCCATAAAAAATAGTTCCAAATAGATTCGTTAGTTTTGAGTGTCCTTTACTTAAGTTCTATTTATGTAAAACAGTTGGAGATAGTTGTAAACCAATCTTGATATTTTTCAAGATATTCTAGTTTAGAATTTGTATAAATACTTCACCCTTTGAAGTATTTTCTGTGGAATAAAATTGCTAATATTACTATAGAATTTTTCTGATACATTGGAGGCTCTCATGTGTTGAATTCAAAGTAGCAGACTAGACAAAGCTTAAGTGACATCATAATTCAAGATTCATGCGATAAGTTGAAGAGTGAAGTATATTTCTTCTTGTCATTATTTCTTTTATGAGTTTCATGCAATTCATTATGTGTTTGATATATCTTAATCTGTAACTAGGAATATTAATAAAGGACTAGCCTTTTGCTCCATGTTTTTAACTAAGTTACCATTTAAATGTTTTCTACTGATTTCTGGTGTTAGGAACCCTTCATTGCTCATACTCCCATTTGACCTCTGCCTCCTTCCATTTTTTGGATTAAAGGATCCTTCATTGCCCTTTATCCCAATCATACCATTTCATCAAAAACATTTCCCCAAATCTCTGAGGGTTATCTACCTTGCCCTGAATACATTTGTAACCCTTTGGCCTTTCCTTCTAGTACTGCTATCTAGACTTAGACTCCATAGCCCAATGGACAATTAGATCTCTCTCTAGTTTAATCCTAAGTGATTTTTTACCCACCAAAACCTTTAAAAACAAAACCAATTGTTCAATCATAACTAGCCTAAAAACATAAATAAAAAACAAAGATAAGTCTTAAAGAGAGAGCCCTCTCTGAATTCTAGGAAGGCTAGATCCTAGGATTTAAAGTAGGTTTGTGGTTACCTTGGTGAGTTATCTCTTGAACCTGGAGAAATTACTGAGTGATAACACTATGAACCTCCATAATTGCATTTTTAAATCCTAATTTATACTCTTCAAAATTCTCATATGTTCTATCAGCATGGTTTGAGGAAAATAGACCTTTTTCCTCTTCTGTGAGAAAAACATGACCCTCATTATTAGAACCTATCAGATTTACATGGATATCTTCCGACTCTTCAGTCTCTCTTTCCTGCTCATCTACATAGTTATCTTGGAAAGGAGGTATGATTGGCTGGTCATTGTCTCTTGGTCTGTTTTGAGGAGGGTCTCTTCTGAAGTTTTGGTTTCAATTTATGTTTTGGGGATTTGCTTGGCTTTCCCTAGGATGTGCTCTTTCATTCAAGTTGATCCTCTCCATCATTATTTCCATTACCCTAACTGGATTGTAAATTTTGGCATAAGATGTGGAGGTCATGATTTCATCCTTGTCTGTAACTTTCTTTTCTGACCTCATTTTAGCCCTCTTCTCAGTTATATTAGCTTCTACACTCACAGCTCCCATTTGCATGTCTTATAAGGTTAGGGGATCTCTTTCTCTTAATTGGTAGGTCATGTCTGGATCAAAGCCATCTATAAATTTTACTAAGGCTAGGCTTTGTGGGGGTTTCATGTGAGCTGGGAGTGCATTGTATACACTATTGAACCTAGTGCAATAGTCTTGGACACTTTCCCCAACATTTATCTTAATGTTATTATACTCTCAGAGGATTTAAAGAGGGTTTTTATTAATCTCCCACTTGTTTATGAATGTTTAATAAAGGGAAGGGAGATCATGTATGGTATTAGGAGTTACGTTTTTGAACCATTTCTTTTCTTCTCCTCCTAGACTTTGGGCAAACATTCTCATTTTTATGGTCTCCTCTTCTATCTCTTGGTATTCAAAGGCATCATTCATCCTATCTACATGTTGTTGAGTAGTGGTAGAGTTAGCTCTAGTAAAGTGAGGGATTTTGGATTGGTAGTCTTGAGGCATAGGTAGTAGAGGTTGGAGTAGTACCAATGGGGCAAACCATGTTGCCATGATTGGAGGTAAAGGAACCCAAGGGGGGTTGGTAAGTGGGGGGTTTGTGAGAGGAGGTGGAGGATGAAATGGAGTGGTTTGCACATTGGATGTGTGAATGGGGGTGGTAGATTTACTTGGACCAACAAACTGAGATTGAGCAGATTTGGAATGAAAAGAGCCAAAGTTTTGGAGAAGCTGAAAATCAGGAGGAGTGGAAGGAGATGCTTCTCTACGAGGACTCCGCTGAAAATCTA
Source organism: Pinus albicaulis (assembly GCA_034641835.2). Taxonomy (NCBI): domain Eukaryota; kingdom Viridiplantae; phylum Streptophyta; class Pinopsida; order Pinales; family Pinaceae; genus Pinus; species Pinus albicaulis. Next base: position 155,258,606 of record CM076569.1, read on the forward strand.
TGGGCTCAAGGTCTGTCTGGTCAATCCCACTTTGAGACTTAGTTCCGAAAATATTTCTTCTGTGGTATGAGTCAAATTGGGGATATTGTAAGGCTGTAAGGTTTTCAGGGAAAGAACTTGCTTTGTGAATGGTCCTAATGGTAGTTGAATATTCAGTCCTAAAGGTTTTGCATAATATTCTTTCTGCATCATCAACTATGGTAGGAGGGTTAGGTTCAGGGTGAGATCTGATTCTTATCCTTTGTGAAGCCAGATTTGAGACCCCATAATGCAGAGAGGCTAAAAGTTTAGGAGTTCCTTGAAAACATATCTATCTGTAAAGGTACTAAGCTCACACAATGAGTGACTGGGTTTTAGACTGTTATGACTGATTAGTGCATTTCCAGGGGAGTTTATGAGAACTAGTGGAGTTAGTAGGCCTACTAGAGGCCAGTTTGTTGGGCATGTGTTATATTCTTTCCACGACTAAGCACGCGCGGGGGGGTAAGAGGGGGGGCGATAGCTATGCGTAGGCACAACGGGGCCACACCGGGGGGCGATGTAGCACCCTGTCGAGTCACGGCGGCCGGCTTAATTTTGGTCCTTGATTTCAATGGGTAGTCCCCGTCCATGGTTTTGTGCATGGTTGCACATGGTTTTTGGAGTACGATGGTTTCGGCCCCTAGTATTTTGTAGATCAAATTGAGGAACTACGATTATGTTCTAATCCGAAGTTTATAGATTGGGGTTTATGTATGCTTCGGCATGTATATATATGTGTTGTAACATAAAGAACTAATGAAAAATCAAGCTGGTCGTCCCGATTTGGGATCCAGGGGAAAATCTCTGTGTTTATCTGTTTTATTTTTTATGCTCTCGCTATTGTTTATTTTCTGTTATAAGATTCGTGTGTAGATAATTTCTGTTCAGGGTTAAAACCTACACAGTGGAGTCGCCAAGTGGATGAGGTTTACTACTTTGAGGGTTGGCTTGTTTTCCACCATCAACAATTCAAAAACCAATCTAGAGATGCTTTGGGTTTTCAGAGATCCTAAGGAATACATAGATTTTCACTGACTCAGAAGGTCCCACCGTGATCGCCATTATTTTAGGTCCCCATAATTTGTTAGATTGGAAAGACCAAATGTATAGGGGTAACATTAAACCAGTCTTTGGATTCCTAGGACCTAGCCTTCCTAGACTCAAAGAGGGCTCTCTCTATACTTGTGTAAAGGATGTAACTTGATAGATTCTAGGGTTTTGATTTTAGGCTAGTTATAAGGATTAGGGTTTGTTTGTTTTTTTGGTTGGTTGGGTAGGTTGTCAAGAAAAATAGATAGAGTGAGAGAGGTTTAAAACATTGGGCTATGGAGTCTATAAAGTATTGATAAGTGCAACAATAGGTCAAGGGTATATCACAGGCAAGTTTAACAAAGACAAATGGATCTAAAAGATTATGTGAGGGAGGTGAACATTAAATTGTGAACATAGTAGGTGCAAAAGGGCAGTTAAGAATCCTTCAACAAATACTATAACAAGAATGGCCTTTAATATTACTAAGCATATATAAATAATCAAATTCAGGGCATACCAATAACTTCTTTAACCAAACCCTACCAAGTAAGCATTAAGACAACAATCAGTGAACTATAGAAGGCAAGAAACTTGTAAATCTTCTACTGATTTCACCTTCAAGATACGGAAGTATTTAAGATAAACACATAGCAGAGATCAAAGAATAGGGAACTCCTAAATTCATTAATCAAACTACAAATACTTCCAAATAAACCATTTAAGATGAGAAAAAGGGCATGGAAAATCATAAACCTCTTTAGCTAAACCTAATTAGCAATACTTCAAAGCAAAGACCTTAAAAAAAATGTTTAAGTTATATCGAAGAGCTAGTATAACCATGAAACTAATTTGAAATTGGCTTCATCAAATCATCTTTAAGATAAACAAGCATAAGTGGGACTAGAGAGCATTCAAGGATTCTCTAATCTGACCTAGCAGAGGAAAACATACAAGCAATAGAGAGGAGACATAGCTAAGGTGACTCTAAAAATAATTTCCTAGCATAAAATTTCTGTCCTACTACATGAGAAAGATGAAACAAAACAATAACATAAGAAAACAACTAAATAAGAAACCCATCACCATTAACTATGTTCATGAATCCTGTAAGTGAGCTTGCTCCATCATCATGCAAATCAAGGCATTCACAAAGTCCAAAGCCAAACTTCTCCTCAATCTTCAAGTCTATTATATTTCTCTCCATAATGATCCAAATTGTACAATGAGGCCTCAATGCTGTATTTAACTAGCAAGGAGGACCAAAACCCTAACTAGGGTTTCCAAAATGTCATAAATACATCATAAATGCCATTTTTGTCCATTAAGACAATGTAAGGCCCAGCACACAAAACATCTAATGTAATAAATGAAAAATAACTTCTAACACATAACTTTGGAAAAAACTGACTTTGAAGCTCCTCAATAACTCCAAAATACCTCCAAGTGTGTTTTGTTGACTTTGCAGGTAAGGGCACAATGCCGACACTAGAAAAATAGGTCATCTTGCAGCCGAGTTTTGAAGGCCTTCCCGGTGTCCAAATGAGCTCCATGATAGCTCATTGGAAATCTTGTCAAGTATAATTTCTGAAATAGCCTTTACTTTTTTTATTTTACCTCATTTACGAGCTCAAAAAATAAATCTCCCAAGACTACTCAGGGTGCAGCGCCAGCTCTGAAAATAGGGTAGAAAGGTGGTTTTTTGGGTGTTTTTGGCACTTTTGGAGCACCAAATCTGCTCCAAATGATCTAAAATTTTGTGTGCATGATGCTCTTGGCCTGATGAATCCGAAAATATAAACCACTCCTCAAAATAGTGCCCCAAAAAATATCGCAGCACCAGTGGCGTTGCGCCCTTGGCACTTTAAAACAGTCAAAAATCAAAATTTTAAAAAGTTGCCAAAATCTGAATTTGATTTGCTTATTGTGTTTGGGATTCCTGTAGGGATGCATCAACTAGTATTTCAAGGTTTTCTTTACCTTTTTCCTCCTTGAGGGCTTGAATTTTAGCAAGGGCTCTTTTGAGCTTGGCCCTTGCAATTTTGTTTCTTAAGGCATAGTGCCTTGCCATCTTCTTTTGGAGGTCTAGGTCCCTATTTGTCTTCTCCAAGAGACCCTATAAGTTCATATTAGCCCTATCAATCCAAGATTCCTAGTCATAGTCAATATCCATGGAAGCATCTCATTTAGAGTGAGCTGTTATGCCAAGGCTGCCTCTTACTCTCTCTCCTTGGCTAAGGCCTTCTTTAAGCCAATTGTTCTTGGCCTCCTCCTAGGATGATGTTCTTCCTCTTCATCAGTGTCTCCATATCTATCTAAGGCCTCATCTAGCTTGGCCTTGGATTTTTCAACCTCTTTCTGAGCTCTGATAGCTTTGACCTCATAGATTTCCTTCTATGCCTCTATCTACTTGTTTTCAATCTCATAATAGTGAATCACATTCCTAGCCCTACCTAGATTAGCTTCCAAATATTTGATTTGGGCATATTTACCTTTGAGCGACATGCTTGAGATCCCTGCCTCATTTTCATCATCACTGTCAACATGAATGAGTTCAAATTTTTGCTTAGTCTCATGCTGGTCTTATTCTTCTTCCTCCATGACCTTCTATTTTCCTTTGTCAATCTGCTTAGTTGATGTGGAAGGCATGACCGCTTGCCCCTTGAGGGCAACAAACACATGCCTAATTCCTTTTTGGTAGGTCAAAGAAAAGGGCTCAATTTCACCATTTTAGTGTCTTCAATATCATTTCCATCTTTGTTGTCATCTTCATGGGTATTATTTTTTTCCTCATGGCTCCTATCAACACTGCTCTCATGGATGCCTTTATCATTGGTATCACCATTTCTATCATGGCCTTTTGACCCACTGTCATCATTAGTGCCAACCTCATCCCTTTTTCTACTTCAAAAGACTTTTTGTTTTATCACTGACCTCATCCTCACTGATATTATTGTCATCATCATTGTTGCTACCTTCATGGATTTTTTCCTCACTTCCTTATGCACTGCCCTTATCACTATTTTCTTCACTAACTTCATGGCTCTTATCAGCACTGCAACTTTCTGTTTCATTTCCCTTATATGATCCACTGATTTGTGCTTCATCATTGTTATCATGGCTTTTTGACCTATTGCCTTCTTCACTGCCTTCTTCTACCTTAATGATATTTTTTTCACTGATATCAACCTCATTTTCTTCTTCTTCACTATTTTCCTCATTTCTTTTATCACCACTTCTATGTTTGCTACTTTCTTCATTTGTATCCTCACTGTCATCAGGTTTACTACTTTCTAAATAATTTTCCTCGTCTTCACTGATATCTGCCTCCTCCGTGATTTTTTCTTCATTTTTGTTTGCCTCATTGATGTGACCTTCACTATGCTCTTGACTTCTCTCATTAGCCTCACTACCCTCACTGTTTGATTCTTCATTATAATCTCCTTCATTGGCTTCTTCTTCACTAACATCCTCTTATTTTCTTTCTTCCTCATCGCTCTTTCACTCACTGCCACTTGCCTCCTAATTTCCTTCTTCTTCCTTGCTTGATTTATTATTTCCCTCTCCCTCATTAAAATTTGATTTCTCATTATCATTTCCCTCATTTTCTGATGCATTGTGAGAGGGTGATGAAGGAGGGTTGTTCTGAGGTGAAGGAATATGTGTGGATGGTGAGGTGGAAGTGTCATCATGTGATGATCGAGTGTGAGTGGATGGAAGAATGGGAGGTTGAGAATATGAAGGGGCATCTTGTTGTTGTTGGCCTTGTGGGTTGGTGAACACATAATAAGCAATGAAAAACTCCCATGGAAGACCCTTCTACTGCAATTGTGCATCCAAAACATATTTATCATTGAGTGGTGAAAGAGCCTTTGCATTTTCTAGGGATAGTCTCTCTTTTGTACAATATAGGACATTTTGTCAATGATTTAGTAGAGGTAATAGGGTAGGTGCTACATCCTAACCCTAGTAAAGTGCATGAGCAGCCTAATGTGATATGAGTAAAGCCTAGAGAACCTTCCCTCACATGTAAAATATTTCATAACGATCCTCATCATAGGTGCATATCTCTCCAGCAAATGAGAGAAAGGAAAAATGGATTTATTGTAGTCTTTGTACCTGCATTTTAAGTATGGCTCGTAGTAGCTTATGTCAAGACTGGCTTGCTTGAACCATTTCTCCCCTACACTAGGTATGCATGTGGCATTGGAAATAACATATAAGGATAGCTCAAAGTCTACCCCTGCAAGGTTAACTTGTTTCTCATGCAAGTTAATGATGAAAATCCTTGTCAGCTCAGGGTGGTTTTGCACCCGCTATACCCTTTCACAAAATTCATAGCAGCCTACATTTTGGAAGTAGGAGATATTTAAGGGAGATGCATTTAGCTCCAATGTTTAGTGGTTCAAACTTGTTGATCCTACAAACTTTGTGTTGATGTCTCCTTGACATTTGGCCTTCTCCTTTACTACCACTGCCCTCTTTTTCTGGCATCTTGACCACTCTACCTTTGAAACCCTAGCACTGATATGAAACTAATATGGAAGAGGGAAATGGAATGGTAGTCTGCTTGTGAATGAGATGAATGAGTGAGGGTGTAAATTAGGCAGAATGAGAGGCTAAATAACTTGAAGGAAACCCAGCTGATCTATCAAACTCTGCTGTAAAACACCTTGCACTGATAACAATTTGAGATGAAGGAGGGCATGTATTGTCAATGTTTTTGCAATGTAAGGGACTGAGTATTATGTTAAACTTTGATAGATGACCAATTTAAAACTAATGCAACTACCTTCATTTATCCATGTTTTGATTGATATTTCCTTATAGGCAGATGAGGGAATGAAAAACAGTGTTTTCAAGCATAAAATGTAGGGTTTCTCTTTAGGGTTTCCTTCCTTTAATTAAATCATCAAAAAACTTGGAGAGGATTTGATGTCCTGTAATTACCCTTACCAGCATTTAAAGAAACCTTGGAGGTAGTTTGAAGAAGCTTTGAGTTGATTTGAGTGTTGAAATGGCTTGGAAGGCCTTCCTGGTCAAAGGCTTAGTGCCTAGGTCAAGCGCGCAATGTTTAGGCCAAGCGTGTACTGCCAAGTTCTCGTTGTCGGGCCTGTCGGGGAAAGGTGGGAAAGTGCATAGTGCCTTTCTAGGTGCGCAGCGCCTTAAGAAAATACACGGGTGAAATGGCCAGGGGAGTAGCGCCCAACTCTAGTCACGCAGCATCGACCTGAACGTGCATTGCCTCAACATTTAGTCAATTTTTTACCCGAAAAACTCACAGTTTCCTCTCCTAAATGCTCTGATGAATTTTCAAGTGAAAAATGAGTAATTTAAGCATTGAGAAGACCTTTTATATACTTAAGGATTTAAATTTATCTTTACAAAAACATTCTCTAATGTTTTCAAAGTCACTTCCTTTTTCCTTTCTCACTGATATTTCTTGACTTTTTTTTGTAGGTGGCTGAAGTTGTGAAACTTGCTTTTTCTTTGATCTTGAAAACTTGGCATATTTATTTTGACATAGCAGCAACCTTAAAATAACATTTTCTTCCTCCTTAGAGCTCAACATCATGTTTTTCATCTTTTGATAACTGCTACTTTGTAGGTGACTAAAATGATAATTTGACTCTCTTTTGATCTTGGAAGCTTGATATGTTTGTTTTGACACAGCAACAGCCTCCCAAATCCTCTCTAATTTCCATCATGAGGTCTAAATGAACTCTTTACCTTCTCTGAATAACATTTTTACACTGTCTCCATGCAAGCTTCATAAAATGATGAAGGTGACTTCTTCTTTTGTTCATGGAGGCATGACAAATTGCTATTGACACCTTTCGGACTTAAACACAAGGAAATGCCTTCAGAACACTCCTTTTCCTGCATCATAGATTTCAAACCATGCTTCTTACTTTCTCTGGCCATGTTAGTGTTAGTCTAGTCATACTGTCATCAGTGATCAAAACTTCTCTTTTGCATTTTCATATTAGGAATCTCATACCGAATAAATTTCATCATTCCGCTAGGTCATTGATTCATTGATGGTAGTAATTTTTCATCAGTTTTACCTCATGAGGTACTTGTTGATTCTCCTCTCTATGATCTTTGGTCATGAGTCACTTTCACTTTCAAAATCATGTCATTAGGTCATAGGATGGGTCTCATTAGTTTCTAGGGTCTCACCGTGGTCAAATTAATGAGTCAAATATCAATAAATATCAGCAAGGTCATGAGGAAGTCAATAAACTCAAAAGTCATAGCACTTGGAAGATCAAAGGGATTTTTTATTCAGCTTGATGTGATTTTCACCTCAAAACCATGTTTTTAGGTGAAAACATTATATTTTGCCTTTATTATCATTCATTATGTAATTTTATATCATCATATGTAATAAGTCACAATTCAGAAGCTGCCATCTCCAAAATATTCATCATCCTGCCTTCAGAGAAATTTTCCACAACATGTTCAGCACCAAATCATCTTCCAAGTAGATCCATTAGAAATATCCTAGAAAGATCTTTCCAACGGTATATTACACTCTTAAAACTGACTTCTGGATTGAAATTTATGCTTAAGTGAAGAAAAGGTCCCCCATATCCTCAAAATAACCCCTATTTCCTATTTTCCCATAAACCCTATGTTTAAAGTTTTATATTTTCCTTATAAAATCCTTTTTTTCCTCCCTCCGATTATAGAATCGCATTATAAAATTATTTAAATTACATATGCGGTTAACCACTTCCCCTCCACATCCCATTAAAACTTTATAATAACGTTGAAACATCGTATTATAAAGTTCCGTTCCAAACCACTTCCCCACCATACTTCACAAACCTTATAATAAAACTTTATATCAAAGTTATATTATAAAATTCCACCTCCTTAAGTCCTTATCTTGTCACATCGCAACTTTATAAGAGCGCTTCGATTAGCCCATCGCAAGAACCTCCGATGCGATTACATCGAATGGCTCCCGATGGAAAAATCCCGATTGTAAACCCCTAACCACATCCTGGCCGTTGATCTCATGGTTCGATTGGACAGTCCGTATGCAATCGCTCCATCGCAATCGGTGGCCCCGATCATCCCCATCTGATTGACTCCCACTGATGGCCGGCTCCCGATTATCCCTCAGCCGTTGATCTTTCCCCTCCGATCCGATGGCCCACAGCCCATCAGACCTTTCCAATCGGCGTTTTCACTCCGCTCCCCTCCCCGATGCCAATTCACTTATGGGCCCACCATTTAAATACTTCCGCCCGTTCATAATATAAAGGGCCTTACCCTTTGTTAATTCCAACTTTGATTATATTTGTTACATAAAAGGCCTTTCCCCATCACATCGGTGGTTTTATTATATATCACTTCTCACTCCTTCCGATTCCGATTACCCTTATGAATTAATCGCATCGGAGTTTTCTGTCATTCCATATATAACATCTTTCTCTGCCCTCTTCCCGATCGCCGATCCTGATTAGCCCTCGGGCCCACCATAAATTCTCCGCTCATTTATAAAAGCTCATTTCCCTTTGTAAAGTTTAAAACGTATTTTAGATCGTTTTATGTTAAGTATTTTCCCATCGCCTCTTTTCAAATCACATTGGCAAGGTTTTATTATATATTATATCACCCCTTTTCCCATTCATCTCGATTGTGATTTCCATGCAGGTCCCGCCTCCTTTCCCTTCTCCTTTCCCATTCAGAATTAATTTTTCCCTTCACCGAAAGAATTATTTCATTCTAGTTTTATTTCAAAGTATTTTTATAAAAGTTGGTTTTCTTCAAACGAGTAATGGAAAGAAAAGGAAACAGTCAGCTGACCGTGAGCTTGAAATAAAGAAAATATTTCTACAACAGCATAGAAAATAGGATCTGATTGCCTATTTTAGTATTCAACAGCGAAACTGTGAAATCTACCCAGTAATCAAATGTAATATTGTCCCTTCTTTAGGGCAGATTGTTAGATTTCTTTTCTATGATTATTTTTCAGTTCTTCAGCTGTTAGAACAACTCTTTTTTTCTATGGATCTATGTTCCCACATTTTAGTGTATTTAATGTAATTGTAAATCATTTGTAAAGGGGTCTAAAGTCGGCAATTCAGCAGTAGGGGAATAGTGTGGAAGAAAATCTCTACGCTCCATTATACAGTTTGATAGGGATTAATAAGAGATGCAGCTCTGATTTGTGGGATTCATGTGGTATGAGATTTAGCATTTGTTTTTCTACCTTTTTTCATATGTAAATTGTTATGTTTCAGCTCTCATCCATAAGCATTTCCTGTTGAATGCTTTCAAGATAAAAAGGTAGAGTCCATTTTCATATGCTCTACCTTGGGAAATCATTCATACTCTGTGTTTTTCTTCTGTTTGAAAAGGATTCATTTATCGTGCCCTTTTCATCTCCTCACTAGTCTTTCCATCTCATCTTTATTAAACTTTAAGTGCTAAATATTCTACCTATCTTGCCCCATGAAATACCCTGTGTCCTGATTTAATCCCCAGTTTCAACTGTCCCATTTAATCCCACACATCCTTGAAATTCATTCATTTTATTAAAAAAAATTCCATCATTTTATCTAGCCTATTATCAGATTATTATTACACTCTATTGAATATCTATATTTACAGAGAGAGCCCTCTCCTATCCTTGTAGGGCTAGCTACAAGGCTGAGCGTGGTTTAGTTGTTACCCTGTTTTTCCCTTTTCAGCCTGGGGTCCAATTCAGGTGCTAACATCTATGGAAACTCCACCGGGGAATCTGTTTCGATCTGACTGTCTGTGAACTTGTATTCGGCGCCGAAACGTGTTTACTCTTCTTTGAAGAAATTTTGAATAGAGGCCTTTACAAGAGCAACTCGTAGTTAGGCTCTGTGTAAAGAAGAGTATTAAGAAACCCTGCCTAAGGTTAAAAACCTTGGTTATATTATACACGACAGTTATTCTTTGTTATCTAAAGTAAAAAGCTTCATTCTTTATCGGTGGAATGATATTAGAGGGACCCAGCAGTGAGTTAACACGTGGAGTTAAAATGCTTAATCACAGTCAAAGCCTGATTTGATTTATCACTGGCGGGTTTTGCAAACCAAAACCAACCATATCGCGCCGTTTTTTCCCAGGAGAAAAACCACTTCATAAAAACGAAATCCAGTAATATTCGGGCACGTCATCTCCCTAAAACCACCAATTTCACACAACTCTCAACTGTTAAACTTCAACCTTTGGAAAAACGTGAAATCCACGAGAACCGTTCGATCTGAAGAACCTTTGATCTGACGCCAATCGCGCGCCTAGAAGCACGGGTGATAAATCAAGGTACTACTCATCGCTTTTATGTTATTAATGTTATTTTATCCATAAAAGAACGTAAAGTGGACGTGTGGGCCCCTGCTGAGTGAAATATATGTCGCGTTGATACAAAGCATATAAGTTTGAAATATTTAAAAAAGCATCGTCCTATTGTTATAAAGTTTTGATACTAAAATTGGGTAAAATCTCTTGAATGTTTTTGAGCGTATCATATATTTTTTTGAGAAGGCGGACATTGTTAAAGCACTGTTAAAGAATATAACTACAACCACTTATTTTTGCTATCAGAGCATAAAGGTCAGATCACCCAAGTAAATGCTTTCTTGTAAATGATTTTCAAAGTCTGTTAGTCTGAAACAGAGTTTTTGTACAGTAGAAATTTGCACACACTGGCTTCAAGAAGATAGACCAGGGCTAATCCAGATCCAAATCCTCCCCCTGTGTTTGAAAATCCAAATCTTATCCCAAGAATTGTCAGAAGACAAGAAGGATCATTAAGTGCCAGACCTGTCTTTAGATCCTATACTTGGCCTAGTGAGTGGTTTTTTGTAGAAGATCTTTCCTTTGATGAAAATTTTGAGCTTTCTTTATTTAGAAATAAATCTGAAACTGCAATTGATGATACAATTTTAGATCCTGACTTCCTTGTAGATATTGAAGTCCAAAGAGAAAATTCTTCCATTGACGATTACATTTTGAATTCTCCTCAGTCCATCACTGTAACTAATATTCCTGAGCCTTCAGAATCATTAGGAATAGCACTCCCTCCTCCTAATTCATCAGCCTCCCCTTCAGTCAATTCCCAGTTATCATCTCCTACAAAAAACCTCCATTAAATCCTAGTAATACAAACACTGTTGTAAATCCACCTAGAGTTATGGTTGCCAAATATGCACCCCTAGTTTTACCTCAGGTACTAAATGAAATTCTTGTTGATTATCAAAGTAAAATTCCCATATTTGATGCCACTCAGAGCATTACAGCCCAGCATCATGTTGATAAGATGAATGACTTTTTTGATCTACATGAGGTGGAAGCAGAGAATGTAACTACCAGATTGTTTGTTCAGAGCTTCGAAGGTGAAGTTAGGAAATGGTTCAGAGCCTTACCAGCAGGCTCAATTCACACTTTGCAGGAGTTGCACACTCAGTTCTTGGACCGGTGGGAGGTAAAAAAGAACCCACTCCAAATTATTTCTGAGTATGAAAATATTAAGAGAAATATGGGTGAAACTGTGCAGGACTATTGTTTAAGATTCAACGTTGTATATAACGCTATTCCAGCCAACCTGAAACCTCCTGTGGGATTAGCATTACTGAAATTTCCAGATGGTTTTGATGCTGATATGGCCTATCAGCTGCATGAAAGAGACCTGTCTTCACTTGAAGACATGCAAAATATAGTAGTAAGCGTTGAAGCTAATCTGCTGGCTAAAATAGCACGAGCCAGAGCTGAGAAAAGAGTCACAGTGAAAGAGGAGGCCTCTCCTTCAGACAGAAAAATGGACACCCTGATCAGGACAATGGAAAAATGGTCGATAGATTAACCATTGCAGATAGACCTAAGCCTCAAATAAGAAATCCAAATTTTAGGGGGCAGCAGCCCCAATTCAGAATCAAACAGAGAGAGCAAAGAGCGCAGGACCAAGCGGCGCCACCACAGTAATAGATTAAAACACCATTACAGCAGAACTACGTGCAAGGGACAGACTCAAATGACGATGATCCTGTGATTGAGGCCAATCACTTTTTCACAGCTGATGGTGCACCAATTTTACTCACAGAAGATGAATAATACACAGTGGCGACTCCATACATTCAAAAAGATCAAAATTTCATTTTGGCCAATGACAGAGTGTTGGAAGAAGAGTCCGATGACTACCAGAGAGGGTACATGAATGCTCTGTCAGCTCAACAAAGGTAGTACTCTTTAAGGAATAGGTACGTTATCATTAGTCCCATTCAGAAAATAAAAGAGCTCCAAATGAAGAATGATGCACATAAAAAAGGAAAAGAGCTAGCCGATCCTTCCTCCAGCAAAGCACCAGCAACTACTAATATAGCAAATGAAAAGAACCAGCAGAGCACAGTAAAGGAGAAAACAATAGAAGAAGTGTCACAGAATGCGATTCAGTTGCAGGAAAATATTAAAAAGATCTATGACCAAAAAACTAAAGCAGAAAGGTTTCAGCTGGATGATGTAGTGTTGAAATGGGATGCAAGGAATGAAGACAAAGGGAAGCACGGTAAGTTTGACAACCTTTGGAAGGGGCCATACATAATTTCAGCATACAAGGGACAAAATGCCTTCTTACTTTCAGAGATCGATGGCCAGGATTGCCCTAGAGGAGTAGTAAATGGTAGGCTTTGGAAGAACTACCATTGTTGAAGACAAAGGATCAAAATCTATGTCATCATCATTGTATATACCATGTTATTTTGATCAAAGTTCAAGTACACAGTCATTCAAGTTTGGGGCCCTAGGCGAAGGCTATAAAACTTGGATGATATGTGTATGGTTTGGTTTTATTTCATGTCTTTAGTCTTAGTCTTCAGTCAGAGTTAGTTTGCATTTGCTTCAGTTTTCAGCATTTTTTTGACTCCATGCCCAATGGATAAGGCTACTTGGTCTACGGTGTTCTTGGCACCTCCAAGGAGCTACCATCCCCATTGGAGCCAATGTTAGTGTCAGTCTAGTCAGTTTCAGTCTAGTCATACTGCCATCAGTGATCAAAACTGCTCTTTTGCATTTGCATATTAGGAGTCTCATACCGAATAAATTTCATCATTCCGCTAGGTCATTGATTCATTGATGGTAGTAATTTTTCATCAGTTTTCCCTCATGAGGTACTTGCTGATTCTCCTCTATATGGTCTTTGTTCATGAGTCACTTTCACTTTCAAAGTCATGTCATTAGGTCATAGGATGGGTCTCATTAGTTTCTAGGGTCTCACCATGGTCAAATTAATGAGTCAAATATCAATAAATATCAGCAAGGTCATGAGGAAGTCAATAAACTCAAAAGTCACAGCACCTGGAAGATCAAAGGGATATTTTATTCGGCTTGATGTAATTTTCACCTCAAAACCATGTTTCGAGGTGAAAACATGATATTTTTCCTTTATTATCATTCATTATGTAATTTTATATCATCATATGTAATAAGTCACAATTCAGAAGCTGCCATCTCCAACAAATTCATTATCCTACCTTCAGATACGTTTTTCATAGCATGTTCAGTGCCAAATCATCTTCCAAGTAGATCCATCAGAAAGATCCCGGAAAGAGCTTTCCAACGGTATATTACACTCTTAAAACTGACTTCTGGATTGAAAAGGTCCCCCATATCCTCAAAATAACCCCTATTTCCCATTTTCCCATAAAACCTATGTTTAAAGTTTTATATTTTCCTTATAAAATCCTTTTTTTCCTCCCTCCGATTATAGAATTGCATTATAAAATTATTTAAATTACATATGTGATTAACCACTTCCCCTCCACATCCCATTCAAAATTTATAATAACGTTGAAACATCGTATTATAAAGTTCCGTTCCAAACCACTTCCCCACCATACTTCGCAAACCTTATAATAAAACTTTATATCAAAGTTATATTATAAAATTCCACCGCCTTAAGTCCTTATCCCGTCGCATCGCAACTTTTATAAGAGCGTTCCGATTAGCCCATCACAAGAACCATCAATGCAATTACATCGAATAGCTCCCGATGGCAAACTCCCGATTGTAAACCCCCGACCACATCCTGACCATCAATCTCATGGTCCGATCGGACGGGTCGTATGCAATCGCTCCATCGCAATCACTGCCCCGATCGTCCTCCTCTGATTGACTCCCGCCGATGGCCCGCTCTCGATTATCCCTCAGCCATTGATCTTTCCCCTCCGATCTGACGGTCCACAACCCATCGGACCTTTCCAATCGACGTTTTCAATCCGCTCCCCTCCCCGATGCCGATTCACTTATGGGCCCACCATCTAAATACTTCCGCCCGTTCATAATATAAAGGGCCTTACCCTTTTTTAATTCCAACTTTGGTTATATTTGTTACATAAAAGGCCTTTCCCCATTGCAACGGTGGTTTTATTATATATCGCTTCCTGCTCCTTCCGATTCCGATTACCCTTATGACTTAATCGCATCGTAGTTTTCTATCATTCCATATAAAACATCTTTCTTCGCCCTCTTCCCGATCTCCAATCCCGATTGGCCCTCGAGCCCACCATAAATTCTCCGCTCATTTATTAAAGCTCATTTCCCTTTGTAAATTTTAAAACGTATTTTATATCATTTTATGTAAAGTATTTTCCCATCGCCTCTTTTAAAATAGCATCGGCAAGGTTTTATTATATATTATATCACCCCTTTTCCCATTCATCCTGATTGCAATTGCGATGTGGGTAAAGCCTCCTTTCCCTTCTCCTTTCCCATTCAGAATTAATTTTTCCCTTCACCGAAAGAATTATTTCATTCTAGTTTTATTCAAAGTATTTTTATAAAAGTCGGTTTTCTTCAAACGAGTAATGGAAAGAAAAGGAAACAGTCAGCTGGTCGTGAGCTTGAAATAAAGAAAAGATGTCTACAATAGCAGAGAAAATAGGATCTGATTGCCTATTTTAGTATTCAACAACGAAACTATGAAATCTGACTAGTAATCAAATGTAATATTGTCCCTTCTTTAGGTCAGATTGTTAGATTTCTTTTCTATGATTAGTTTTCAGTTCTTCAGCTATTAGAACAACTCCCTTTTTCTATGGATCTATGTTCCCAAATTTCAGTGTACTTAATGTAATTGTAAATCATTTGTAAAGGGGTCTAAAGTCGGTAATTCAGCAGTAGGGGAATAGTGTGGAAGAAAATATATGTGCTCCATTGTACAGTTTGACAGGTATTAATAAGAGATGCAGCTCTGATTTGTGGGATTCATGTGGTATGAGATTTAGCATTTGTTTTTCTCCCTTGTTTCATATGTAAATTGTTATGTTTCACCTCTCATCCATAAGCATTTCCTGTTGAATGCTTTTAAGATAGAAAGGTAGAATCCATTTTCATATGCTCTGCCTTGGGAAAACATTCATACTCTGTGTTTTTCTTCTGTTTGAAAAGGATCCATTTATCGTGCCCTTTTCAGCTCCTCACCAGTCTTTCCATCCCATATTTATTAAAATTTAAGTGCTAAATATCCTACCTATCTTGCCCCATGAAATACCCTGTGTCCTGATTTAATCCCCAGTTTCAACTGTCCCATTTAATCCCACACATCCCTGAAATTCATTTATCTTATTAAAACTTTTTCCATCATTTTATCTAGCCTATTATCAAATTATTATTACACTTTATTGAATATCTATCTTTATAGAGAGAGCCCTCTCCTGTCCTTGTAGGGCTAGCTACAAGGCTGAGCGTGGTTTAGTTGTTACACTGTTTTTCCCTTTTCAGCCTGGGGTCCAATTCAGGTGCTAACAGGCCACTTCTGATTTTCAGGTGCCTGAAAAATCTGATTTTACCTTTCTTACTGATACTCTTTACATCTTTGCTCCGCAGATTTTTCCTGAGTCATAAAATTAACTCTCTTGGCTTATTTATGTCCTTTATGTAATATTCCTAATTGGCCCAAGATAATAGGAATATTAAATTTTTTTTTTCTTCCTATTTTCATGAATAAAATTGTAAAGGAGAATCAATAAAACTCCTAAATCAGCAAAATAAATCAATGCCCCATGTGAACAAGGCTAAATCTGGGTTTCTTTAATAAAACACCATTATGTGTGAAAAGGATTGAGGCATTTGACTGGGTCAATAGGACCAAATCCACAGTGTTGTCCAGGTGCAATGAACCTCCTAGATGCACAGTGCAGTTCTAGTTGGAGGCTACACATGTGAATGGAGCTAAACCTTTGAGATGGTTTAGGGTTTTGCAAGAATTTCATCTTATAAAAGGAAGAGGGGAAAACAAGAGATGGGGGTTCATCATATGATGTTTCTGAAGATATTTTATGTTTAGACATTTCTTATTCTCTTGGCTGTTTAGTAGAGAATAGTGATGTTTAGCACTAGGGTGTTCCTGATTGGGAATCCCACCTCTTCCATTGAGTAGCTCTTGGAGGAGTCTTGTACATCTTGTCCACTATCATGCATTTGGCAAAGCTTCATCTTCCAACTACAATGGAGATCCTATTGAGGGTTTGATTTTCCTTGTAAGTTGCAGCAAGTGGAGGCTAGATCTGCTCAGATCTAGGCCATTCTAGTGCTTCTTTTCAGTGGGAGAGTCATCTATTCCATTGACAAGAGTGTATTAGCGGATTGGAGCTTCAGATATGTATCTTGGCATCAGGCCAAACTGTTCTTAAAGCGTACAACGCAGTCCATCTTCCTATACTGCATTATCTGCAAAGGAGAAGTTGCAGTGAGTTTTGGCACACTTTTGGGAGAGAGATCTGTAGTGTTGGGAATCTTCCATTCACTGTGGTGATCTGTGGATTACAGGTCTAATCCATGTTATATTTAGATCTGATATGAATACTCTTTTATTTAATTCGGAATTTATGAATCATTCTGCAGATCTACTGCATTAGATCTCAGATCTACTCCATGTACTACATGTTTTGCTAAAAACCCCAAGGGGAATTTGTAAAGGAGCCTTTCCAGTGTATAGATCTGATATAGATCTAAAATTTTTTACACAGATCTGCTCTATATATGAAGTGTAACATACTATTGTTTCAGCCAATAAAAATAGCATTGTCAAGCATGTTCAGTCATTTCCTATGGTTGCAACACCTCATTCTTGAGGATTTCTTCATGTAAACTCTTCTATTTTATGTTCTATGATGTATGGGCTTCAGTATAACTCTGATTTTCTGTTATAAACAATCATATGGAGCCTCCATATTGGGCTCCTGCATATATTTGGCTGAACTGCGTTATTTTCTGAGCAAGTTTTGTCACATAGTGTTGGAGTCCCATTCCTGGGAAATTTCTAAGTTGTACTAGGTGTGGGAGACCTATTTAACCTTATCAGATCTAAGGGATCCAAGGGTTTTTTTTCCAATCCTGTAGAATACATTCTTGAAAAATTCATTTTTCAGGCATGCCTTGCTAGCAGTCCCAATTTTGGGATATTACACTGTAATACTTTCGCTTAGATTGTTTCATGAAAAAAATGAAGTAGCTCTTCCTTTTGGACTTTGAAGCATGCTAAATTCATCTTTGACAAACTTGGGAACTCAAAAACAAAGATAAATCTTCAAAACCCCTTATGTTCCCACCTTGAAATTCAAATCATATTTTACTTGGAAGGTGACTGAAAACCTTGAATTTACCTTTTCCTATTGACATTCCTTTACACCTTTTCTCTTTGAGGCAATGAGACATCCACCTTGGCAAACTTTGGGATGCATTCACATAGTAGCACTTTCACAATCCTTCCTTTACCTGCAATATGGAGCTCAAACCCTAATTTGATCATTTTGGCATGACAAAATCCTTTTGATAAGTATGGAATCTAATCAGACAATGATATCTTCTGATCCTTTCTTTGCTAGCATCATGGAGTTTACCTCTTCATTCCCCCCTTTGTGATCATCTTCCCAAAACCCTAGGTGTCTGGAGTGCTTGGAAACAATTATCAGTGTTGTCTTCTAAGTTCTTTATAGCCCTTTTAAGTTCATTCATTTTTGTTCAGTTCACCTCACCTTTTTCCCTATTTCATCCATAATTTCTGAAAAAAAATCTCTTTATGTTTGGTTTTTGGTGTGCCTCCTCCATGTGATTTGCTACAAGTGGTCAGTGTCTTGACATTTAAGTGGGCCATTCAACCCAAAATCCCAGTTCTCCTTTCAAGACCAACGTGTTTCCTTTTCTTCACTTGCAATTTATGATTTTATAAGACAAACTTCTTTGGGAACTTTCTAGCAAAGGAAAAGGAGTGCCTTAAACACCTAATGATGATCTTCACCCATGTAAAAACCCTAATTTACCTAGTGGGAGGATTTTTTAACTTGGTCTTTGAATGAAAATTGGCTTGGAGTCTTCAAGTGTAAAAACGAAGTATTGAAAAAGTGGTGTATTGAAGATCTAAAATCCAATGTACTTGATTTATCTAAAGAGCCTAGAGAGATAGTTTTGAGACCATCAATTCTTGAGGAACCTGGTGAATCATGGGAATGAGTTAGGATATAGGTAACCCTAGATGTAAAGTAGAGTTATGGGCAAGGGAAAAAAACACTAATGAGGTCATAAGTGGTAAAAAAGGATGGATATGAGTGTCACAAGCCCACAAGGAGTCCTTTAGGAGTGGTAGGGTGACCATGGAATAAAAAAATGGTAGAATAGTGAAAAAAAATCTGTAAGGATAATGAAGGCAGTGAGATTTCTAAAACTCACAATATTCATGGATTTTTTTTTTAGAAATATAGAACCAATATTTAGTCATCTACAGATAGTAAAAATTCTTGATGACTAACATGGATGTTACTCCAAAATCATAGTCGGGAGCTATGAGAGATATTTCCACTCATACTATCTACTACATATCCTGAGAAGTTGTATCATGTGCCTTACACCCATGTGATATTTGCACTAGTATCTCCCAAATCTCATCCACATGCCTTCCTCTTCAAATATTTGGGAAATTTATTATAGCATGACACCCCTTGCACACAAATCAAGAAGATATTCCTCTCAAATAGGAAAAATATTTGGCTCCCAAGATGTTGACACCTTCCTGGGATCCCTCTCCCATTGACCCTCAGACAAATAATAGGGAGATACTCTCACCTCCTGGTGTTTATGAAACACAACACCGTATTCGATTCATTTATTCTTCCATAAGAGTCATGATTAAAGTGTGTGCTCATTGTTACACAATGTCCATTTTTCTTCACCCATTGTGAAGGTTACACCACCTATGACCACATGGAATCACCCGTTTTATGCTTTGTCAACATCTATTGGTTTTACGGCAATGATTATAGAATCATTCCCCTACTTGTCAACTAGAAATTTAGATGCTAACCCTTGCCTCATTACCTATCATAACCTCCACCACCATTTTGAAACCTCTTTCATTTTGACTAAGTTATCTAGGAGGCCCTCACGAAACCTAAATTTCCATGGGATTCCATGCATCATCATTCTTTATTCCTTCCGTAAAAATAAATGACACCTACTAACACACCAACTAATACCATATTAGTAGTAGAAACAAAATATTTCATACCCATAGGCCACATATATTGGTTCAAAAACCCTATTCCAATGCCTGACATGTTTGAAAAATGGAACATGTTCGATATATCTCCCACCGTTAAAGTATATATCTCAAACAAGCTTGGCATTATTGAAAAAATATCATTGGGTACCAATATATTCACCTGAACACGTTGCCTCATATAAATCCCTCTTCCAAGAATATAGAGGCCTTTTCACTTGGTCATATTTTGAAATTCCTAGAATTAGCCCTACCATCGTAAAACACCACAACGACACATGGTATGATGCCTATACTATTAAGAAAATTCAGTGCCAACTCCATCCATCCAAGGCAGATAAAAGAAAACAATAAATCAACAAGTTTCATAAAGCTGATTTTATTTACCATATTTCCTATACATCCCGGGTTTCTAACACTATACCCATCATGAAAAAATAGGGCACCATGTTTATTTGTACATATTCACATAATTTGAATTAAGCCTTCCCTAAGGATAATTATCCCACACCCTTCATTGACCAAGTCATTGAAGCTTGTGCTAGGAATGAATCCTTGTCCTTTATGGATGAATTCTTAGGATACAATCAAATTCATATACGCTATATAAATCAGTACAAAATAAATTTAACCACCCCATGGTGTACTTTTTCCTACCGAGTTATTCCATTTGGTCTTTAAAATGTTGGAGCCATTTTTAAGAAGGCCATGAATTACATCTTTCATAATCTGACTCATCTTATCCTAGCTTATTTGGACGACATCAAAATCTGTTCCAAGAAGCACTCAGATCATCTAGAGGATCTTTGCCTCATGTTTTAGTTCTTTAGACAATACAAACTACACTTGAACCATGCCAAGTGTGTATTCTTCTTAAATGTAGAAAGGTTTTTTTGATTCGTAGTATCCTAGTAGGGTATCAGAGTTGACCCACTAAAAGTCCAAGACATTCATGAAATCCCACCACCTAAAACTTCGAAGTAGTTACAAAGCTTATAGGGTAAGGCCAATTTATTATTCCTCTTTATTCCTAATTATTCCACATGTGTGCATGGTTTTCTTTTCCTTATCTATTAGGATGTCCCATTCTGTAGGGATGAAAAATATCATTAGTCATTTGAGCCTTTGAGAGACACACTGTCACAAGCACCATTAATAATCCCACCAAACTACAACAAGGACTACACCCTCTAACTCTTGTCACCATAAGTAGCCATTGTAGGAGTGCTAGTCCAAGAAGGCACTGATAATAGAGAGCATTTTATCTATTACATCAAAAAAATCGTCTCACGACTTCCTTTGAATTATGAGCCAACCGATAAAACTACCTTAGCTATAATACACTCCATACATAATCTTTGGCATTACATCATTCTTTGGACCACCATCATCATTGCTAGTATCAACTGCATGCGATACCTTCTTACTCACCATATGATGAACCATAAATACACTTGATGGGTGGTTATTTTGTAAGAAATTAACCTCTAGTTTTCTTCCCCTAATAGAAATAAATATTTTATCCTTGAAAAATTCCTAGTTGATCTCCCCTCGAAAACCCAAGGGTCTCCTATAATTGATTATTTTCCCGATGAACACCTATTATTCATATCAACATATGACCCATGGTACAATGGCATTCTCATTTACCTATGAACTCAAAATTTCAATGCTCAACTCACATGCGATGATCGAAGGCACATTCTCCACCGAGCACCATGCTACCTCCTCATTAGAGATGTTCTTAATTGTCATGGAATTAGCACCATTCCACGTCGATTCCTTTCATTCAATGAATATAAGAAAGTACTAAATGACGTCCATATCAAAGCCTATGGTGGCCACCTCTCGGATATGGACACTACCCATAATATCCTCTTTGTTGGTTATTTTTGGCCAACTCTCTTCTGCGATTCCATCAAAGCAGTTAAAACATGTGAACACTACCAACTATATGCCCATAAAGCTAGCGTGCTAGTCACCCACGAGGGTAGGGAGATTTTTCCTAAAAAAATGTCATACATACCAAACTGTATGACCTATCTACCCTAAAGCTACTAAATTTAAAAATGGGGTCATGTGATGACTAACTTAGATCTCCTCACATAAATAATAGGCACTCTGGCTGGCCGCAATGACAAGAATTATTGTTGGGCTCAACACTAAGCACCATGTCAGCAGGTAAAAATGAAGATGAAATCTAAGCTCCACTACCCTTATATGTTCCATTCTTTTCCATTCTTCTAGTGGCTCACATGGGAGCTCATGATATCCATTCATCGAATTTTAAATAGTGTTGGGATCAAGACCCTCCCATCTACAACATGGTAGACTCCCTTCAATTCATCAAAAAATTGCAATTTTAAGCCTTTTTCACATTCTGAGTGCTAGCCACGTGTGCCTTTCTGTGTTTTTGGATGAATCTTCTCTAAAATTTCCAGTATGCCTATTTTTTATATAAATATTTCTTTCACTTGGGGTATTGGCTTTTAATTTATAGGTCATTGGAAACCTTCACAGTAAACTCAATCCCTTGGTGCACCAAGCAACAATTAAGGTATCATTCTTCACTAGCATGATAGGTTTCCCGTGAAACTTTACGTATCTTGACACAATTTCTCTCAAATTAACCATAAGGCCCATCATCTTGACCATGTTTATCATCACCTTCCACTTGCACTCAGTAAACGTTCACATTGGTCGATAGAGAATTTTACCCGCATGGATTACCCCATTTTTTAGTCCACATGATGCTATTGGTATGCATGATCACTTTATTAGACTCAGGAGCCATATAATTTTCACAATTTGAAGAAAAGCCTCATATCTCTTCTTCAACTTGCTTCTTACCACCCTCCTCCCAAGCCATAATGATTTCGAATCATCATGAATGCACCACCGCATTTTGTACTTGTCCTACTATCCATCCACATTTCATTAGACCATGTGTCATCACACTGTTTTAGTCACCTCACAATGAGACCATCCAATGACCCCCCCCGCCCCCAGCCTCTACATATACCCACCTGGATCATTACGTGGACCACCATACTCTTGGGGCACTCGTCTCTGTGTTTCTACATCCAAAACCACTTTTAAATTCTTTTCGAAACTGTACAATTTTTTTATTTTGGAATTTTCAATTACCTTGTGGTAGCCCTAGTTTCCCTTGGTTGGAGCTTGCCTTTTATCCACCTCACACCCACCCATACCAGCCTGAGGGGAATACACCTCAAAATTGTTGTTTCAACTACCAATACATTCATTATAGCTCCAACCTCAAATATTTTTTTTGTATATGGCTTATATATTGTCAACCCGCATTATCATTCCTTGGACCCATCATGTTACAATACCTACCTCAGCTTTATATGGATTTCCTTGGATCATTTTCTAGGTAGTTGGTGCTTCTTTTTTGTCGACATTAACACCCATCTTCCAAAATGAAAGTAGTACCTTGATTACTTCCCACATTTTTGGGATAGTCTTGAGTGGAATAATGGGAGCCCTCATTGCCCATTCATTTCAATAGTCCCCCTAATTTTCAAAACTATCATAATTTTTCATGGAAAATGTGTATCGTACTTTATGATCATTGAAATTCTCTCATTTAGTCAAATACCCATATATCTTATTGCACCTCGTTTAGTAGTGCTTTGTATCTGATGCATGGGGGCACCAATTTTAGCCTATTTATCAAAGACGCCCTTGAGGGTGAAAGCAATTATCAGGCTTCAACTAGCAACACATAACCCACTTCAACACTGACTTAACATGATTTTCCCATGTGTTTATAATATTCTAGTACTAGTCATCATAACGAGCATGGGACATGTATGCCTTGTATAGACATTTTTTTGTCAATATTTCTTCATATCATGGTTTTCTTTAAATTCATAGTCAAGGTAATTTCCCCTAATCATCTCCACAAAAATTTCCTCTCTCTCAATAAGTTGGTAAGAATCATCGTTAGAACAAAAATATGTGATGTATTTATTCCATATGTTTGCTCCTAACCTCACACATAAGGGGAAAATATTACTATGAAAAAATGGTACACTCATTTGCACACAACAGAAAGCACTTAGAGTCAGTAAGAAACATGTATAGAGGATACATTTTGAGTTGGAAAAATTATGAAAGGAAAAAATAAGAATTTTTTCCTAAATTTGACTTAAAAAATAAACCTTCGTGGGTGCTCCAAAGACATTTATTCACGACCTCACAACTTTTTATTCGATATCCATGAGGGTCACTAGAAGCCCAATCAACACCTCGGGACATGAACTTGCTCAAAAAACACTCAAGATCTTGACATGATGGGCTCACCATTTTAGCCTTGAGCCCCAATAATATTTTATGGTAGGAGGATGGTAGCTCTCATCTCATTTTTTAGGAAAAAAACATCATTGATGAGCCAAAGGAGGGAAGGAGTGTTCAAAATTTCTATAAGTGAAATAGAATGGAGATAAAAAAAACAATAAGAAGTTGTGCATTGTTATGCTGCCAAAATTGTTGCAAATAAATCAAGCATACCAAGGCTAGGATAATTCCACCATTTGAGAGAGTTTCCTTTACTTATTGGAGAGAGAAAGAGCTTACTAAAGATATTGAAAAGGGGAAATCCTTGTCGAGAGCTATTAAGCACCATTTCTCAAAAAACTCTCTTCGAGTATCTTTGATATTCATTTGAAAGATTGCAAAAGAGATTGAGAAGGGGAAATCCTTGTTGATAGCTATTGATCACCATTACTCAATAAACTCTCTTCAAGTTCCTTTGATATTCCTTTGTAACTCTTCCGTTTCCAACAATCAATAAATATGATCCTTTTTATACTCCTTCATTGATTTGTTTTGCTTCACAATATTGCTTCATGTTGTTTTAGTTTATTTTCATTAAAGAATTGTTTCCACTTAATTCAATAATTTTTTATTCCATGTTTAATCACTAACACTATTCATTGTTTGTACATTTCCTTGTAGGAAGCAATCAACTACAAGGAAGGTGGATTTGGGACTCATATGCTATAAAACACACCATACAAAATTTAAAGTGGAGAGGACAAGCACATGTGTCCTTTAAACTCCAACCATACGCAACAAAATGACGAAATATTTAAGGATAGGCATGGGCTGCGATGTCGGGTGGTTGGCTGGAGCGGAGATCGAAAGAGATAAACAATTAGTATGTTTGCGAGAGGCTCAAATTATCTCATGATGGGGATGTGGAAGAGAAGAAACGATGAATAATATTGTAAGAAAATTCCTCCAAGGGCAGGAGTAAGAGTGAAGAGAAAGAAGAAACCTTAATTTTTTTTACTAAGTTCTGGAGAAATTAAAATCAACTAAGCAACCATCACAAAGGCTTTTTGGGTGAAGGAAATTAAAAAGATTAGTTGCTTTCTTGAAGGCCAAAAAACCACTGGAAGCTTATGGATTGATGAACGACTGGATAGGAGAGAAGCACCTAGGTACTTGGGGTGTTGATGAACCACTAGGCTATGAAAACACTTGTGTATACTCTCACTGATGAATTATCCGGTAAGAAATGGCTTCTCTGCTCCTACAATGGATTATCCACTGATGAACCTTCCTTTATTTTGGACTCCCTTCTCTTGAAAGTGAGTTTAAACTTGATGTATTGGGATAACCTCACATGGATGTTGATCATGTTTTAAGAGTCTAAAGAGACCAAGAAGACACTTATCTAGATAGTGGATGAAGGAAAAGTGGCCTTGATAAAATATTGTTTCAGTTGTCTCATCTATTGAATATTCCCTCGGAAATATTCCAGCTCAAGCTTTGGAATCTTACTGGGGGGTGACAACTACAATTAATAGTGGTTGTAGCTTTTTTATGGTTGGGTGGTGATTTGAAGTCCCACTCTCAGTTTCCAACTTTTTCACCATATAGGATACATATATACTCATGCTCCTAATTCTTGAACGATATGTACATGTTTATCATGTTGGCTAAAAACTTATGCTGATTTTGCATAATGTGAATTCCTAAAAAAACGTGGAGTTTGATGCCTATAATTGCAATAGGAACGTTGGATTCCTGTATAATTTCTTGAAGAATGGTTGAATTCCTATAAGAATTTTGTAATAGTGAATCCCAAATCAGAACCTTTTCCATTTGTGTTTGTGGTTTTGACTTGTTCTATTGGGTATAGTTACCCCCTCACCCTTCTTGCTAACTTGTGATGTCACTAATTACTTATAATAAGAAAGAAAAATATTGAATTTGCACTCTTAATGAGATCTTTCAAGAAAGCAACCTTAAGCTAAAACAAAGGCTCAACCAGGCCACACTAAATTTTTCTCTTGCATAAGGATACTTCTAAGAATTCAATGAATTGTTTATAAATGCAATGTATTCTAGTATGCACACAATAAAAAATAAATCCTAAATTTATCTCGATTGGGAAGTTATAAATTTGATCCCAACTGAGAGAAAGGTAGTGAATTTTCGACCAACTTTTATTTTAGAATAAAAATGAAGTCAATAAGCCAAGTAAATAGTTCCAGGACTTACTACTAATCCAAGAAAGTATATGCATTCAACTATGTGATGAATAGTCATAAGATATCTGCTACACATACATCTAAATTAAAATAAAATGAATTCAAATTCAATGACATGACTACATTAAGGAAATAGTTCTCATAAAATAATCATGATTAAAACTAAGATAAACTTTACATCAATTTTCTAAATAGTTAACAATCATGCCAGGTCCCTCTATTTAAATACCTTATTTAACTTGATAGAAATTAGATCCACCATTTAAAAGATAACTTTCAAATGATTTAAACAAGAATATAATTTAATGAATTTACAATAGTGAAAAATACAAAACCACATACTTATCTTGGTTAAGAATTACATCAAAATTTTATTAAATGCAGACCATCAATTAGGCTCTATCTTTAGAAAAATTGTACATAAATTAAAGATCTGATCAAATCATTTGAGTACTTGAAATTCTAAGAAAATTTCATGATAGGATGAAAATTTGAGAGCTAAAATAAATCTCTATGAATTTCTCCAAACATAGTCCAAAACATGCTTAATTATCTACAAAATTCTTCCTCCTATAGTAGTGCAAAAATCCCTCTTTTTGCAGAGAATTTCCTCTATAGTTTCAAATATGGAACCCTCTTGAAATTCTTCAAATTCCAATTTATAATTTAAAAACACAATTATAAAAATAGAGAGTTATTGGAAGAAGTTTTAGATCCCTCTACTTTGGAGCTACAAACATTCTTCTTCTCCTTTGTTGGATCAATTTCATTGCTCCAAGATCTCATAGCTTCAGCATCTCCAACAGATCTCTTGCAAAAACGAATTAAAATTCAAATAAAATGAATTAATTTTGCACATGAAAATCAAAAAGATGAAAATTGGGAAAAAAACATTCAAATTAAAATTAAATTAAATAAATAAACTAAAATAAATTATGCTTCCCATTGATCACTGTCAGGACTTCTATGGCTCAAAGGGGTTTTCGTCAAACACATTTTTAACAATAGAAGTTTTGTTAGATGAAATTGTTTCAAAAGAAATTTCCCAATATTTTTTTTTTACAATTTCGTAGCTCCACCTTCTGCAAATTTTTAGGCATAATAGATGATAAAATATGGTTGGTTTGATACTTTTATTTTGTTTTCCACGATTCTAGGTTTCCAGCTAGCCATCTTGGCCCTCATTTTTCCAAGTAGAAATCAAGATAGAACCTTCGAAAGTATGGGTGTCAAAACTGTCAATGTGCTGGAAAATGCATGCCTACACAAGTTTAATTTAATTTTTGTTTGTAAATGAAATTAAAAATATTTACAAAAATTATGAAAATGATTTAATAAAAATAGTACAAAATATAAAACAACCAATATAAAAGAGTTGTTAAACAAAAGAAAATAAAAAATATTTAACATAGTGTAATTTAAATAATAATTAAAAAAAAAAACTTAAATAACAAAGCTAATATATAAAGGGCCACATTACATTAGTTTGGGAATGAGGTATTTCAAGTGAGTAGCCCGAGACTGAAAATATAAAGGAGGAAGGAGGGATGAGTCGGGCTCCACATGGAGTGGGCCATCCCTCCATTTAATAAATGTTTGTTGATAATACTCTAAGCCTATTAACCTTTGAACCCTCCATTCGAACCATGCTTGACGTGAGCCCTGGTGCCCAAAGAATGAAGGCCCAGGGATGGATCCTGGGGCCTAGGGAAACCATGGAGCGATTTGACGTCATATTTCATTAAATTTTTATATCAAAAATTTATAACAACATCTCCATACTTTGATCAAGTGGTAATATAAGTTTGGTGAGGGATATTGAGAACCAAAAGTTTTAAGAAATGGAATTTATATATGTTGATATTTAACAAGAAGATTCAACACCCACGCCTAGTTTATTAAGCACCTGGTTTCATTAAGCACCCAAACTAGGGTGGGGCCCACAATGCTATTTTTGGGTGCATGTCTATTTTTATTATCCCTTAATTTAGATGGACATTAAACTATAATATATTCTCAATGTGGACTTGAAATAGTTAACTAAAGTGGAAAATTCAGTTAGCTAGTGAATTTTGAGTTAGAGGTTGGTTTGTGGGACATGCATAGTATTTCTAGTTGTAACAGAGTTTGAAGTGGAGTAGTGCATTAGTTAATGCAATTTGTAAATAGTTTAACTCAGTTAAGTGAGCTAAACTCAATTGTGATAGTTTTAACTAAAGATAAAAGTAGCGAGAGATCAAGTGAATTAAATATTAATTAGTTCGCATGCAGTGATCTCACATGAAACTGAGGATTTACTAGTATTATTTGCATGCATGTCAGATCCAGTGGAGACCCAGTTGAGTTCTAGGTGAAAGGGAAGTTGACTATCAGTTGTGACATTATCAGCTTGCACACATGCAGGAAAACACTCATTTGATTTTTTAATTCCGCAAAATATTTGTAGAAGCGATTAAGTATTTAAATTTAGTACATTTTTAGATCAAGTTAATCCAAGACATGCTTGTAGTATAATTTCTACATGGTATCAGAGCACAGGAAATTGCAGAAGTGATGCAGCAGCTGAGTTTGTGACTGGATAGAATTCGAATTTGCAGAAATAATTTCTTGGTGCTACAGCTGATTCAAGATCGAAATGGATTTCAATGGCTTGAGGTTAGGGTATGCATTCGAGGGCAGCTCGAACTACATTTATTGGAAGGATAGGATGGAGGAAGTACTCGAAGACAATGGCTTGAAGGAATTCATTGAAAAATATGTTCCTAAGCCAGATGCTGCAGATGCTGCCAATCTTGATGCATGGAAAAAGAAAATGGCAAAGGTGAGGAGGATCTTGTTGGAGGGAGTACAAGACCACATTTTCTCAAGCCTCCATGGTAAAGCCACACCATATGCAATTTGGAAGGATTTGATGGATATATTCCAAAGCAACAACAACCATAGGAAATTGGTGCTCAAAGATAAACTTAGGAAGATCAAGATGGAAAAGGGCAACACCATTGCAAAGTATCTCACAAATTTTTCGCAATGTTGGGATGACCTGGGGAGTGTAGGAATAATAGTTGCGGATGATGATTTGGTGATTTTGACTCTCCTAGGACTTCCTAAGAGTTGGCACAGTTATGAAGACTCTGTCAACGAACAGGAAAAATTTCCAGATTGGGAACGACTCTGGTTGGATTTGGTGCAGGAGGAGTTCAGATGGAACACCAGATATGGTTCTTCATATAAGCATGATGATGAAGAGGATTGTACTTTGGTTTCCAAGGTGAAGAAGGGGAAGGCGAAGAAATTCAATTCTAAATCTGAGTCCAAAGGCAAGAAGCAGGACATGTCCAAGGTGAAGTGTTTACATTGTCACAAACATGGGAATTTTGCTACTAACTATCCACACAATAAGAAGAACAAGAAGGTTTTTGGATCTGTAGCTGGTGAGGTCCTTGCCTCACAATTTTAGCTTGACTTATCTTTGATTTCATCCATGGTGTCAAGTGCATTAGGATCGTTTTGGTATTTCGATAGTGGCGCTTCCTTTTACATGACAGAAGATAAGGAAATTTTCAGTGACTTGGAGGAGAAAGTTCTCTAGATGCATATTGAGATGGGTGACAACGGATGGTATAGTGATACTAGGATTGGTACCATTACCTTTCAGAGGGAGTCAGGTGAACCATTTCAATTAAAAGATGTAATGCATGTACTAGGTCTGAAGAAAAATTTGGTCTCAGTCGCAGTGTTGGAGGATAGAGGCTATAATGTTGTTTTTAGTGATGGAAAAGCTTTCCTGCGACATAAAACAACGGGTCAAGCCAAGAGGATCAGGATTTGAGTAAATAATCTCTACAAGCTTAAGGTACATGGCTGTGTTTCCATGATGGGCAAGGTAGAAAAAGTGGTGAGCCGGGATGAGGACGAATTATGGCACAGGCGATTGGGCCATCTTCATCATGGAGCCTTGAAAGCCATGCAAAAAATATCTATTGGACTTCCAATGGGAACACTTGTTCCATTATATCAGTGCAAGAGTTGCACCATTGGGAAGTATGTAAAGTCCACCTTTCATGAGAAGGAGAACCGAGCTTCGAGGATTCTTGAGAGAGTTCACACAGACGTGTGTGGACCATTCTCGGTTGCTTCAACAGAAAAACATAAGTACTATGTAATATTTGTTGATGAATTTTCTCGTAAATGCTGGATCTTCTTCATGCAGAAGAAAGATAAAACATTCTCTATGTTCTGTGATTTTAAGGCATTGGTGGAGAAAGAGTCGGGGAAGCAAGTGAAGGCTCTTAGGAGTGATAATGGTGGAGAATACATCTCTAACGAATTCAAGAACTTCTATAGCAAATAATGGCCGAAGTGTCCTCAGACACGTAATCTTATTAATCAGAAAAAACAATTACATTTGAAATTATGCACGAGTTTACACCCGAACAACAAAATACTCTTGCAATGAGCTATTTATAAGCTCAATTTCCTAACTGCCTCTAATTATGGATCACTTATTAAATAAAAAGTGTCCACTTACATTAAATACTATTCAAAATAACTAGCTAACAAAAATCCTAAGATACGACACATTTGGAGAGTCATATCTTGTTACAACAATATGCTAATTCTAAATGTCTCCATTAAATAATTAAATATTCTAGAATAATAATTATTAATTTAATATATTAAATTATAATTATTTTATTCCAACTTTATAACCTATGATAATATTTTTGTTTTGGATCATCTAACATTCCCCCCTATGATCCAAAGATACATTACAACATATACCAAGTTCATCCTTGAACTTAGTAAATTTTATTCTGCCAAGAGGTTTTGTGAAAATGTCGAAGATCTGATTTTCTGAAGGACAATACACTGGCTTGATGACATTATTTGCAATAACATATCTGATATGATGATACTCGGTGTCCACATGCTTTGTCTTTGAATGAAAAACTGGATACTTGGAAAGCTTTATTGATGACTGATTGTCGATGAATAACGAAGTAGCTTCTGTTGGAGGAATTCCCAAGTCCTGTAAAACTCAATGTAACCAAACAATCTCACAGGCTGCTTCCCATGCTGAAATGTACTCTACTTCTACTGAAGAAGTGGCCACTGTAGCTTGCTTCTTGCAACGCCAGGAAACTACAGCTGACCCCATGTTCATTAAGTAACCTGAGGTTGATGCCCTGTCATCAATACTGCCAACAAAGTTGGCATCTGAAAATCCACCAAGTACAAAATTTTTAGTCTTTTTGTAAAGAAGACCAAAATATTTTGTTCCTTGGATATATCGAAGAACTCTTTTGGCTGCATTCTAGTGGCTGTCTAATGGTTCCTGCATAAAACGTGAAAGAATACTGACTGCATAAGATAGATCAGGACGAGTGGTTGTCAAATAAATCAAGCTGCCAATCAACTGTCTGTAAGTAGTGCTGTCCACCTTTTCCCCCCCTTCAAATTTTGAAAGTTTCAAGTTTTGTTCCATAGGGGTAAGGACAGGCTTACAATCCTGCATTCCAAATCGCTGAAGAATTTCTGCTGCATATTTACTCTGGGAAATGAAGATCTGATGTGGACGTTGGAATACTTCAACTCCAAGATAGTAGTGAAGTAGTCCCAAATCTTTCATCTTAAAACCTGCATGTAACTCCTTTTTCACCTGTTCAATGTGATCATCATTGTTGCCTGTGATGATCAAATCATCGACATACATAATCAAAATCACCAGATTTTTACCTTGTTGGCGTACATACAAGGTATCATCAGATTCACTGTGATGAAAACCAACTTTGCGAAGGTATTCATCCATTTTGGCATACCAAGCTCGGGGAGCTTGTTTTAACCCATATAAAGCCTTTATCAGTTTGCAGACTTTATGTTCTTGTCCCTCAATTTCAAAACCTGGTGGTTGAGTCATGTATACTTCTTCCTGTAAATCTACGTTGAGAAAAGCACTTTTTACATCCATTTGATGAACTTTCCATCCTTGTTGAGCTGCTAAGGCAAGTCTGAGGCAGATGGTGTTCCATTTAGCTGTAGGAGCAAACGTTTCCTCATAATCTATCCCTTCCTGCTGCGCAAAACCTTTAGCAACAAGTCTTGCTTTATACTTGTCAATATCACCATTTTGCTTGTACTTAATTCGATAAACCCATTTGCATCCAATAGGTTTAACATGCGGAGGACAATCAACAAGTTGCCAAGTGTTGTTGTCTTGAACTGCCTGATATTCATCAACCATTGCCTGTTGCCATGCTTTATGTTTTACTGCCTCTTGATAAAAAGAAGGTTCAGTAAAATCATTTGCTATCAAAGCAAAATTGCCTTCATTTTGTTTGGATCCCCTTGTTCCTGTTTTATTCTGTTCATTAGGCCTTACATCTTTTAAAAGTTGAACCGCCCATTTCGGCAATTGATGTTCACTGGTTTGAGCTTGTGAAAAATCACCATCATTGAAAAGAGGGTTGATGTAAACTGATGTTTGTTGATCAACCGCAGGTTCCAGGGACGGAGAGTCATTGTCAGAAGAACTGCTGCTGCTAGGAGAGTTGGATGAACTGCTAGAAGACTTGGATGGCGCTGATGAAGAAGACGAACTAGATGAATCATCGTCAGATGAAGGAAATTCAAGTTCATGCCAACTTGGTGAATTTGGTTGACTTTGTAAATTTCCATTTCTTTTATTAGTTTTTGTTTCTAACTTTTGAAGAAGACTTTCAAATTCTTCAGCACTCTTACTCTCATTTTCATCAAAAATCACATCTCTGCTTACAATAAATTTCCCATTCGACAAAAGTCGGTACCCTTTATTCTCATCAGAATACCCGATCATTGTGCACTTCAAGCTTCGTGCATCAAGCTTAGTTCGTTTTTCCTTTGGAACTAAGGCATAACAAACTGATCCGAAAACTCTGAGATGCTTAACTCGAGGTTTGAATCCAAACCATGCTTCATAAGGTGTGATTCTGTCTAAAGAAGCTGTGGGAGATCTATTTCTCTAGTAGACAGCGGTATGAACTGCTTCAGCCCAATATGAAGGACTTAACTTTTTGAAATTTAACATAGATTGCACCATTCCTAACAAGGTACGATTCATTCCTTCTACTACCCCATTTTGCTGCGGAGTGTAGACATTGGTAAGATGTCGTTTTATGCCATTATCCATGCAATACTTTTTGAATTCATTTGAAGTGAATTCTCCGCCGTTGTCAGTTCGAAGAGTGCCAATCTTCTCCTTTACTTCATTTTCAATAAGCTTACGAAAAGTTTTGAACTTTTCAAATGCTTCTGACTTTTGCTTCAAGAAATATAACCAAGTCATCCTGCTAAAATCGTCAATAAAAAGTAAGAAATATCTACAACTTCCAAGTGAAGTTGGGAAGGGTCCACAAATATCACTGTGAACCAACTGCAAATGCCTGTTTGCACACCATGAACTTGTAGGAAAAGTCTCTCGATGTTGTTTTCCAAAAATGCAAGATTCACACTTTGCATTTTCCCTTTTGAAGGTTGGAAGGCCTTTAACCATGCCCTGTTTTTGTAACTGAGAGAGACTGTCAAAGTTGAGATGGCCATATCTGACATGCCATAATCTGATTGGTGAAATATTTGTACTTGCTGTGCCTGCAAAGTTAGAATGTCTTGGAATAATTGTCCCTTTCATCCTTAACAGTGTTCCATCTTCATAACCTGTGAGTATTGTTTGCATGTTCTGTTTGATTGAGTTGATTTTAACTAAGCCATCTTCCATAATCACTGTATGTCCTTCTTGTCGAATCGTGACTAAGAACAACAAATTTTGCTTGAATGTTGGGACATACCAGACATTTGAAATCATTCTTTCTCCGATGCCTGGTAAAAAAAATTTAACTACACCTTTTCCTGAAGGAGTATGTTTGGTTTTGTCAGCAAGATAGATTGAATTCAGATGACATTCTTTGAAACTCCAGAAGAAGTCACGTCAAAATGTCATGTGTTGAGTTGCGCCTGTATCAAGAATCCATGCATCTTCATAATCACTTCGGAGAAAGCTTGAAACCTGTAAAGCTGTTACTTCTGTGTTAGTGAAGACATATTCGGAACTATCAGGATCATCTTCATCATTTACAAATTGTACTGAGTTTGGATGAAACTTAGAAATTTTCTCAATAGAAGTTCTACAATCTGCTGCATAATGACCAACTTTGTTACATCGCCTGCAAACAATTTGACTCAAATCAGTGCCTCCTCCCTGAGATTGTCCTCTGCCTTGAGACTGTCCTCGACCTCTACTTTGTCCTCTGTTTTGAGTTTGTCCTCTTCCTGGACTTTGTCCTGTGCCTTGATGATATCCTCTGTTTTGATTGTTGCCTCTGCCTTGAAAATTTGTTCTGCCTGAGTTGGAGCCTATGTTGGAATTTTTTCCTCTGTGTTAACTGCGACCATGACCTTGAGCTGCTTGATTTGGATTGAAAGTACCTCTTCCTCTGTTTTTGGAACTGTCAGTGGAGGAGTTGCTTGAACTAGCTTCGGCGGAGAAGACATCTTCCGCAATCTGCTTCTTCTTCCCGAAATTTTTATCATGTTGTGCTAACATGTCACTCATTTCATCAAATTTGATCTTCTCTAACTTGCCAGTGACTTGCAAAGTTTCCAAAAAGTGAGTATATGATGATGGCAATCCAGCAATTAAAATTGCAGTTAAGAAGCTTTCATCAACAACTTGAAAGCCAGCATTGATGATTTCTTGCTTAATGTTTTTAAGCCGTGAAATGTACTCAAGGACATCACCACCTTCATTTAATTTTTGTTGAAGCAATTTTAATTGAAGATCAACCTTCTTTGATTCAGGTTGTGTATCAAAGAGATCTTTGAATGTATGTAAAGCAACCCATGCATCTGAAGAATTCTCAATGTGTATGTACATTTCATTACTAACTAAAGCTTTTATAAGAGCTAATGCCTTGGCATCTTTTATTTCCCATTTTGCAAGTGAAGCTGGATCTGTTGGTTTATTTGGCTTAATGTTGCCATTACAAATGTCATGCCATAATTCATTAAAAATAAGAGTGCTTTCAATTAGACATATCCATGTCTTATAAGATGTCAATCCTTCTAGATTATCAGTTTCAGAGAACAGATTAATTAATTTCGACATTGGAGTGTTGAAGCAGTGCACCAAAAGAATCAAGCACAAAAAAATGAGCAACTCGTCACACAAAACATGCCACAACACACGCCATGCAAAAAATGATCTATCGAGGCTTGGCCTTGACCCTCGTATAGTCGTTGAAACAGGAGAAAAATGACTGAGCTTTGCACTTGGTTTTAGTCAATTTCTCAAATATTTACAAGGTAACTTTCAAAATTTAACTTTTACAATGATGCTCTTGCAAAATCTGGTAAAAAAAATGTTACCCCCCCCTCAAAGTAAAATTACTTTGAGTCACACTTATCTCTCCATAAACAAACTACAAAAAATCGCCTTATTACTCCAAAAAAATTACAAATAAGCTTATTACTCCACAAATATTACAAAATCCTTATTACTCCAATAACATTACATAAAAAAATATATACCTTATCACTCCATTTCAAAAATTTACTTTGCTAACCCTTTTAAATGTCCACTTTTTAATTTCTTTTAAACTCCTATTTCAAATAATGGCATTCTTTTAAACTCCTATTTAAAAGAATTTTATGGAGTCCCTTTACTAAAGTGAATTCACATTATCAAGTCACTCAAAAAGGTGAACGAGACTCCTTTTTTTAAAAGGTAAAAGGAAAATTTAAATAATTCATACAACACACCTTTAAAAATATTCTTTGGAGAAGTGGTTCAATGCATGTCTTTTTAAATGTTGTTACTTCCTCAAAGCTGGTTCAATAATGCATTCAGGAAGAACACTTTTACCAAGTTCGTAGCTCTAAGGATCTTGCTTCGGTACTCCATCAGACGATCAATCTGAAGACCTATCGAACAAACAACATTGTTTTCTCGTTTTTCAGGTCTTTCAAGCTAGCTGTAGCTGTAGAAGACAGTTGGAAAGTGAATCGCCGTAATCTGGATTTGAAGAGAGATTTATCTACATTGTGACTGCGACAACCTTAAATTGTGACTGCGACAACCTTCTACGATCTGGTGATGATCTCCGGAATCGCCGTAATCCGGATTCGAGGTTTTTCATGTATCAGTCAATGGCCAGAATGTATACATGGTTAGCAGCAACAGCTAACAAGGGTAATCATTGAATTATAATTTGAGAATGGTGCCTTGATTGTGCATGTATTGCAATAACTTGTTTTCTGTAAAAGAAGAAATAATACATATACATATACAACAGCAACTACTTCCTATGGGTGTCCTGTTCCGACGAGACAGTCACATAGTTTTGAATTTTTTTTAATAAAATTGATTGTAGAATTTACAAATCTAAAATCAATAATGAAAATTATGTTCTTTTAAACAAAAAACTTGACAAATTCCATACCAATCATTTTCTGATCAATTCAATGGGGTTTTCCAAGAACTTGTAGAGCTGGAATCTCCTCCTCACATCCACTACAGCATTACCGCAGCTCCGATACCACAATAATAGTCGAAGTGTCCTCAGAAACGTAATCTTATTAATCAGAAAAACAATTACATTTGGAATTATGCAAAATTTTACACCCAAACAACTAAAACACTCTTGCAATGAGCTATTTATATGCTCAATGTCCTAACTACCACTAATTATGGATCACTTATTAAATAACAAGTGTCCACTTACATTAAATGCTATTCCAAATAACTAGATAACAAAAAGCCTAAGATACGACACATTTGGAGAGTCATATCTTGTTACAACAATATGCTAATTCTAAATGTCTCCATTAAATAATTAAATATTCTAGAATAATCATTATTAATTTAATATCTTAAATTAATAATTATTTTATTCCAACTTTATAACCTATGATAATATTTTATTTTTGGATCATCTAACAGCAAAGAAGGATTTCGAAGAGAACTCATGGCGCCTCATAACCCACAGCAAAATGGGGTCACAGAGAGGAAGAATAGAACGATCGTGGGTGCAGCATGAGCGATGTTGCATGATTAGGGCCTAACCATTCATCTGTGGGCGGAAGCATGCAACATTGTGGTTTATGTGCAGACTTTTTGTCCTCATAGAGTACTTGGCATGAGTACACCTAAAGAGACTTTCACTGGTAAGAAACTTGATGTTTCACACTTTAAGATTTTTCTCTCATCTGTTTATGTGCATGTGACCAAGGATGCCATGAAGAAGATGGAACCGACTGTTGAGGTTGGGATTTTTATGGGGTACACAGAAACAACCCATAATTATCATGTGTATTTTCCAAACAATAGAATGATTTTGTACAACGGGATATAAAATTTAATGAGGGGAAAGCCATGTGGTTGTACCTTGAGAGGAAGTTGGACTTGCATGCAAAGGAGGAACTATTGGTTCCCAAAGATGAGTCTCAAGATGTGGATCAACCACATGAGGAGGTTCATGGAGTGGAGGAAGCCAATCATGTAGATAAATCCATCAGAAATGGAAAAAGGTGTACCACAGAAGCTAATAGGTTCAGACTTGATGCTGCACAAAATGTAGCAACCCCTACTTCACAATGCAGACAGAGACAGTCTCCTGACCAATTTATTAGATACATGGCTCTCATGAGAAAATGTATTGTGACTAAACCATCCTCCTTTTAGGAAGCAGTGCAATAGCCTACTTGCGTTGATGCAATGGTGGAGGAGTATGACTCCATTGTCAAAAACAATGCATGGGAAATTGTCCCAAGATTGGTTGAAAAATCAGTGGTAGGTTCGAGATGAACCTACAAGGTAAAGCAAGCTTCTAATGGGAGTGTGGAGAAATAAAATGTCAGATTTTTGGCCTGGGGCTTCTCACAGATTGAGGGGATAGATGATGATGAGACCTTTGCACCTGTTGCAAGGTACTTTTCCATAATAACCATCCTTGCACTCTCAACGCAGATGGGTTGGCGCATTCATTAGATGGATATGAAAACTGCATTTCTCAATGGGATCATTGAGGAAGAGGTGTACATAGAGCATCCTGAAGGTTTCAATATCTTCAACAGTGAGTTGCATGTGTGCAGGTTCAAAAGAGTGTGGTATGGGCTGAAGCAAGCACCTTGTGCTTGGTACACTCGGATAGACAACTATTTCACCGGACTGGGCTTCACCAAAAGTGAAGCAGATGAAATTATGTACTAGATTGTGGTTGAGTGTAAGCTATTGATAATTTTT
This sequence comes from Pinus albicaulis, assembly GCA_034641835.2. NCBI lineage: Eukaryota > Viridiplantae > Streptophyta > Pinopsida > Pinales > Pinaceae > Pinus > Pinus albicaulis. The sequence continues at coordinate 155,296,989 of CM076569.1, forward strand.
CTTTATGTTGATTATTTAATTTTTACTGGTGATGAGCAGCTGATACACTCATGCAAGGAGGATCTTGCAAGGGAGTTTGAAATGAAGGACATGGGACTCCTTCATTATTTCCTTGGATTGGAAATATGGCAGCGGGATGGTGAAATTTGTGTGTCTCAAGGAAAGTATGCAAAGGAGATACTGGGTAAGTTTAACATGGAGATCTGCATACCCATGGATACTCTTCTAGGAAATTAGAGGAAAGAAGATGTTACTTCTAGAGAGGTAGTGGATGCTACTATCTATCGACAATTAGTGGGTTCGCTAATGTATCTAGTGAACACGAAACCATACATTTTCTATGCGGTTAACTAGCTGAGTCAAGCTATGGTTAAGCCTACCAAGATATTTTGGAAGGCGGGAAAGCATGTCTTGAGATACCTAAGGGGCACATCGAAGTATGGTCTATGGTACAGATAGATGGATGAAGTGAAGTTGCATGGCTTCACGAATGCAGATTGGGCTGGTAGTCCATCGAATAGAAAGAGAACAATAGGAGGGATCTTTAGCATCGGGTCTACAGTTTTTTATTGCTACAACAAGAAACAGAGATCCGTGGCACTCAGTTCAACGGAAGCAGAATACATGGCAACAATTCAAGTTGCATGTGAGACCATCTGGATGAGAAAGATCTTGGTTGGTTTGTTTGGTTCTCAGATGGATCCAATAGTGATTCATTGTGATAATCAAAGTTGCATTAAAATCTCGATTAATCCCGTGTTTCATGATAGGTCCAAGCATATAGATATATGGTACCATCATCTCAGAGATTGTGTGCAGAGGAGGATCATGTTGCTTCAGTACATTCCCACGGAAGATCAGGATGCAGATATTCTGATGAAGGTGCTCACAAGGACAAACTTCGAAGACCATAGAGACATGATCGAGGTGAAGGATAATCCCTTTCTTGTTGAGAGGGAGTGTTGAGATTCATCAAGAAGATTCAGCACCCACTCCTAGTGCATTTAGCACTTGGTTGCATTAAGCACCCAAACTAGGGTGGTGCCCACAATGTTATTTTTGAGTGCATGCCTATTTTTATTATCCCTTAACTTAGATGGACATTAAACTGAATATATTCTCAATGTGGACTTGAAATAGTTAACTAAAGTGGAAAACTCAATTAGCTAGTGAATTTCGAGTTAGAGGTTGGTTGGTGGGACATGCAAAGTAATTCTAGTTGTAATAGAGTTCGAAGTGCAGCGGTGCATTAGTTAATGCAACTTGTAAATAGTTTAACTCAGTTAAGTGAGTTAAAATAAGTTGTGCTAATTGTAATTGAAGATACACGTAGTGAGAGATCAAGTGAGTTAAATATTAATTAATTCACATGCAGTGATCTCACATGTAACTAAGGATTTACTATTATTAATTGCATGCATGTTAGGTCCAATGTGCAATATTCCCAAATGGGAAAAGTAGGAATATAGTGCAAAATGCAGGAATATAAATGCCAAACATCATATGAAAGCAAGGGGCCAATATGGATACCTTCTAATCATTATAAAAACAACAAAATATGCATAATAAATGCGCCATAAAATGTACAGCAAGATATAACAAGCCTCCAATGGAAAAAACCCTCAAAACAAGTGTTGCTACTATACATAAAAATGTCGGAAGACTGCTACAGCGCAGTCATAAATTCCATTGCTACATCATATGAACATACAAATATATATGGATGTTATGGGCCTCAAAGATACAACAAAATGTAGAGCTAGGCTCTATACAACCTTCAGAAAATAAACCCACAAGGGTTTTCAGAAATACACCATGTACAAGATGGGAATCAAGCCCTAGGTGTAGGAATCTACAGGGTAAGTTCCGTAGATCAAGAAACAAAGGTCACCACTCACAAATAGATCAAAAATCAGTACACCAGTGTAATCACGTGGTTAAAATCCTCAAAGAGGAAAAAATTCCACGACCTGAGCCAACACGGCCACTTCAGGAAATTTATTAATATAAAAAGAAAAGTTACATATGTTTCTCTCATAAATGGTTACCGGAAAAATGACCCTCCATGCTCTTTAAATAGAGATCATGGACCAATCGGGTGTTAAGCCATAGATCAAGTGTCGTTAATACCGAGGTGAGAGATAACCTTAAGATCACTACAAACCGTGACCGTTGGATTATAAGTTACAAATGTACATGGTAAAGAAACACACTTTACCTAACTCAACACTAGACTAAGTTATTCTTAACTATTTCCTATGTGTCATAATATCATAACATCCCCCCTTAAGAACAACCTGGGATAGGATTGAAGGATTTATAAAGGTGACACAAAAGGAGCCTATTTCCTATGTGTAGAAATATCCTAACATCCCCCCTTAAGAAAAAATTGGGATAGGATTTAAGGATTTACAAAAGTGACACAATAGGAGAATAAATGAGGCATTAGAGCCTATCCTCCCTTAATGACAACTTTCCTGAACTCCAAGCATGTATCAAAGCTTGGTAAACTTCGCTTCTGTGAGAGCCTTCGTAAAGATATCGGCTACTTGATCATTGGTTGGACAGTACTACACTTCAAGAACACGATCATGAATAAGATTTTTGATGAAGTGTATGTGGAGTTCAATGTGTTTCATATGTTGATGCTGAACTGGATCTTTACATAGTTGAATGGCACTCTGATTATCACACCAAAGTGTAGTTGGATGCTGCTGATGAAGACCAAATTCAGATAGAATCTGATGAAGGAACATGGCTTCCTTGTTGGCTTCAATTGCACCACGATACTCTACTTCTGCTGAAGAAAGAGAGATAGCACTTTGTTTCTTACAAGACCAATTAATAGGTCCTGAACTAAGAGTGAATACATATCCCGGCAGACTTCGATCATCGTGTCGTCACCCAACTGAATCAATGAAACCTCAACTCAAAATGGAGATGCCTCGCACCGTAATGAATCTCGAACTCAGGAACTGAATCAGACTTCTGAATATATCGAAGGAGGCTTAGTTGTTTAGACTTTCATGAGGTTGGTGCATAAACCGAGTGACAAGACCAACGACAAAGGAAAGGTCAGGACGGGTATGGGTTAGATACAGAAGTTTACCAACAAGTTGACTATATAAGGTAGCATCAACTTCAGGGGTAGTACAAGTGATTGAAAGCTTAACTCCAGACTGAAAGGGAGAAGGGGCTGGCTTACAGTCTTCCATGTGAAAGTGGTGTAGAAGATCACAGGCATACTTGGACTGAGAGAGGGTAATGCCTTCCTTGGATTACAAGACTTGAAGACCAAGGAAATAATGCAAGTGTCCTAAGTCTGTCATTTCAAACTTATTTTTGAGGCTAGACTTCACATGGTTTATATGGTTTGGATCACTACCAGTAAGGATAAGATCATCAACATAAAGAAAAAGGATGGTGAAGGAATTACCCACTTTCTTGGTGTAGACAGTGTTGTCAGAATGACACCTAGAAAAGCCATTATCTAAGAGAAATCTATCCATTTTGGCATACCAAGCCCGAGGAGCTTGTTTGAGACCATAGAGAGACTTCCTAGGGTGAAAAACAAGGCTAGAGTCTTTTTGGATAAATCCAGGGGGTTGTTCCATGTATATTTCTTCATACAAATATCCATGTAAGAAGGCAGATTTAACATCCATTTAATGGACTTCCCATTTAAAGGAGGCAGCAAGGGAAAGAACAAGGCAGATAGAATTCATTTTGGCAATATGGGAGAAGGTTTCAGTATAGTCAATGCCTTCAACTTGTGAAAATAATTTAGCAACAAGACGAGCTTTATGTCTATCCACTTCTCCATCTGGTCCAAACTTGGTTTTGTAAACCCATCTGCATCTAACAATTTTTCTTCCTTTTGGAAGAGGAACAAGATCCCAAGTATTGTTTGCCAATAAGGAATGATACTGTTCATTCATAGCTTCATCCCAATTTGGATGACCGGAGGCTTCTTGAAAGGTTTATGGATCAAGTTTTTCTGGAACTTGAGCCAATAAGGAAGAAGCTCTTTCGAACTAAGAATGTGAACATCGTCGATCGGCAGGGTCACCTACAAGAGAACCTGCTGCATCCCGAGTAGAGCAGACCCATCTTGGAAGCGGTGGAGTATAAGGAAAAATTTCACGAGGTGGAGGAGGATTTTCATCCTCACTATCATCATCTGAACTAGAAGGAATGCTATTAAAAATAGAAGAGAGAGAGAGGGGTGGCACATATGTTGAATCAGGCTCGCAGGCCAAAGGTGGCACACTTGCCGAACTGGGCTCGCATGCTGACATATTTTCATCGAATTTTACATCTATTCTGTTGGGGCTCCTATGTTTTGGCCAGATTGGCAAAACCAAAAGACAAGACAACATCAAACCACTTTTGGATCTCAGGATCTAGCCCTCCTAGATCTAGAGAGGGATCTCTCTATAAATGTAAAGAATGATATATCCTTAAGGTTAGTTTACGGTATTAGGCTAGGTGTGAAGCTCAGGGGTTTGGTTCGTTTTTTTGGTTGGAGAACATTAATTGAGAAGGTTATGTGAAGTGAAGAAGGGAATGAGTAGAAGGATGTTTTAGCATGGGAATATAGGTCAAGAGAAGTGCGAACCCATTGGGCTATGGAGTCATAAAAGGGTTTACTCGCATAACAACTATCCAAGGATTTCCATAGGGCAAGTCATCTATACCAAAGGATCTCTTGATATAGATGGTGAGATGGAACATTAATAAGTGAGGTGAAAGAAAGAAACCAAAGTGCAGCCTAAGATCAAGTAAGGACTTTTAACCTATCCTTATTTTGACATACTTTCAAAGGAAACTCTCAATAAAGACACAAAGGGTAGCTTAAGATCAAGAAAAGACTTTTAACTTAGCCTGCTTTCAGCATACTCTCAAGGAAAAAAATCCAGCAGTCCTCATAACTGGTTTCAGAAAGTAGAAAACATTTAATATTAAACACATATTAAGGCCTAAGATCAGAGAAAGACTTTTAACCTTCTTTTCTTTTGACACTAACTCACAGGGAAAATTTCAAGACAAACTGTTGGAGAAAAACTAGAGGACGGGGCTAACCATAGACTTCCCTAGTTCGATCTTTACTTAGCATGAAATGAAAATATCATTTAAGAAACAATGTTTCAAGTTCTACTCAGCAAGGCATGGGCTTACCAACACTCCTTGACTGCTTATACTCTATAGAATTATCCTTAAATACACAATTAGAGGAAAACATAAAGATAAATCTTATCAGTGAGATTTAGGGTACTTCGAACAGTATTTCCTAATCTATACCTGCTGTTATTTATCAGAGAATAATGGACAGTATGAAAAACATGAAAGGAGACAATTACAGTAAAGAAAACATCACCAATAATATAGACCGGGATCCTGTGAATCTGCTTGTTCAATTGATGTGCAAAACCAGTCACATACTTTGGGTCCAATGGCTTTTTATAGTCCAAAATTTTATTCCCAGCCTACTATATTACAAACTACTCAGTTACTTCCCATCAATATCAGTTCAAACAATCAATAAAATCCCAACCAACATTTTCATTGTAATTTTCATGGGTTCTTATAAGTGAATGAGTGATAACAGTGGTAGATAGGACTTAAAAGCTTCATTAAAAAAGAGGGAGAAATGTCTTCGAAGCCCATTCTATTTAATATCTTTACATTAACTTTTAGTACCCTTTAGTTGATGTAGAAGTCTTTGTCAGGTTGAAAATAACTTTTAGGGTGTGCTCTTGAAGTACTTTCTGGCTATTAGTACTCTGTTTTGTCTTCTGAGATAAGTAAGGTGGGTAGTTTGGCTTGCAGGTCCTCCATGCCTTCATAACTACTATCCTAATAGCTTTAGGAATTTTTGTCAGTGTAATAATTTCCAGGATGCTTGGAGGAGTGTAGAATATGTCATGTGAGTTGTTCCTTTCTTTGGAGAAAGAATGCTCTGCTGATTTGTCATGTTTTTTAATGCCTCGAACACTGATATGACTTTGATAGTGTTTTTTAGGCTTCATTAAGCCTCATTGATCATATTTGGGTCTTTATATGTGCCCTTTATTCTTCTGAACATTGGATTAAGTCTTGAATATTATGCATTGATCCTTTAATCTCTTTCTGATACACTTTAAACTTCTATTGACCTATGTTTGTGAATATATAGGTTATAGAGGCACTGGAGGGTTTTATGCTAGGGTGAATAACCCTGATCTTCAATAAAACATGCTTTTAAACTCTCTCAGTGATTTCTTCCTCTGCGATCTTCAGCTCTATGATGGTCTTTCAGCACTATATGTCACCTGACTATCACTGTGGGTACTGTATGAATTCATCGCCCTTTGAACCCTACAAAACACGATAAACAGGTTATAAAAACCTGCGGGAGCGGGAATAACTACTTCAGAGGCTCGTGAGGGTGGAGGAGTAGTGAGGAATAATATGGATGCAGCAGCTAAAGGGTTGGAATCATGGCGGAAGGTGAAACCAGGTTTAAAATTTGAATTTGGCGCAAAATTGGAGAAGGGTGGTTTTGGGAAAACCATTAATGGTTTTCGCGCATCATTTGGGGGGGGAGGCGGTATTAACTTTTGGAACGTGATTACATTCATCGCTCGACACATGGAAAATGAAAACCGCTTTTATCGTGTCGAAGTAGCGTACTGCGGGGAAGGGCCAAAAATTACGCGATATGGATCACTAGTCGTCGGATGATCGTCGGGAGATCGGACGGCTGTGGGAGAGCGCGATGGAGGATAAGGTGCCTGAATAAAATGGTGGGGCCTGTGAGTGACGAAGGTGGCTTGTTACGTAGTCCGATCTGAATTAACACCCTAGAGTGTTGGTTGGGATACAACCTCCACACATAGGCATGCTACTTAACAGAGACTCACACAACCATGCACGTCGAAATTAAATAGAGTAGAACAGAGAAGGTTACCCGAACGGACAAGCGAAGTAGATCCACGTGGGGTCCAAACCCCAAGAATCGTCCTTCCTTCTTAACTTGACTTGATAAGAAGGGAAACTACATAGTGATAGTGCTCAGATAAAGACATATCTACTTAAATGAAATATATAAGAGATTCATATAAAACATTAAATAAATCATAATGAATGCTTGTATAACAAATATTCTTCATACATTAAAGCATACACTAACACATTTATTTCGGGAACAGCATGATACTTCTGTATTATAAATAGTACGTACAAAAGTAATCAAGTGGAGAGATCACCTGATCCTTCCAAGGCCTTCGCAGACCGTCGTCCAGATCCGTCCAGCCCTTGCCTCGCTAAGACTCCTTCCAAACTGGTGCATATGAGATAACATATAAAGGGATGTGTATCTCAAGGAAACAAGGGTTTCCAACAATGAACTGGGAAAGTGCAGGAGGCACGGGGAATCAGACTTGGATAGGGAATACCAGCAGAGTATAATATCAATAATTCTCTCTCTCCCTTAGGCCATACACATGAGGGCTTTTTATAGTCCCTCCAAGTAGTTTCAGCAGTTGGAAACAGTTGGCCACGGGCTGGGGTGGTTGAACTACCTGAGTAACCATCAACCGAGCGCGAAATTAGGGATTTTTATATATTTTTTAATCATTAAAATGGCATACGCGGAAAAGTCTAGCTGTACTCGCGTATACACGCGGAAAAACACGGGCATAGTTGCGTATGAAGGATTTTCCACTGTTTTTAAGTGAATTTGTCCAAGTCTGTAGGAATGGGTGCCCAAAAAGCCATGTAGCAATCATGAATCATGTCAGAGTGAGAAATGATGCTATAACAGATGCCCCCTAATATATGAGGTCAGAAGGGGTACATGATGGCCGAAATGTATTATGCACATAGAAAAGAACTTCGCAAGGACAAGAGAGGACTTCACCAGATTTCAGCCTGCCAAAAACCAATGAAAGAAACCAGAGAGTCAACTCATGCTGAGGCGGGGATACCCATGCTCAGTCAAAAATACATCATATATATAGAAAGTACTGAATAGATCCAACATGTATACAAGTATAACTGAACTGAAAGTACATAGTGAATCATCTAAGCAGGGCCCGGACATACAAGTCTGAATCAATGTCCAAGTATCACATATAGAAAGCTGATCAAAGATAGTGCAACTGGATGTCTGATCAAGTAACTGAATCTCCAAGTACCGGATCATAAGTGGTGGATCAAACGGTACAATCACGCAACTCGGGAGCCAACATATAGGATGCTGCTGTACTGAACTGCAACATATAAGGGTGGACGGCATCACTGGCAGAAACTGAATGGACTGTCAAAAGTGAACCGAGAAATGTTGATGCAACCCGAGGTCTTCACCGATCACTATGGCACAATTCTACACAATGGAAATAAATGAGCTGAAGTCGACCATGTGAGAAATCGTTGGATTACCGGTCAATGATGTATACCGTTAACCAACGCGAGACAACCCACCAATAATGAAAATGAGTGTCAAGGTGCCCCAGTACAATCTAACAAGTGCGAATGAATGAGTTGAAGTCGAACACTTGAAAGAATCTACCAATCGGGAGGCAATGATGAATCCCCACTGTCGATAGCGAAGAGTCTGCCACTGATGACTGCAAACCCTAAGGTACTGACAAAAAGACTCTAGACCTTATTCCCAGAGCAATGAGTCGAAGTCGATGGGAAAATATCTGCTGGAAGGAAGGCATTAAGGCATCCCACATCGGTCCAGCGCGAGTGTAACCCGCAGGCCAAGATTTGGAAGGAATCGGACGAAGTAGAGTGATGGAACCAAAACCGAAGTACGTTTCCGACGTGCACAAGATGAAGCTAGCGCACGGAAGAAACCCTTTGAACCAACCAATAATGAAAGCTGACACAGAGGCGAGAAATCCACCGATAGGGTCAAATGGAAATCAAGGTACTGCACGAATCCCAAGTGTGATAATGTGTGCTGACGTCGAACACAGGGGAAACCACTCAGTCAAAGACCCATGATGATGATCAGATGCTGAGCACGAGGTCACCTATCAATGATGGAAATAGGCCCAAGGTGCGGCTCTAGGCTTGCTCTCAGAGCAATGTGTCGTAGTCGATAAGAGACAAACCCGCCGGCAAGAAGTCAATGAGGACCTTCTCAAACCAGCACGAGCAGAAGATCAAAACATCTGATGTGATAGAACATGATACTGACAAGACCGGGAAGGCCGACTGAATAATGAGTCAAGAGACACCGCAGAATGGCCGACTCGGGCTAGACTTCCCTTGAACAAAAGCACGACTCTGTGATGACCATGGCAGTAAAAAGTGACACTGTATAAGTCTGTCTTGCAGGAGGAAAAACAAACTCTCCATATGATTGGAAGAGATAACCAACCGGGGGAGAGCTGACAAGTGAAACATGGTAAAGGCTGAACCTGGGTCAAACTAGAACCATCCCAAATGAAGGAAATATATAGAAGTATATGTGCTTTGTTCAAGGGCGACAAACTGACTCTGTACTGCCATCAAAATAACGAAGATACATCCCGTTCCCGCTCTTTTTGTTATATTTGATTTTTTTTGTCTTTTTCATATAATAAGCCTGAAAAAGAATAAAAGAATGCTATGGTACAATGGATAGAACGAGTATCAATAAAGCAGATGCACTAGTTTTTGGGATTGGAACAATCCTATGCTCAATGCAAGGTGGCGAAAACTGGTCAGTGATACTCAGAGGAACGTTCCATCCATGGGTACAAAGGTGTCAAGTCGTGATAGTTAAGTGCATGCAATGGTTAACTTGTACAGAAAGTCAAGGTCAAAAGTTGGCTTAAACATCGAGTCCAAATGAAGCCGGCTAAAGGCCAGGATAAACAAGTAGCCAATATGCAATGCAGTAATACAACTTAACGACACCAAGGAGCCTCTAGGGTATAAGCCAGAAAAATGATAAGTGATGAAGGAGAAGAATGAAGCTTCAACACATAAGACATGGCGGGACTAAAGAGGACTCCCGAGCCTACATAAAACGCAGCATGGGCAACAAGTGATAGTGAGGAACTAACTAGGAAGCCCATGTAAAGGAAGGCTCTACCATCAAGTCATGATTAAATAATCGGCGAGTGAAATGGGTGTAATACTCATGACCTGATGGGATCGACCCTAAGGCAAGTGATCAGTATGGAGGCTAGTATGCAAGATGCAACGGAGAGTGATTTCCCTAACCTATATGCCAGTGAAGATCATATACCTGCCATGAAGAGTCGGAAATCATGGATCAAAACCGGGAAAAATCTCAAAATCATCAAAATGTACCTGAAAACATACCAAACTGGGCACTTCCAAGAAATCGTGTTATGCAGCTTAAGATAGATTGAAAAAATAGGCATAAAGAAATTTTGCGAAAATTTTCAATTTTTTAGCCATAAATAGACAAATTACCTCTCATTTGGTTCATTATTGCATAGCTGATTTGGAAAAAGAGCTCTGGAGCAAAAACTTCTTTCGTCAAATCAGGAACAACCGACCATCAGAACTCAGCGAAACTTCAGGTAGGCTCCTTAATCATCCTGTTTATTCATTTTGTCTGTTTGGAAATTAAAATTAAGTGATTTTTTGCTTTAAAACCCTTGCTAAAAAATGTGTATCTGCGCATACGCGGGTTTAATGAAGGAAAGTCGCGTATACACGCGACTGTGCACAGGAAAAGTCGCGTATGCGCAGGTCCGAATGCAAAAAAGCGTGGCTAATGCAAAATTTGATGAAATTTCTCAGGATGACCATCTCATGGAGGGAACGTGAGCATAGCACAATAGACCAAGAGGTCATGCAGGATCGCACAGCGCAAAATATCCTCCGGAATTGCGGATTGTTGAAATTCTTTAAAATGCCCAATATGAAAAGCAATGTGCAGTTGCTTGAAATGCTCGTAAATTACTGGGAACCAGATCAGGATTGCTTCATAATTGATCAGATGCCACTACGCATTGAAGTGGAGGATATATATTTCATCACTGGACTCTCCAGGAGGGGAGAACCAGTAGACTTGGACGGAAAGCCCCTGGGAGGGTTGACCGTGGAAGATTATGTCCACCTATATTGCGTAGATAATTCCAAAAAGGTTGGAACACAGATTGCAATTAGAGATATCAGGGATTTGCACATGAAAATCCTCCTGTTCACCATCGGCAGAGTGGCAGGATCTCCCTCACTACATCAGGCGTCCAGGACGCAAATGAGCATCGCAGTAGAGTGTTTAGTTCATGTCTACGATTGGTGCACAGCCCTGCTACTGAACATGAAACAACAGCTGACCTCCATTCGCCAAGCAAAAACAAAACACTTTGGCTATGGGACCATTTTGACAACATTCTTCTTTGAGAGGGTTCCAGCTTTGAGACCCAGAGTCATCTCGACTATCAGTAGCCCGCGGGACCCAAGAATTGCCCGTTGGGCAGACATGATGAAGAGACTGGGGGGCAGCGAGGTACCCCGGACCACGTGGGATGATGAGTTCTTCCTGTGGTGGGGAGAACAGATCATCGCAGTGGATGACTATCCCTATGCTGGGATGGATTTCTCAGGAAATCCAGATCTAGTACTTCCACCCGGCACAGCATGGGGAGCAGTCGGTAAGTTTTGCAAATTTTTTGACTTATATGATTTTTTGGATTTTTTCAAATATGTATGAAAAAATGAAAACAAATATGTTTTTGATTGGATTCATAATAACTGACGATTAAAAATGATCATGTTTCAGATGTTGGACCAGTTCATCCTGAGGGCCTACCGCGCCACAAGCGCCGCAGAGGTGAGGCGGAGACAGTGGATTCCGACAGGATTCTCCAGGCCGTGAAGAGAAAATTGGAGGGAATGACCCGCCAAATCCCTATGGCTGCCGTGGAGGACTTGCCGGAAGCCGTCCAGAGACGGGTTGTAGGAGTACCCTAGGACTGGGTTAGACTATTCCGCCGTGTGGCCACTGCAGTTATGTTCTATAGGAACACGACTTCTGGGCAGGGTCCTCAGGAGTAGACAGATTTTATATATTAGATGACTGTATATTCTTTTTTGAGACTGAACATGATGGGGCATAAGCCCAAGTTTTGTACGAGATTATGGATCCAAATTTTGTAAAGTTTTTTGACACTCAGATGATATATATACAGCGATATTTGATGTGATGTGATAAATGTATCAAATGTATGATGTTTTTGATGATTAAAATTTATTGTATTGAATGATTAATATGCCAATCTAAAGCTTGATTAGCCAATGAGTCAGCAAACCAATTGTCAGCTCGAGGAATATGAATGAATGTTAAAATTTGAAATGACCTTTGTAACAAACGTACCCTCAAGAACAATCGTAATAAAACTGGATCTCGTACCCGATAAGTGTTGTTCAACTGCGACACCACCAGCTGGGAGTCCAAGAAAACTACCAACGAATCAACACCCAAAGATATTGCCTCCGAGAGTAGATGAATGACTGCAGTGTATTCTGCTACGTTATTGGAAGCAGGACTAATGCAGACTCCTCTTGATACCAACAGCTGACCGGAAGGATAATGAAGCACCCAAGCCGCGGAAGCTAAGTTCCGGGTGTGTCTACTAGCACCATCGGCGAAACCATAATGACTCATGACATCAACACAACCTGCCAAAGCAGATCAAAAACATCACCATCCCATCAAAAATCGAAAATTAAACAGATATGTACAAAACAAAAACTACTATATACAAAGCAAAATGCCGGGCCAAAGCCTAGGCATAATACTTCTTCAGATAGAGCCCATTTCGGGGCTCCGACAACTCATTTCCTTCGAAGTCAACCAAGGTATACGCTCCTTTCTTAAGGACCTTTTTGACGATATAGGGGCCATACCACATTGATTTAAACTTTCCTGCCCCCAAGGCATCTTTTTCTTGGGCATAGACCAAAACAAGGTCACCTTCGGAAAAGACCCTAGGCTTAACCGCCTTATCGTACTGGACTTTGACTCGGTTTTTATGCGCTTCGTTCAACGTGGCGGCATCTCGACGCTGCTCATCAAGATGTTCCGGATGAAGAAGCCGCTCTGCTTGAACTAGAAGTGTCGGGGAAGAAGCTCAACAGCTAATTTAGAGGAAGGAATCTCGCATTCAATGGGAAATACGGATTCCACCCGTGGACTAACTGAAAACGGAGTAAGCAGTTGCGGTTGGTAGCGTCTGTATGCCCAGTGTTACACCATTTTTTGGTCATCTCACCTTTTTTTATTAGATGGACCCAAGTACACCATGTAAGACCAGTTTTACCCCAAGTAAAACTGCTTTCACTATGTTAATTAAGGAAACCCCAAAAGGAATAATTAATTAAACCACAATTTAATTATTATTCCCAGTCATGTTTAACCCAAAAAACAAAGAAATTAATGAGATACACCCATAGTTATCTTATTATTTTCTAGGAATAATTATTTAAATAATATTCCTTGTTAAATATGACCAAATCAACCACTATTAATTAAATAAATCATTATTTATTTGATTATATCTCAACCACTTCCTTAAAAGGATAAATAAATCATTTATTTATTTATTCTTCACTAATCAAGGGATTTTGACCCAAGTAAAAGTCCCTTTCCCTCCAACAAATAATAATAAAATATTCCATAGAGGTGGATCTAGATTTGGTTAACATTATTTTAATCATGCACCAAGATCTAGAAGGACCCAATATTTTGTTATAAATAGGAGGGTTTTCCCCATCATTCTTCACCTTTTGTTGCATAGAAGATCACTCTGGATCTATACACTTGGTCTCATTTCTACCATTTTTGCTCCCATTGAGCTCTACCTTCTACATTGGGTTTTCTACATCTACAAGAGAGAAAGCTTAGATCTGAAGTGCTGAGGACTACAAAGAACCCATCCCATTGAGGAGATCTGGATACACCTTCTTGTTTCCTCCCAGGTGCCCTATAATATAAAAATTCATTCAAAAAATCGTGTTCTTGTCTTGTCTGTTGGATGCATGGAGCAAACTCTTTACTTTACTGCTTAATGTCTTTCCATTTATAGATCTGTTTGTTGCAGCATTTTAACTACTAATCGCAGATCTGAAGATGTTTGGCAGCCTCTATTGTTGTTAGGGCTATTGGTTATGCGTAGCTAAAGTGGTTCTTTTTCGTACACTTCGACGAAGAATTCATACTAACAAATGGCGACTCCACACGGGTTTTAAATTACGACCGCTGTCGTTTTTCATATTCCTGCATATCCAGCTACTTGAGGCCCTAGGGCTTCTTTTTAGCTGCTTAGTTTTCCTCTTTTTATGTCATTCTTTTTCACATAAAACCCTAAAAACTTAAAATTTCTAACTTCCGTGTGTTTCTGGCCCTATTGCGCAGGTAAGCGACACCAGCCGCAACTGAGACGGCAACTTTTCTGAAAATCTGCCGCCGAGACAACCGGAACAGGGGGGTCGCACTTTTTGGCCCAAAACCTGCGACCTGGACCTCCAGGTCACACTTTTCAGCCTGTTTTCTGCGACCTGCACTCAGATCAGGTCAGAAACTGCGACCTGCCTTTTTTCCAGCATTTTTTCTGCAATTTTTCTGGGTTCTGCTGCAGCTTCTGTCAGGGTCTTCCAGCCTCTGTCTCAGCCCGCCTTGACCAAGATCTGATCTTTTTTTACTCATCTAAGTGGGAACCCAGCCCCTTAGGGCTTTAGTACCCTCCACTTTTTGTGGAAGAGTTTCAGCTGTTTCAGCCGTCGGTTTCAGAGCTTCAGCCCCCTCTTTTTCCAGATCTGTTACCTCACTTTCAGATCCATCGAAATCAACCTCTTTTCCTTTCAAATCACCTCTTGTCGTTTTGTTTGGACTTCTTCTAGAGGCCTCTGCCTTGCCCCCCCCCCCCCGGGTTTTTTGCTGATTTCCCTTTTTCCAGCCACCTTGCCTCTGTCTCTTGGCTGTGATCTGCACCCCTTGTCTGCAGCTTTATCCTCCAGATCTCTGTCCCCTTTGACCCTAGATCTGTCGAGCTTCCTTTGTGTGTGTTTCCATAGTTTTCCCTTTCTTTTCAGCATAGTTGTGAGATACCCACCTTCTTGGTTTAGATAGATGCATACGTAGCTGTTATTTTTCTGTTATTTCAGCATTTTATTCTGTTCTCTGTAGGTTTATTTTCAGCTACGTCGCACACTTTTTCTTGCTCTCAAACAACGGAAAGGGTTTAAAAATTAAAATTAACGCACGCCACACACTGACCCTAAGTGAAGAAGCGCCTGGTTTACACCGCCTGGCAAAGACTCTAAAATCAATTGTCACTTCACCTTTTCTGCCCTTGAACTTCTTGATTTTGTCCCTTTCTGCCCTTGTCGGTTTCCTTCTTCCTATCATCATTGCGCCCCCAAGGCGCCTTTCCCGGAGACTTCTTGGCCTTCACCCTCAGTTTCCGGTTGATCGACCTGCTCCGCACCGCCGTCGTCGAGCCAGCCCACCTTCGAGTCCGCACTCCGACTCCTCTCCTGATTCATCAGGTCCCCCTTCTCCTTCCGGTTCTCCCCCTTTTACCTTCACCATGTCTGGACCGGGGCCTAACGCTAGCGGTTCTCCCGGCCCCAATGCCGGCCCTACTTCTAGCGGAACCGTCACAACCACTACTCCGGCCACCCCTGTGCTGCCGTACATTGCAGGCCTCAGCCTCCCCGATTTCCATCAGTTGATTAACGACCCCATTCACCATAATACTACCTGGCCCACTATGCCTACCAAGTTACCCTACGATATCCCTAAGTTCGAGGGCCTTAATGGCGAAGACCCAACCAATCACGTCCGGTCTTTCCACATGTGGTGTTCCTCCAACTCCATTACCGATGACTCCATTCGTCTTCGTTTGTTCCAACGCACGCTTACCGGCGAAGCTTCTAAATGGTATGTCGAACAGGCCACTTCCTCCCATACCACATTCGAGACTCTTGCCCAAGCCTTCTTGTCGTACTTCCAGCTCCCTCTCCGATACGACACTGGTACGGAGCTCTTGACTTCATTTAAGCAATCCTCTTCCACACGCCTTTTTGCCCATGTTCAGGAATGGCGACGAAGACGGAGCTTATGTCGAGCCCCTCCCTTTGAAGATCGGGTTTACATGGACTGGTTCCTTCGCACCCTCCCGTCTCCCATCGGCAAAGATGTCGCCTCTCACTTTCCTCAATCTGAAGAAGCCGCCCTCCAAATAGCTTTAAAATATGACCTGATCTACGCTCAATCGGGTTATGTTTATATCGTTCTGCCTGACATCCCCAGGCCCGGTGGCGCTAACGCCCCGGGGGCATCTCATTCCGCCGACGGTATTGTTGGATCTCTTTCCCACCCATCTGCTCACCCTCCTATGAGCCATGGTCTCCCTCAGGGAGGGGCCAGCACCTCAAGCAATCTTCCCCCTCCCGGCAACATGTATCCAGGATACGGCATGCCTCCTCCTTTTGCCCAACCTCCTGCTTACCTCAATGTCGCCCAACCCAACCCTTACTTTTATCCACAGCCTGGTGCGCCAGCTCCTCCAACATATGCGCTTCCGCCTCCCTTGCCTCCTCACAACCTGCAACAGCACATACAACCCCCTCCAGGGCAAGTATTTGCACAGCAGGGTGCGATTAATCCCCCTTCTTCTCAAAGAAGGCGGCGAGGCAACCAGAACCCATCTGCCCCCGGTAACCTAGGACCCAATTCTGGTATGGACCCTAACACTAGCAACCAGCCTCAGGGCATCTCGCCCAGGCCGGACAGGCCGCTTCGCACAAACAAGCCCTGTTCGTGTTGTGGTGTTTACGGTCACTACACTCACGATTGTCCTCTCTTACCCCAGATGCGACAGATGTGGGTGTCTCAAGCCACATTGCGCGGACAACACGCCTCCCCTCACGCTCCTCCTAATGTGGCCACTACCCAGCCAGCTGTGTTCACTGATCCTTTCCCTCAACAGGGATTCGTGGCTACCCAACCCCCCGACAGCCATGCAGCCACACCCTCGTCCATTTCTGGTTCCCCTGACTACCAGATCCTTATGATGCGCTCTGATTCGTCCCCTTCCGTCGACCTTCACCTTCAAACTCGGTCTCGCCAGTACCCCAAGCCTCCTGCTCAGTCTTCTCCCGAGCCTCCATCTTCAGGTTCTACAGAGCCTCTTTCGACACCCAGTGGCCCCTTACACATCCCTCAACCCAAAGTTGAGGTTCACCCAAAGATTCCAAAGGGTCCATTACGCCGAAATGCTGCTTCTGGTCGAGCCGCCCAATCGTACATTATAGTAGATGATTTGGCACAATCCCCTGCTGCCATTTCCACACTGGAACTCCTCCAGTCGTGCCCTTCCCAACGGAAGGCTCTACTATCTGCCGTGGGCGCTGTTGATCCTGCTGATGACCAAATGATTGTTTTCGACGCCACTCAATCGGACCACCCTCCTCTTCCTCCTTCCGTTGCTTTCCAAATCCCGGTCAAAATCCGGAACGCCACTGTATCCCGGTGTATAATTGATGAGGGGGCATCCACCTGTGTGATGTCCGCTTCGGTTTGGAAGCAACTCGGATCCCCCGAGCTGGCCCCTTCCACGATCACCCTTCGAGCGTGGGACGGTCATGCCTCCCAGCCTATTGGCCTGTTTCGTAACTGTCCCATCACCCTCGCCGGTAAGACTGTTTGCGTTGACGTCGAAGTCATGGACGCCCCTCTAGACTACAACATTCTATTGGGGCGAAGTTACACCTATGCCATGTCTGCTGTCCCATCCGCGGTGTTCCGCAAGATGTCTTTTCCACATAATGGGAAGATAGTCACCATTGACCAGCTATCTTATCATGAGCCGCCATCTCAGACCTCCTCCGAAACCACCATCTCTTCTGTAACCAACAAGCAAACCGTCGATTCCTTGACCAGTGTCTCCCCCGGCGTCTATAAAGATTCCACCCTGCTTGGTCCTTTTCCTCACCTTCCTCCCCCTCCTGTTACTGATCCCAGCTTGTCGAATGTTTGCATGATGCAATCGTCTCAGGCTGCCCATAAACGGCCTGCCTCGGCTAGCCCGCACCCTCCTCCCCGCCCTCCGCAACCCGCTTCTAGCCATCCATCTCAGCCAGCCGGACCTCCTCTTTCTGGCCCTCCCCCTACAGCTGGCACCCCCGAACCTCTTTATCCTCCAGGCTCGGTCCCCCCTAGCCTTAACCATCTTGGAGCCGTTCCTCCTGGTCATTACCCTGCTGGACAGATCCCCTTCTTGGCTCCCCCTCCCGGAGTATATTCCGTCCCCGTCATGGCCACCCTTTCTCTCCCTAACTTGACCTTGGGTATTCCGGTTTGGTACCTTGATCCCCCAGCCGCCACCCCCACTGGTCACCCCAAACCTTACATGGCTTTGACACCGGTTCAACCGGTCCCCCTCGCTTCCTCCATAGCCACTATACCCCCAGCACCTCCACAGGACCCTTCTCCTGTTGAGTCGGCTCCCGGGAAGAAAGGAAAAGCCCGCAAGGGGGCAACCAAAGACCAAACCACCACAACCACCTCGGCTCCTCCCCCACCCTCGAAGCCTTGTGCCTTATGTGATGTCATCGGTCATGCCACCCATGCTTGTCCCGAGTTACCCCGTATTCGCCCCATGGTAAAAGTCGCGTTCCCCGACACTACGGTCCCTGAAACTCCCACTTCTGCTTCGACCGTCTCCAAGAACCCCAAGACTCTCCGCACCAGCAAGCCTTGTGCTTTGTGCGGTGTCCATGGCCACTACTCCCATAATTGTCCTCACCTGACGCATTACCGTGCCTCCCTTGAGGTGATCCGCGAGTATGAGGTTGAACAAAATCAATCCGCCTCTCCCATTCTCGCGCAGTATGCTGCAGCCCAGCCTGAGGATTCCACCGATCCCATCCACATTCCCCCCCCTGATGTCCAGATGACGGAGTCTACAGTCACCATTCTTTACCTATCCTCCTCTGCACGACACTTGGAACCTAGCCCGTCTGCCGCCTCCCCCATTGTGTCCCTTGATACTCGAGATCACTCCACTTGTGTCTCTGTTGACCTTCGCAGCCCGAGTCCTCGCCATGTTTCTGATAGCTCTCATACATCACCTTGTTTGAGTTTTTCTCATCCTGCCCTTTCCCCCCGCCATTACCGCTCAATGACTTCTGCCCCCTCACGCTGCCGTCCTTTCCTTTCATCCCCTCATGTATTGTCTTGTCACACCACCTTGCGCATCCCCCCGTCCACATCCTTTATCCGTTACGCCGATGGTGCAAGTCGCTACTCCAGGAATCTTGCCTCGGCAGGGTGGGCCATCTTCACCCCCTTGCATGACCTCGTTCTGTCTAACGGGGTATGCATTGGTTCTGCCACCAACAATCAGGCCGAATACGATGCAGTGCATGGCCTACTAGCTGATGCTTTGCTGCATCGCATTCGCCATCTGCACGTTCGTTTGGATTCCTTGCTTCTTGTCATGCAACTAAATGGTGTTTATCGTGTGCATAACCCTGTGCTATTTAGACGCTATTTACGAGTAAAAGTCTTAATACGTGCGTTTGAAACCATAACTTTCAACCATGTACCCAGAGACCAGAATCACTACGTAGATAGTATTGTAAACCATGTTCTAGATTGGCATTTATCACACTCAATTCATACAAGACAATAACATTAAATCAACCATCAAAAGACGATGCATATCCATAATATGTGTCGCAAACCATATATTGATGAGTCCATCTACTCCGATACACATGACATGCCCATAGCATGTTCCAAAAAACTGGGGGGCACCATACGCCCCCCCATACATATACATACGACATGCCCATAGCATGTTACAAACAAAAACTGGGGGCACCATATGCCCCTCCATACATTCTAGGGGGCGCCACCTGCCCCTACATACATCAGAAGGGGCACCATATGCCCCTAATCACTATCTGGAGGCTCCCGGGCCAATGGCTCTGCCCCTGCAGCCTGTAGATCCCGCATAGTTTGACCGGCCATCGCCATGCGCCGCATGATACCTCGCCACTCCGAGGGGAGACCAACACATGGCTCTATGTACTGGTCGTCTAAATCCTGCCACCCGCGCTCTGATACTCCGGTCAACAGCTGCTCACATCTACGGTGGATGTCCTCCAGTAGGGCGGCTGCACCATCATTTTGCGCTGCTCTCGATCCACTCGGACCCGTAGCTCCAGACGCTGCCGGTCGTCCCATATATCCGGCCGGTTTTACCGGTGCTATATCTACATACCAAAAGTCCCTGAATCAGTATCATTATTTACTATTCAAAAAACTTTAAACATGCCCATATAAGAATAGCAATTTGTCACTTACCATCGGGCCCCCAAACTGGACCAGCCGGAAGTGGCAAATCCGGATCCCCATAGTAGCTCATCCCACTATAAGGGTAGTCGTCTATGTACAACGGCATCTGATCCCAATGGGCAAAGAACTCCGGTCGAAATGTTCGCCCGACCACCCCTCCTCCTCCTTTGCAGAGTAGTCGTCCCCAACGACGCATCCTGGGCTCTCTCGGGCCCCCATCTGGAAGATGCACACGAGGCCTCAAGGTCGGGATCTTCTCAAAGAAGAAGGCGCACAACAAAGTCCCATATGAGAAATCATGATTCACCTGTCGCTTGCATAGCGACAACTGTCGCTTTAGCAACACCAACATCATTTAGGCCCACCCAAAGTAGGTCCCACTCAACACACTCTCCACTATCATCATCTGCCCACCGGTGATGTGATGGAACGCCTGGGTGCCCAGGATTCGCAGCACAGCTGCGGCCACTGCACGAGTTTCTAGCCTCTCTAGATCCCCGATCGATATCCGAGTCCCCTTGACTTGGAAACCCGGTCGACAATGGCGTTCCACAAACTCCATGATATGCCGCCCCCGCGGAAACACTGGCTGCGTGTCTCCCACTATCCCCAATGGTGGGAGGCCGGTCAGGAAGTACACATCCTGGACCGTCAGTTCAATCCTGTGCCCCTGCACTACAAAGATCTCCTGATCTGGATCCCAGTAACTGATAATCCGGGCCAGTAATGGTTCCCCTGCTCTCATCGACGGGTTCTCCACAAACTTGAGAACCCCAAATCTGGCCAATACACGACGGACGCCCTGATCCGCCTGGATCTCTGCCCGAAGTGTTCCCAGATCCCTCTCTCTCCAGTTGACCCGTAACTCTGCCATACCTGCACAAACACATTCTCTTTGTCAGGTTACAGATCGGGAAAACCATAACCACACACAAAAACCCAACTCCCAACCATCAAACAGCACCAAGCCCCCCTCCCCTCCCAGGTCGCAGTTTTCTGCCCATTTCTGGACCAGGTCGCACTTTTTGCCCTCAAACCTGCGTCCTGGGTTGCACTTTTTGCCCCAAAAAGTGCGACCCGGCCGTAGAGAGGAGGGAGGGGCTGTTTCTGGGGTGTTGGGCCCTAAACTGCAAATCTAATCCATCAAAATGCAAGAGCAAGGTTAGGTCTCTTACCTCCAATTGACAGATCTCGAATCCAACGGTCGGTTTTTCCGCTACGTTTGCCGCAAGATTTAGGGCCTTCTCTCCTCTCCACATTCACCACAGCAACAATAGCAAATGAATGATTTTGGAGGGAAAACTGCCTCATTAAAAGAGAACCCCTGTTTCTTCTTTCGACTGCTGCGACCACACCGTAGCCCCGTTTGACGAACCGTCAGCACCGCTGGATAGATCTCACCGAGCTCTCAAATGGGTTTTACTTAGTTTTTGGTGATTTGATACTTCACCTGGACACATTTTTTCCACGAAGGGTCACTTCACCACTCCTTAAAATCGAATTTCCTCACTTACGACACTTGTACTTGGGGCACCACATCGCCCCCTTACTTGTCCATGTTCGTGTTGATTTTCTTCATGAGTGCCCACTTTGTACTCATGTTTCTATGACCCCCCATTGGGGCCTTTACTGTGTGGCAGCACTCTACAGTCGCCCTTGTTTAGAGCATCCAAGTCGAGTCATCAGTGCATTCATGGAGTCTATCCTGCGTCCTTTTGCACCCCACTATAGCCCTCCATCCTTCTTTGCTTGGTTCCTCCCTTGTGTCGCATATCATGACCTTCGGTCCCACTGTCCCCTATCCCTTTCGATATTGTGTCAGTCGCTGCCATGTCATTCCTGCCCTTTATGCTCTAACAAGGGAAGTCGTCCATTCGCCACTCCATCCTCCCCCTTTCCACTATCATCATTGGTGCCAGTCTGTCTGTCGCTCTATTGTTCTTCTCTCGTGCCTTAGTTGAGGGTCTCTTATTGCCTCACCTACGGTGGACCTCCTTCTGTCGACATCAGCGCATTTATTCCAGAAGCAAGGTCTAGAGGGCGGTGTACCTTGGTTCCAGCTTCCACTCTTGTTCGGTGCCTCGGATCAGGCAAGGGGATCTCTCACTTCCCTTTGACTTGATTACTTCTCCAGCTCCTTTCAGCATGATCGAGATGAGTATACTGGACAGTCCAGTGACCCAGCAGCAGCTCTTGATGATTCCCGGGCGTGTGTGAGATGTCTCGGCCCTCATGAGGGGGTGGCCCTGCAGGTAGCCCCCCACATGCCCGGATGACCTCTTCATTGCAGCCTTTGATGCCGCTCCAGATTTTGATGATGTTGGCCTTAGCCACTTGCAGCACCTCTATGATTTGCATGTACCAGTCAGATTTTGTGAGCCCTTCCCCATTTTACTGGGGGCATTTGGGGTTGTATTTATCTCATGTACTCAGATGATATTGTACTAGTCCTGGCTGTTATCCCAGGCACATCATGTATGTGAGACTATTCATTGTATTTTTATCTGGCTCTTGATTATGCCAGCTGTATTCTATGGTTCGGTCCCTTGTTCACTGGACACACTATTCTTTTGTACTTTGTCACGGCGGGCATAGGTATGCCTCCCCCGCCGCCTTCAGCACAGGTACCCTCTCATAAAAAGAGACTTTTTGCACCTGCGAGTCTCGTCTCCTCAGGGTCTAGTCCTTCGGCACACTATCTACCTCACACTTCTCTCTCTGACCTCCCCTTTTGTCGTCTGGTGATTGTATTCTTACAACGTACTTCGGTCATACGATTTGCTCCTGACACTCGCACGCTGGGGGGCAATCTGTTACACCATTTTTTGGTCATCTCACCTTTTCTTATTAGATGGACCCAAGTACACCATGTAAGACCAGTTTTACCCCAAGTAAAACTGCTTTCACTATGTTAATTAAAGAAACCCCAAAAGGAATAATTAATTAAACCACAATTTAATTATTATTCCCAGTCATGTTTAACCCAAAAACAAAGAAATTAATGAGATACACCCATAATTATCTTATTATTTTCTAGGAATAATTATTTAAATAATATTCCTTGTTAAATATGACCAAATCAACCACTATTAATTAAATAAATCATTATTTATTTGATTATATCTCAACCACTTCCTTAAAAGGATAAATAAATCATTTATTGATTTATTCTTCACTAATCAAGGGATTTTGACCCAAGTCAAAGTCCCTTTCCCTCCAACAAATAATAATAAAATATTCCATAGAGGTGGATCTAGATTTGGTTAACATTATTTAAATCATGCACCAAGATCTAGAATGACCCAATATTTTGTTATAAATAGGAGGGTTTTCCCCTTCATTCTTCACCTTTTGTTGCATATTAGATCACTCTGGATCTATACACTTGGTCTCATTTCTGCCATTTTGCTCCCATTGAGCTCTACCTTCTACATTGGGTTTTTCTACATCTACAAGAGAGAGAAAGCTTAGATCTGAAGTGTTGAGGACTACAAAGAACCCATCCCATTGAGGAGATCTGGATACACCTTCTTGTTTCCTCCCAGGTGCCCTGTAATATAAAAATTCTTTCAAAAATCGTGTTCTTGTCTTGTCTGTTGGATGCATGGAGCAAACTCTTTACTTCACTGCTTAATATCTTTCCATTTATAGATCTGTTTGTTGCAGCACTTTAACTACTAATTGCAGATCTGAAGATGTTTTGCAGCCATTATTGTTGTTAGGGCTATTAGTTATGCGTAGCTAAAGTGGTTCTTTTCGTACACTTCGACGAAGAATTCATACTAACACCAGTGCGGGATATAGCATAATATGCCCGAGTTGGATCTATGTTTATCAATTGTCCGTTGAAGAATTGTCTTCAAGGATTTATTCACGGCTTCCACTTGCCCATTGGCCCGAGGATAATATGGAGATGAATGCTCCTGCCGGAAACCCAATTTAAGAGCCAACTCAGCCATCATACTATTCTGAAAGTGACTGCCATGGTCAGTGACAATCTCTCTAGGTATACTGAAACGAGCGATAACTTGGTTGAAGAAGAAAAGAGCTGCAGTCTCACCATTGTTCCCAAAAGTAGGCATAGCCTCGACCCACTTCGTAAAGTAGTCTACTGCTACGATAATGTACTTGTGACCTTTTGCCGAAGGCGGGTTACAAGTAGTATAATCCATACCCCACTTTGTAAAGGGTCCGACAGTAACGACTGGAAAAAGCGGAGCTGGATGAGCATGCATTTTTCGAGTATACACCTGACAAGGATGACACTTCTTGACCGATTCAATACAATATTTGAAAATCGAGGGCCAGAAGTAGCCAGCACGCAAAATCTTCTGGGCTGTAGCAAGCCCTGATAAATGACCCCCACAAGCTCCACTGTGAGAATCATTGAGCACGGCCTCAGCTTCTTCGAAAGTTAAGCAGCGTCTTAGGATTGAATCAACCCCTCGACGGTACAAAGCATCACCAATAATCAGATAACTTTTAGCTAAGTGACGCAGCTTACGACGCTCATCTTTCGAAAAAGAAGAGGGAAACTTCGCAGTCTGGAGATACACAATGATATCCCCATACCAAGGATCTTGTGGAGAGATAAGAAACAAGTGTTCGTTCGGAAAGGACTCATCATAGATCATCTCCTCTCCACAAGGCAACTCGGAGATCAATTCCGCAAAGACTAATGACTTCTTGGATTTGGCAGACATGAACTCTAGATCAAATTCTTGTAATATCACAATCCATCTATTATATTTTCCCCCAATCACTCGCCTGCTGAGGACAAACTGAAATGGATTGGCAGTTGCCAAGACATAAGTTTTGCGAAGAATAATGTAATGCCGGAGTCGCTGCACAGCATGGACTGCTGCTAAGGCTAATTTTTCTATCGGGGTGTATCGAAGTTCAGGTCCTACTAGTCCTCGACTAAGGTAGTAAATAACATGCTCAATAAGAGCATCATCCTCCTGAACCAAAACCATACCAATGGTAGATTCTGCTGTAGCCAGATACAAAAGGAAATCTCTGCTATAATCGGGTGGACTCAGTAAAGGAGCAGAGGTCAATGCCTTTTTCAAGGCATCGAATGAGCGTTGAGCGTAGTCGTCCCAAAGAAAAGGAACTCCTTTCTTCAACAATCTCATATATCCCTTTGTAATCTCAGCATAGTTGACGATAAACCTCCGAAGAAAATTAGACTTCCCTTGGAGACTTTGAAGCTGACGGATGGAAGACGGGGGAGGCAACCAAAGTATTGCCTCAACCTTGAAGGGATCTACCCTTATCCCTTCCCTAGACACAATAAATCCCAACAGCCGACTGGATGTAACCGTGAAAACGCACTTGTTCGGGTTCAATCGAATTTTATGAAAACGACATCTTTCAAATATTTGCCGGAGGTGACCAGGATGATCCATCCTCTTTCGAGAATGAGCAGCTAGATCATCTAAGTATGCCTCGATAATCTTCTTGATGTCATGGAAGGCGTAAGACATGGCCCGCTGAAAGGTAGCTCCAGCATTTTTAAGACCAAAAGGCATTTTCTTATATGCAAACGTACCCTAGGGACAAATAAATGCGGTCTTATGTTGATCTTCTGGACGGATAGTAATTTGATTATAACCAGAGAAACCGTCCATGAAGGAGAAAATCTCATTACCGGCACACTCGTCAATAATCTGATCGATGAAAGGTGTGGGGTAATTATCTTTAGGACACGCCTTATTCAGGTCTCTGAAATCGATGCACACTCGAATCGTTCCTTGCTTTTTATCTACCGGAACGGGATTTGAAACCCATTCAGTCAGAGGAATTGGGAAAATGAATCCCGCCTTAAGCAGCTTTTCAACTTCAGCTTTGATAGCTGCTGCCTTCCTAGGATTAACCGGACGAAGTTTTTGCCTGACCGGCTTAGCGTTTTCATACGTCTTGATCTCATGCTGGACAATAGATGGATCTATGCCGGGCATTTCCTCATAAGACCAAGCAAAAACATCCCTATACTCTTTGAAGAGCTCGGTATAGATTTGAACTTCTTCACGGGAACATTCAGCTCCAATGAAAACGTTCTCGATAATGTTGGGATTCTTGGAGATGTTCACCGGGATAGTCGGAGAGATCACAGCCATGTTCCCTTCAGCATAAACCTGTGCTGGTGCTAAGGGGCTCAAGACTGGGTGAACAGGTCCAGGAGATTGAGGACTTGGAAAACTAGCTTCGACTTCGCTCAAGTCAGGTAGGAAGTAAGACCGATGATGCAAGTCATCCCACGGTCTCTCTATACCTGTCATTGCTTCCAGGATGGCCTCTTCAGATGGAAGAGTGGTATCTAGACAATCCTGGGCAGAAGAAGAAGTAAGCGTCCAAGCCGGGGCCACATCACCATCCAACTCTTCCGGCGAAAGAGGAGCTGGATCAGACTCTGCAGTGTCAACAACAGACTGATATGCAATCTCAGCTGCAGAAATCGGGAATGCCATTCCACCCACTTGCCCTTCCTCCAAAGTGGCAGTTGGGGAAGGTAAGGTCCAAGGGTCCGAAAAATAATGAGTTCGAAAGAACTCTCTTCGAAGGAGAGCCTTGGAGGATGAAATAGCATTAATAGACACCTTAGGAGGAGGAAGATCAAAAGAACCCATCAGGGAAGAATACATTCCCACTCCTAAATTCTCGATAGGCGCCTTGGCATTATCCAACTTAGGAACAGATGAGTCAGGAGGCGCATCCAGGTCTACAGGAGGACAGTCCAGTTGATCCACCGTGACTATCCTCCCTTCGTGGGGGAAACATACTATTCGAAATAGTGAGGATGCAATAGCATCCATATCATATATCCAGTTCCTCCCCAATAGAAGGTTGTAGTCCAAGGCTGCATCTACTACCTCAACCTCTATGTTAACGGTTTTGCCCCCAACACAGATGGGCAAAGCCGGGACAATACCATGGGGCCTATGAGAATGACCATCGAATGCAGTAAGAATAGTGCTAGATGGAACAGCTTTGGGAGATCCAAGTGTCTTCCAGCATGCGAGAGACATCACGCATGTAGAAGCACCCTCATCAACAACCGTTCGAAAGATATTACACTTCCGATACGTCGATTTAATGTGAAAAGCCATGTGATGAGGAAGTCTCTTCTTAAAATTAGTCATATCAAAAGTAATTAGAAGAGAATTTTTCGGATCAACAGCCCCAATGGCAGTGAGCAAAGCACTGCGCTGAGCCGGACAAGACTGGAGTACCTCTAAAGCTGACATAGCACAAGGACTCTGCGCCAGATCTTCTACAATCGAGTAGTTCTGGGCAGCCCTCGCGTTCGGATTAATCGTTGACCGCTTAGAAGATGCTTTTGGCATCCGAGGCATAGACTCAATAGTTGGCTTCGTGATGTGAAGCGGCTCAGTAGCATCAGGAACTTCCTTAGCTTTCGAAGATTCCTCTCCACCATAATCACGGGATCTCGTAGCGATATCCGCGTGAGCACTCATCATAAAGATGTTTGATGGAATTTCCCCTTCCTGGGTACCTCCAGAGGAAGCCCCAGGATTCTGGTTCGCGCCAACAACTAATTGCTGCCCTTGGGGAAAAGGGTTTGTTAACACAGCCTGGGAACTAGAAGAACCCTGCTGGGATAACAGGCGCTGAGCATCCTGAATTTTAGGGCAAAGGTGCGTGAGATGGTCTCCAGCACAAAGCTTGCACGGAAACTTCACTTTATTTTTCTCCTTTTGACCCTCACCAACACGCTCGTTGGTTTTATTTGCATTGCCCTTCCCATTCTTGCCCTTCTTCTTGTTATTACGTCCCTTCTTCTTCCCATCGGATTGTTGATTTCCTTTGGGTTCTGAAGATTGGACGACATTTATGGACAAAGGCTGGGAAGGGGATGAATCAGCAGGCACAGCCTGACCAGAAGGAGCAGATTGTAAAGACAACTACTGCAATTGAGAAAGCAGGCTGGCTGCACTACTATTGACCGATCCGACAAGCCCGTCACCATGCGGACCAGGTTTGGGTTTCGATAAATCCAATTTGGAGCGAGGAGCATTGGGTAAATACTTATAAAGCATCCCAGACTGAGAATAGATCAATTCTAACTGCTGGGCCCTAAAGATGGCCTGCTCCTCAGAAAATACCCCAGATAGGGATACATCCTTTGAAATATCTGACTGCAGAGATTTCAAAAACCACTCGAGAAGGAATTCACCTGGAATATGGGCTTTGATAAGCCTCTTCCTTCTCCTCCATTCCTGAATGTGATCAGAAATGTGAGTTGCCTCATCCTGCTTAAAATTAGCCAGGAGTTCGGTCCCGGCCTCATATCTGACAGGCAACTGAAAATGGTTTAGAAATGTGACAGCCAGTTCTCCAAATGTGGCAAAACTGCCCCCAGTGAGCTCGATATACCATTTGGCAGCATTTCCAATTAGGGTGCGTTGAAATAATCTCAACCTAATCGAGTCATCGATCAGGGAGTTCGAAGAGCACCATAAGTGGAAAGTGGTGATGTGGTCCGCCGGATCCTCTCCATTCTTACCTTCAAACTTTGGAATGTCTGAAGGAAGTTTGGTCGGGACCGGAGGCCACCCCGGACTATAACGAATCGGGTCATTAGTTAACTTCGACAAGTCTGGCAAGTTTAACGTTGCCAGAAATGGTAAGCGAGGCGGAGCCTGAGAATTCCATCCTTGATGGGATGGATTTCCAACATTCTGAAAAGAATAGCCTGGATTTGATGAGGCACCAGGCTGCCAGAAAGGACTCGTAGAAAATGGAGAAGAACCTCCTCCCCACGTCGAGTTACCAAAACCCAGACTAGTTCCCCCTGCTGAAGTATTGACTGAAGAGGAAAGCCCCTGGTAGGGGTTCCACGCATTAGACAGAGGAGAAAAAGACTGATAAGCACTCGATGAAGGGAAAGAAGCATTCCCTTGATGACCCGCGAAGAACTGATTCCCTGCCCCAGCCGTTGTAAAGACAAGATTCCATCATGTAAAAGTAGTCGAACTTTGCCCCCCAGACCAAGGGTTGAAATTCTGGGTCTGGGAGGTAAACGGAAACGACCCTAAAGATGGATTGGAACTGGGAATATGCCCAGTCCCAAAGGGGAAACCCTGGAACGAAGCTGATCCACTAGCCATGTTAGACATGGGCGTAGATCCAGCTGCACCGGCGGAAAAGGAAAAAGAGGGATTTCCACTAATGGACATCCCTGAACAGAAGGGACCAGAATGGGAAGCATATGCTTGGGTGAATCCAGAGCCAAACATAGCAGCACTAGAAGCAATCAAAGATGAAGCAATAGTGCCCCCTGCCTCGACAGAAGCAGGGGTCTGAATGCCTGCAGCACTCACGGTAGAAGCCGCGTTCCCAGTCGTGGCCATCGAAAGATAAGAATGATACGGAAGATCCGGGGGTCTCTCAGACTCCGGTCCGATGTACTGAACAACAAACGGATAATCAGGAGGAAGAGGAGATGGACCTGTAGCAGGAGGCTCAGGTATATCTTCTATCTGAAAATCTTCTTCCTGAGGAAACAAAACTCGTGAGGTGAGCGGAACGCTCCTCTCGGGACCGACACTGGAATCAAATACGAAACCTTCAGACCTTGGTGGAGGATCTCTCTCCACAGCGTCAGACTCCACAGGGTGGTAACCACCTGCTAAATCGCTCCTACGCCTTCTCGAAGAAGGCTCTGCACTCTCGGGAGAT
Organism: Pinus albicaulis; assembly: GCA_034641835.2. Lineage (NCBI taxonomy): Eukaryota > Viridiplantae > Streptophyta > Pinopsida > Pinales > Pinaceae > Pinus > Pinus albicaulis. The sequence continues at coordinate 155,327,017 of CM076569.1, forward strand.
AACCCCCGAATTCTCCTCGAACGTCGAGGCGCTTGATCAGCCACTTTTATAGATTTATTATATTAGACTCAAAAAAGTGAAAAGCTAGGCAAGCTAGGAGCAAAGAGCACTCACTAAAAATAAAAATCCCTGAGAAACAGCAAGCAAACAACCTCCAAGTATTTATGCTCCGGGTGATGAGGGCCGGACACCAAAATACAGGAAAGCGAAGTATAGGGCCTTCCGAAAGTAGTCTGGGATGATTAGGGCCCAAAACAACTAGCGAAGGTATTAGAAACAGTTACGCCGACCTCCTAACGACAGCCTTTGCTGGCTCAAGCACCCAAGCTTCGCAAGGGCACCCCCCAGAAGTACTGCTGAAAGTGATGCGACGTCTGCCTCAGGTACCACGGGTATTCCCCCCGCAGTCACCTGTGTGGAACCTAGGAGTGGCAACTATGGACACCAATCCGTATCAGAAGCCGGGCGGAACGGTCTTGAGGTCAGATTCAGCTAATCGGAGGGGGGGTATCCCTCTTCTCAACCTTCACTTCCCCTCGCGCTTGACTCTCGGATGAGAGCTTTCCCAATCCACCTCACGGAGTTGGATTTCGCTCAATTAATCAACTTCTATGTTTGTTTGAGCGGCCTTGGAGAGTTTACTCTCCACTCACCTATTCCAAGGCCCTACAACCTAGCTAGTTGGTGATTGACACTTAGTAAAACTTGCTAGTTGATTTTAGATTAAATCGCTTATTTTAAGGGTTGTTATATTAAGTCACAAGGATATGGAGATGAAACCAATGGTGTTTTGACGCAAAAGAAATTAATAAAAACTTAACTACATGCACATGCAGTTCTTTGTCTTTCAATGAAAAGTAATCTCTATACAGGTTCTACGAGACTAAAAAATTGTATTTTTCTTTTCGAATTGCAAACTCACACTCACAAAAACTAAGAAGCTAACTAAATGTTGAAATGCACCTAATGCAAATCACTACAAGCATGTAAATCCTAAGATGCAAAAAATCTCTTAAAACAGAGTGAAATTTCCCAAAAAGCTCCTTCAGTTTTAACTCATCTTTTGTTGTCCAGAAAGCTAATTCTTGAAAACAAGAACTCTTAATATAAGACACCAAAAACACTTAAAAACAAGAAGAAGAAATCAAATGACAACTCCTCCTCAAAATCAAGCCGAAAACTAGAAGCAAGAAACTTCACAAAAGCTCCAAAAGATATGGCCAAACGAAAATGAAAATGCAACAACAAAAACAAAACAAGACACAATGTTTTTTGAGTTTTTGAAATGCAAAAACAAAAAGAAAAACAAATGTTTTTTGGGCTTTTTAGTTTTATAAAGCAAGAGCTCGAAAAGACCAAGCACAACTATCAAAATCCAAACCAAAACGAGACCGAATTTCAAGCACAAACTTCAACAATGCTCCCAAACCTTATAAAGCTAACAGTAGCAAGATCAATAAGAGAAACGGAAGACCAAAAACTCAGCCACTCAGCCTAGACAAATAGTGCAAACTTGTTGCAAACAAAAACTCCAAAGAAGCAAGAAAAGTTCTTCGAAAATTGCAACAAAACCCTAGCCTATGGAACTCAAGAAAACCAATCAAAAACGAAGCAAAAATCGCAATGCAAAGCACAACACAAAGATAGGAGCGAGTCAGTGAGCAGAAGCTCTCTGTTCTGATAAAGCAGAACAGCCAAGAATGCTCAGAAAGCGATCTTGGAACTCAATTCAGAAGTGCCAGCACCAAAAACAAAACTTTTGCCAAAAGACTAGTTTCCACTCAAACGAAAGAGAGAAAAGACATGAAACCACTTCCTTCACACTCCAGTAAGTACAGAGACTCTGTAGAAACAGGCCTCCACAGCCAGAAAGGACCAAAAAGTCAAGAAACTCAAAAATTCAAAATCTGCCTAGGTATACGCTACTTCACAGCTATGCAACCAGCGTGCATACGCGTCTGTGCTAAGGGAAACTCGCGTATACGCGGGTTCCTTTAGAAAAAATTGCGTGTATACGCGACTGTGTGCAGAAAAAAGCACGTATACAAAGGTAAATAATGAAAAAACAAAAGAAACAATCCTGGAAAAGAAACCAGGACTTCAGACTGACTGTAAGAAAGTAAACTGGATTGCAAATGAAAGTTAAAACTGTCGGCAACCTACCAAACAGCTGAAACAACCCAATAGGAGAATCACAAGAATGTGATCCCCAGCGGAGTCGCCAGTTCTGTTTCGGGGAATATCACCCTAGAGGTTCGTTGGGTTACAACCTCCACAGAGCAGGGGCATGCTACTTAAGAAGGACTCACACAATCATGCACGTTCAGAAAAACTAAATAGAGTAGAATGAGAAAGTTACCCGTAGGTCCTACGGTTGAAGAAGATCCCGCAGGGTTCAAACCCCCGGCAACCGTCCTTCCTTCTTAACCTGAAAGACAAGAAGAAACAAGCACAAAGGACTGGTTGTACAACATATATCTACTCTAAATGTTAGTGAGATTCATATAAAACATTAAATAAATCATAATGAATGCTTGTATAACAAATATTCTCATACATAAAAGCATACACTAACACGTTTATTTCGGGAACAACATGATACTTCTGTATTATAAATAGCACGTACAAAAGTAATCAAGTGGAGAGATCACCTGATCCTTCCAAGGCCTTCGCAGACCATCGTCCGGATCCGTCCAGCCCTTGCCTCGCTAAGACTCCTTCCAAACTGGTGCATACGAGATAACATATAAAGAGATGTGTATCTCAAGGAAACAAGGGTTTCCTATAATGAACTGGGAAAGTGCAGGAGGCACGGGGAATCAGACTTGGATAGGGAATACCAACAGAGTATAATATCAATAATTCTCTCTCTCTCTTAGGCCATACACATGAGGGCTTTTTATAGTCCCTCCAAGTAGTTTCAGCAGTTGGAAACAGTTGGCCACGGGCTGGGGTGGTTGAACTACCTGAGTAACCATCGACCCAGCGCGAAATTAGGGATTTTTTTATATATTTTTTAATCATTTTAATGGCATACGCGGAAAATTCTAGCTGGACTCGCGTATACACGCAGAAAATCACGGGCATAGTCGCGTATGGGGGATTTTACACTGTTTTTAAGTGAATTTGTCCAAGTCTGTAGGAATGGGTGCCCAAAATCCATGAAGCAATCATGACTCATGTCAAGGTGAGAAATGATGCTATAACAAATGGAAAGGTGTTCGGTTAGAGCACAAAGATCGGGCTTATTCTCGACCGTTGGATCTGATGATCGGGCGACGGGGATTCAAATATGAAATGGACGAGAAGTGTATGAGTAGGTGAATAAGCGGAAGGAAGGGCACCTGATGGGCGTTGGTATTTGTGGATCAATGGTCCAGATTCATTTAAAACATTAATGTCGGGGAATGGAAAAATAAACGAAAGGTAAGGTTATGACGGTTTTTTTTTTGGCCCTTTAGCGCCCAATTGCGGGGCTAAGGATATATGAGGAAAGGGGCTAAGAGCTATAAGCCCTCAGGGGCTTAACACCTTCATAGTGCAAAATATTGATTTTAAGGCCTAAAATAGGGATTTTAATGCCAAATGAAGGTTTTGGTAGGCTAGAAAAATGATTTTAAAACCAAATAAAGGGAAATATAAGGTTTAAAGGGGATTTTGACACTTTTAGGGGTCAGATGAAGGGAAAGAAGGAGTTATAAGGAGGAAAAATAAGTGATATGAGGGTAATGATGGAGATGTAAACAAAGGGTTAAAATGAAGGAAATGGAGCTATGAAAAGCAGTTTTCCTTTATAAACAGTAGGGCTTTTAAAAAATATTTGATGGAAACAGCAGTGAAGAAAATTTTGAAGGGTAAGGGCATCACAAGGCTTCAAGGATGGTAAATTTTCATAGGAATTTGTCACTTTAAGGCTTGATGACAAATTTAGCCACCTGTTTGCTTTGACAAATTATTATAGGTGGCTAACAGTGGCTCCACATGGGGATGTCATCTTATTGAAGGTGTCAAGAATCTCAGATATAATCTTTTGAAGTAGGCCAGAGCCTAGGACTTTGACCATATTTTTCTTCTTTAATCAGCTGCTACATAAGTGAAAAGAATTATATTAGTAGCAATACTTCCCCAAAAAACTACCTACCCACCCTACTGTCCTAAAATATTTTCTTTAAGGTGCACTTAGACTTGCAGACCTTCCTCATCATTATTTTTTATTGAAAGTAGAAACTAATATAATGCTTCCCTTATTCCTCCATGAGACCAGATTAAACAGTTGGACTCATAGCTTCTCTACCTAAACTAATATATTCCAGGATTAAACTCTCTGGAAAATTTTCATTCTCTATATTCTAAAACAGAAATTGAAAACACAGCCAAACCAAGATTAGACTGTCTGATTTGCTATGGGTCCATGGCATAAAGACAAGTTGCACATGAACTAAAATTTGCATAAATTAAAAACAAAATTTGAAGGCTTCAGATCTGAAAATCACTAGCATCCTTCATTATTTTTATGACTCGGATTTTTGACCTTTTAGAGTCATTTTCTTTCTTCTTTTCAACTCTGGTTTTGGTCTTGTTAGAGCTGTCCTTTTTCTTCTTTGCTGGTTCAAGTTTTGAGCATATTAGAACGAGTCCTTTTTGTACCTTTGGCTGATATTTTGATCTGATTAGAGCCATTCTCTTTTAATGCTTCATAGGTTCTGGATTTGAGCATGTTTGAAGATTTCTTTTCTAATGTTTTTTTATTTTTTGAATTTTTCTTCAAAGTAAAATCAACAACTAATCTAAATGCTCACAGGCTGAGCTTTATTGAGATTCCTACCTACCCTATTCTAACTTGAGATATTTACATGTATAGCTAACAAACTCTCTTTTCCAATACATCCAATCAATCAGATGGTTCCATGACTGATCTCTGCTCATCTCTTTGAGCATGCTGGACAGACAGGGGCACTCCCATTCCTTTTGTTTCTGAGCAGCATTGTTTAAAATGTTTCCTTTTGTCTGCAACAAGCTGCTCTTGATGGCCTTTGATCCTTCTCTAAATGTCTACAGGAAATGATCATAAGGATCTTGAAATAATACCTGGTTGTGAGTATTTCACAAGTAGGTTTCAACCAGGATTACTTCCTCTTCCACTGGATCAAGGAAAAGATTATTTTGAGAAAGAAACTCTTCCTCATCTTCATTATTTTCTGAACTGGAGGACTCATCATATACTGCAGTGTTGTCCTCTTGTAGCTTTTAGATATTCTGATTTGGTGGGCTGAGCTCTGTGAAAAGATCAATGTATTCTTGAGCAGGGGTCTATTCCATTGCTTCCTCTTTTTCAAGAGAAGCCTCCTTGGTTTCATCCTACTCAAAAATTTCTTCATTGTTTTCCTCTTCACCCTTTGAGATGAAAGGCTACTGATTTCAAAATGCATGGAAACTATTACTGATGATCTGAGATAAAGCAGAGTGAAGATTCATTGAATCTTCACCTGCTACTGGACTTTCATAACTTTCCTCATCAGTATCATAAATAGCCTGCATGGGCTCATTACTTTCTTGAAGTTGATGGAACTGATCTTCCTTCCAAAAATCTACTAATGATGGCCCTACAAGATCAACTTCTGTTTGGAGAACATCATCATCAGATAGATCAAAAATAGGAAAATCATTAAAGTAAGTAATGCTACCAATCAAACATACTGGATTATTAGCAAATCTTTCTTCATTCTGATTTACAGGGGAGATTTCTAAATCTGTACAACAAAGATTAGTAGATGAATCGGAAAGAGTGTTTGTTTTATAAAATATTTCAGAGGCTGGTTGTTTATTAATAATATGATCTATTTCTTTTTCTGTCAAAGGGGAATATGTTTCTATGTTTCTTTGAGCAGAAGTACAACAATTCTCTGTCTCTTGTGAAGACTGAATTTGAGGCTGGATGTCTTCTTCAGCCTCAGCTATAAGGGATGATGAATCATTATTTGGGTTTTCAGGGATATCTTGAGGAATTTATTTTATTTCTTGGTTGATTTATTCCTCAACTGATTCATCTAAGTTCTTGTAATATTTTAATTAAATATTAAACTCGTGAATGGCTGTTAAAAGATCTTCACGATGTATTTCTTCCAAATCCTCATCATTGTCTATAATGTGTTGGGTGATTTTTTGTGATGGATCATAATATATTTCACCCCATGATAATGATGTAGTGTTTCCTTTATAGTTCTCATAAAACACATATTCAAGGTCTTTTAAAGAAAACAAACTACCGGATTTCAACCATTCATACCAATCCCTAGCTTTTCCTTCTAGTGTTAACATGAACATTTTCATTAGGCAGTCCTCATGCCATTCAACTTTTAACCTCCATACATGTATATGAAATTTGATAATATGTAACAATGGGTTATCAAACTTTTCACCTTGAAAAATAGGAAGGTTATCATCCCATAATACCCGGGGCATCTTATGTGGAAACCCAGGGATATGTTCTCTACTCATTGGGGCATATCTTCGTTGTATTTTTGGAATCATTTTGTAAATTGGATAAGAGGTCATTGTATCTATTCAATCAGTTCAGGGTATTCTACCAATGGAGTCATTTGGTCCTTTGGGAATTGTGGAGTTGCCAGGTGGAGGGTTTCAAAATTTTTGAGATGAGTTGTTGTCCACCATCATCAATTGAATACCAATCTAAAGAGGTTTGTGGGTCTTCTGAGCTCTTAAGGATGTATAAGATGAAATTCACTCAGAATTCCCCAGTGGAGTCGCCATTATGTTGGGGACGAAAATGGGACAAACTACCAGATAATATCAATTAAGGGTAGTAGGTCTTCTGAAGAATGTTTGAGCGTGAATGAAATTCACTCAGTTCCCCAGTAGATTCACCATTATGTTGCAGACTCAACTGGCTAGCTCATCAAATATTCTTGAATCCCAGGAAATTTATGAGGTTCCAAGAGCGTCTCAGGTATAACCTACTCAAAAGTTCCCCAGCGGAGTCGCCATTATGTTGGGGTTCCTGTGTTTTGGCAAGATTGGAAAAACCAAAAGACAAGACAACATCAAACCACTTTGGGATCTCAGGATCTATCCCTCCTAGATCCAGAGAGGGATATCTCTATAAATGTAAAGAATGATATATTTTTAAGGTCAGTTTATGGTATTAGGCTAGGTATGAAGCACATGGGTTTGGTTCATTTGTTTGGTTGACGATCATTAATTGAGAAGGTTATGTGAAGTGAAGAAGGGAATGAGTATAAGGATGTTTCAGCATGGGAAGATAGGTCAAGAGAAGTGCCAATCCATTGGGCTATGGAGTCATAAAATGGTTTACTCGCATAACAACTATCCAAGGATTTCCATAGGGCAAGTCATCTATACCAAAGGATCTCTTGAGATACACGGTGAGATGGAACATTAATAAGTGAGGTGAAAGGAAGAAACCAAAGTGTAGCCTAATATCAAGTAAGGACTTTTAACCTATCCTAATTTTGACATACTTTCAAAGTCAACTCTCAATAAAGACACAAAGGGTAGCTTAAGATCAAGATAAGACTTTTAACTTAGCTTGCTTTCAGCATACTCTCAAGGAAAACAATCCAGCAGTCCTCATAACCTCTTTCAGAAAGTAGAAAACATTTAAGATTAAACACAGAGTAAGGCCTAAGATCAAAGAAAGAATTTTAACCTTCTCTGCTTTTGAAACTAACTCACAGGGAAACTTTCAAGACAAATTGTTGGAGAAAAACTAGAGGACAGGGCTAACCATAAACTTCCCTAGTTTGATCTTTACTTAGCATGAAAGGAAAATATCATTTAAGAACCAATGTTTCAATTTCTACTCAGTAAGACATGGGCTTACCAACACTCCTTGACTGGTTATACTCTATAGAATTATCCTTAAATACACAATCAGAGGAAAACATAAAGATAAAGCTTATCAGTGAGATTTAGGGTACTTCCAACAGTATGTCCTAATCTATACATGTTGTTCTTTATCAGAGAATAATGGACAGTATGAAAAACATGAAAGGAGACAATTACAGTAAAGAAAACATCACCAATAATATAGACCAGGATCCTGTGAATCTACTTGTTCAATTGATGTGAAAAACCAGTCACATACTTTGGGTCCAATGGCTTTTTACAGTCCAAAATTTTCTTCCCAACCTACTATATTACAAAATACTCAGCTACTTCCCCTCAATAGCAGTTCAAACAATCAATAAAATCCCAACCAACATTTTCAATGTAATTTTCATGGGTTCTTATAGGTGAATGAGTGATAGCAGTGGTAGATAGGACTTAAAAGATTCATTAAAACGAAGGGATAAATGTCTTCGAAGCCCATTCTGTTTAATATCTTTACATTAAATTTCAGTACCCTTTAGTTGATTTAGAAGTCTTTGTCAGGTTGACAATAACTTCTAGGGTGTGCTCTTGAAGTACTTTCTGGCTGTTAGTACTCTATTTTGTCTTCTGAGATATGTAAGGTGGGTATTTTGGCTTGTAGGTCTTCCATGCCTTCATAACTACTGTCCTGACAGCTTTAGGAATTTCTGTCAGTGTAATAACTGCCAGGATTCTTGGAGGAGTGTAGAATATGTCGTGTGAGTTGTTCCTTTCTTTGGAGAAAGAATGCTCTGCTGATTTGTCATGTTTTTTAATGCCTCGAACATTGATATGACTTTGATAGTGTTTTTCAAGCTTCATTAATCCTCCTTGATCATATTTGGGTCTTTATCTGTGTCCTTAATCCTTCTAAACATTGGATTAAGTCTTCAATATTATGCATTGATCCTTTAATCTCTTTCTGATACACTTTAAACTTCTGCTGACCTGTGTTTGTGAATATACAAGTTATAGGGGCACTGGGGGGTTTTATGTTAGGGTCAATAACCCTGATCTTCAATAAAACATGATTTTAAGCTCTCTCAGTGATTTCTTCCTCTGCGATCTTCGGCTCTGTGATAGTATTTCAGCACTATATGTCACCTGATTGTGACTGTGGGGACTGTATGAATTCATCGCCCTTTAAACCCTGAAAAACATGATAAACACGTTATAAAAACCTGTGGGAGTGGGAATAACTACTTCAGAGGCTCGTGAGGGTGGAGGAGCAGTGAGAAATAATGTGGATGTAGCGGCTGAACGGTCGGAATCATGGAAAAAGGCGAAACCAAGTTAAAAATTTGAATTTGGTGAAAAATTGGAGAAGGGTGGTTTTGGGAAAACCATTAATGGTTTTCACACAGCATTTGGGGGGGGAGGCGGTATTAAATTTTGGAACACAATTCCATTCATCGCTCGACACGTGGAAAATGAAAACCGCTTTTATCGCGCGGAAGTAGCGCATTGCGTGCAAGGGCCAAAAATTACGCGATATGGATCGCTGGCCGTCGGATGATCATCGGGAGATCGAACGGCTATGGGAGAGCGTGATGGAGGATAAGGTGCGTGGGCGGAAAAAATGGTGGGGCTCGGTAGTGATGTAAGGTGGCTTGTCACGTAGTGGAAAGGTGTTGGGTTAGAGCACAAAGATCAGGCTTATTCTCGACCGTTGGATCTGATGATCAGGCGACGGGGAGTCAAAGATGAAATGGACGAGAAGTGTATGAGCGGGTGAATGAGTGGAAGTAAGGGCGCTCAATGTTCATTGATCTTTGTGGATCAACAGTCCAGATTCGTTTAAAACTATAATGTCAGGGAATGGAAAAATAAACGAAAGGTAAGGTTATGACAGTTTTTTTTTTTTGGCCCTTTAGCGCCTGATTGCGGGGCTAAGGATATATGAGGAAAGGGGCTAAGAGCTATAAGCCCTCGGGGGCTTAATGCCTTCATAGTGAAAAATACTGATTTTAAGGCCAAATGAAGGTTTCGGTAGGTTAGAAAAAGGATTTCTAAACCAAATAAAGGGAAATATAAGGTTTAAACGGGATTTTGACACTTTTAGGGGTCATATGAAGGGAAAGAAGGAGTTATAAGGGGAAAAAATAAGTGATATGAGGGTAATGATGGAGATGTAAACAGAGGGGTAAAATGAAGGAAATGGAGCTATGAAAAGTAGTTTTCCGTTATAAACAACAGGGCTTTTAAAAACTCTTTGATGGAAACAATAGTGAAGACAATTTTGAAGGGTAAGGGCATCACAAGGCTTCAAGGATGGTAAATTTTCAAAGGAATTTGTCACTTGAAGGCTTGATGACAAATTTAGCCACCTGTTTGCTTTGAAAAATTATTATAGGTGGCTAACATCTTCTAATGATAATATTTTGGATTTTGGTTGAAGAAGTCTATATCCTTTGACATCTTTAGAATATCCAACAAAAATACATTTTTCACTCTTAGGTTCTAAGGCTTTATGTTTCGCATCTAGAATATGGGCCCAAGCATCACTTCCAAAAGCACAAAGTGACTTACATCGGGTTTGATTGAGCTCCAAGCTTCTTATGGAGTGATATTCTTTAAAACCTTAGTAGGAGTACGATTTACTGTGTAATTTTCACAGTTAATGGCTTCTGCCCAAAAATTGAGACCAAGTCCTTTATATTGAAGCATGCAATTAGCCATTTCTTTTAAGGTGTGATTCTTCCTTTCAGCTACACCATTTTGTTGTGGAGTATATGGAACAATATGTTGAAATTGAATGCCATGCTCAGTGTAGAAGTTGATAAATTTGTTTTTAACATATTCTTCGCCATTTTCTGATCTTAACTTAAGAATTTGATGTCCAGATTGTTTCTCAACAAAGGCCGTAAAGGCCAAGAACATGTTAAAAACTTCACTCTTATGTTTTAAGAAAAATACCCAAGTGCATCTGGAAAAATGAAAGTTAAGAAGTACTTGCAACCAGAGAAAGAAACAACAGGAAGTGGACCACATAAATCACTATGCACAAGCTGCAAAGGGGTTGAAGCGTGCCAAGAGGCATGTTTTTCAAAACTATCCCGATGATGTTTTCCTAGTACACATCCAGAGAAAACACCATCTCGGAAAGATACCATAGGAAGAACTGTCACCATATTTTCCTTACATAGAGTTTGAAGAGAGTGATAGTTTAAGTGACCAAATTATTCATGCCAAAGTTTTCTCACATCGTCATTATGAGCAACAAAAACAGAGGGAAGAGAGGATGACCCAAAGTTGTCAAACTTATACAACCTTGTGGAATCATCAGCAATGCCAGTAGCTAAAATATGTTTAGCATCTTTGAGGTCCTTGATTACAACATCATGAGGTGAGAATTCTACCATTTTCCCTTCACCTGAATGAGTTATCTGATAAACAGATAGAAGGTTGCATGACAAGGTGGGAACACCTAGTACATCATTAAACTGACCATTATCTAGATGAATGGTTCCAGATCCTACAACAATAAGATATCTATCATCACCAACATAAATATGTTTGGTGTTACAATCATTTAAAGAAGAAAACATGGATTTATTTTTAGCCATGTGGTAAGAAGCTCTAGAATCAATGAGCCACTCATGAGAAGGATAAGAAGAAGATACATTTAATGCATAACCAGATCTTGATGCTTGACAACCACAAGCAGAAAGTGCCATGCCTGAATATGAAGGTGAAGAGTGCTCCAAATTGATGTTGTGCTTCTTCATTGCTGCTTCTAAGGCTTCCATCTTCTTAAAAAATTTGGAATCTATATGGCCATCCCGATTGCAAAAGTTGCAATGTATATCTGTCTTCTTCCCTTTGTTTTGATTTGCCTTATTATTTTGGTGATTTGATTTTTCAATTTGCGACTGAAATTGGTTAGGGCCTTTGTTTGGTTTAAGACCATATTTTTTAGGATACTGATTCTTGGGATTCTTTTGATATGGTTGTTGTTGGGCTACTAAGGCTTTCTTAGAAGCGTTTCCAACAGTGATAAGACCAAGGTGTAAAAGCTTTTCTTGTTCTCTTATCAAAGAATCACAAAAGGAATCAAAAGAGGGATTCTTGTAGGTGGTTCCTGAAGAAATGATGGCTTCTCTGGTCGAATGGAAGGCGGAAACAAAAACAGAGTATTAAGGGTCAAGCTTAGCAAGAATGCAATAGATGAGGCTACCATCGTCCTTTTTGATCTTACAACCTTCTAAAAGAATTATGAGGGTCTTAACTTTGGACAAAAAATCTTCAATGGAGGAGAAATTATTGGGGTCCAAAGTAAGCAACTCATTTTCAAGCTGGTGGGCCCTGATTTGATTTTGAATGCCAAAAACAGTTTTTAACTTTTCCAGAGCTTCATCAGGGGTATCAATGTCAAGGATATGAAATCGAAGATCTTGAGAAATGGACATTCCTATCAACCCTCGTGCTTGATCTTGTTTATTTTCCCATTTAGAAAATTTATCATTATCGAAAGGTTTAGTTTCTTGTCTTGTGGCTATTCTATAAAGCCCTTTACTTCTAAGTATATCTACCATGTGAGGTAGCCATTGGAAATAATTGGTGTTGTTAAGAATAACCGGGCAGCACTTTCCATTTTATTTTTTAAATGAAGCTGAGAAAAGCTGAAAATAACTGCTCCAATGGAAAGTTCTCTAAAAATTATTCAGTTTAAAAAAAAACAGCTTCCGGATGAAGAAATTATGCCTTTTGAAAAAATTGAGTTGTAGATGCCGAGTAGTTACGGGAACGGGATGAAATGCGGCTTTTTAAAAAAAAAATATTTCGCCCCTTTGAACAAAATTTTTTTACGAAAGAATCTTGAGAAGGAGACTTGAACCCAAGACCTCTATTCTCATAAACTAACCCCTCACCAAGTGAGATAGTAAAAGGATCATGTTATTGTATGAAAGGAGGAAGGTTTTTTTTTTTTTTTTTTTTTTTTTTTTTTAGGTGTGCAACTAGCACTTTCCTGCACAAAAAAACACAAAAAACCAAGAAAAAAAATGAAATACAAAGCCTTACGGCAGAATGTTAGATTTTTGGTTAGCCTTACTGGCAACTATCACTTTTTTTACTATTTCTGATTTCCCGAGATCGCACAAAAACGCGGGGAAAGAGCATATGTAGCAAAAGAAATCCCTTTTTCCTAATTCTGATTTGCCAAGATCGCATGCAGCGCATAAAAAAGAGCATACACAGAGAAGAGGGTATAGCTCTGGCAAATAAATAAAACCTAAAACCGAAAACAAAAAGAGGGAACCAAAATAAGCAGAACTATTAACAAATATAACTGCAAAACAGATGCTTTATACCTCCATATCTAAACTGTCATAACTTGGGCAGCTGAAAACCTTTTCGCATGAAATGAAAGGATTTCCTCACTATAACAGATGCTCTGGACACAACTGAGTAGTTCTCCAAGCCCAAAAATGTTCAGAAATACTAGATCTAGAAAACGAAATTCACATGAGGTCAAACAGGCTTCATATTTTTATCAACAACGGATGCGGCCCTCAAAATAGCTCTGATACCATGTAGGAATTTACAGGGTAAGTTCCGTAGATCAAGAACCAAAGGTCACCGCTCACAAACAAATCACAAATCAGTACACTAGTATAATCACGTGGTTAAAACCCTCAAAGAGGGAAACAGTCCACGACCTGAGCCAACGCGACCACTTTAGGAAATTTATTAATATAAAAAGAAAAGTTACATATTTTTCTCTCATAAAAGGTTACCTGAAAAATGACCCTCCATGCTCTTTAAATAGATATCATGGACCAATCAGGTGTTAAGCCACAGGGCAAGTGTCGTTAATATCGAGGTGAGAGATAACCATCAGATCACTACAAATCATGACCGTCAGATTATAATTTACAAATGTACATGGTAAAGAAACACACTTTACCTAACTCTACACTAGAATAATTTATTCTTAACTATTTCCTATGTGTCGGAATATCCTAACAGTAGGGCTGAAGATTCACTGCAACATATAGATCTGGAAAGTGTGCCTGATCTGGTATAGCAAGAAATATAGCCTCCTACAATAGAATCTCTATATGAAAGGCTGATCCCTTCACTAGAAAACCTTCTCTCCAAATGGTGTGCTGAAACCACCCTACAACTCCTCCCTCAAAATAACGCAGATCTGGAATGAAACTGTGTTGTAGGGGAAAATAAATAAGTGCCTTGATGCCAAAATATGAAAATAAGCTCAAGGGTCTTCCTTGTTTTCCTCCCAATGGAAAGGAACCCTTCTCCACTGAAAATAAGCACTGAAGTTACCCAAAGATGTTCTCCACTACTGCAACTGCAACACAACTCAACCCTCAACAGGATCTGTACTGTAGATGTAAGATGAAACTTGAACTTAACCCTGAAAGTGGAAGTGAAGTACAATACTCTTCCAAGAGCTACTCAATGAAAGAGGTGGGATTCTCGATTAGGAAAACCCAGTGCTAAACAACACTTACAATCTTACAATGTTAGAATCTTATAACAGTGGGGCTTCTTTAAGGAATTTTGAAGGAAGATCCTCAATGGAATGGATTTCTTGGACAAATGGACACAACAAGGCTTCAATAAGTCACATATTTGCTCCAAAATTGTTTCTTGAAGACTAATAGACCTGTTTTTAGCCATCATAGTGTATGAAAAATTTATGGATGGCTAACAATAAGATGAAGCTTGGCCTTATCCTGAAAGTGGAAGTGAAGTACAATACTCTTTCGAGAGCTACTCAATGAAAGAGGTGGTGTTGGTGTCCCGTGTTTTGATAGTTTGGAAAATCAAAAGACAAGGCAACATCAGAACCAATATTTAGATTCCCAGGATCTAGTCCTCCTGTTCTCAGAGAGGGATCTCTCGAAAATTTGTTTGCAAAGGTTTATCTTGTTTGCTTTGAGTATTGTTTTTAGACTATTTATTAAGTGTAGGTGTTTGTTTGTTTGTTTGGTTGGATGAATTAATACAACAGAACATGAAAGGTCTAGGAAAGATACACAGAATGGAGAAACATTTGATTCGTTGGGCAATGGAGTCAAGAAAAGGTCATAACAAACTCATCAATGGATATGGGATATCAAAGGGCAAATCTAACTTGGCCACAGGATCCTTTTGTTTTTGGAATGAGATGAACATTAATGATTTGGAAAGAGGGGTTTAATTCTCAACAAAGGGAATTTAAAAGCATAATTTGAACAATAAAGAGCTCTTTGATAGACAAGTGTAACCATAAATTCTAAAAATCACACCTTTAAGAAAATAATGATTTCAAAACAACTTTTAAAATGAAATCTAAGATTCGGGGAACACCCTATTTCCTCAAAGATTTTATTTCAAATGACTTAGAAAACATAAATGATTCACTGATAATTGCAGTCATAGAAGAGGGAACACCTAAAAAAATCTATTATCATAATTATAACGACCTTTAAGCCAACTGTTTAAGTAAGGACAAAGGGCAAGATCAAAACTGACCTCTTTGATTCACTGTAAGCAAAGAACTTCAAAGGGAGACTTCAATAACAGTTTTTAAGTGGCAGCAGATAAGCAGGGAGAACCATAAATCATGCTGAAACCAAATATTCGAACTATTAAGGAAATAAACGAGCATGAAGACTAAAGAGAGAGATTAAAGACTCTAAAATACTTCAGCAGAAGAAAACATAAAACAGTGAAGGATGAACAGGTCTAAGGTGCTTCCAAGAGTCATTTCTTAGCCCAAAAATTTCAACCTATTGTAGTAAGAAATTATGGAATATGATGAAAACAGGGGAAAACATAAAACAGTTCAGAATACTTCACCAACAGCCAAGCTCATGGATCCAATGATAGAGTCTTCTTAGGAACAAGCATGCAACAACATCATCAAGACCTCCAAGACTTCAATTTGTTCTTCAACTTCAACATACTATGTATTTATTTCAAAGAGTTTCAGTATTACAACTTGTGATCAAACAACAACCAACCATTTCTCATCTTCTACAGAAGTATTTATAGAAAGATGAGGAGGTGAGATCTGATAAAATATCTCTCAAGGAAATTAATATAGATGCAAGACTTCTGGGCCTTTTGAGGGGCTCGATGAAGAAGTTTACAGGTGTTTCACTGTATTAACTATTTTAATATTAATATCAAAGCTCGGTGGGAGCTTTATTGACTTTTAGGATTTGTGTAATGTTTGAAGTAACTCTGTAGATATTTCTGCATTTATTTCCTTGCAGAAGTAACTCCCTGGCTGTGCTGGAGGCGAATATCTAATTTTCTTCAATAAGTTCAGCCTCTTTTTGAATGCTTTGATGCAACAGGTGGCCCTGTGGTAGCTGAGGAATCAATTCACCTCAAATACGATGGTGGAGGCCTTTCTGTCTGATAGATATTTTTTATTTTCTTTTAATTTTGTGTTTTCTAATCTGGGGGATTAGGCTTTTGATACTCAATCTTAGCCGTAATCCCCGGAAATCTGTCTTCAATCTTCTTTCTGCTGCGCTTTGTTCTTCAAACTTATACTCTTTTAAATCGTGTTTTAAACACATTGTCTTGTCGATGTGCAGGGCCGCGCATGGCTCTTTATGGTATTGGCGCCCATAAAGCGTTGATAAAACGTGGAGTGGAGCCCTTTTAATCCCTTTCCCTTTGATAACCATAGGCCAGAACATCGTGACCTTTGGTCTTCTTTTCCTTCGCAGTATGGGAAAAACCTGTGAAACAAAAAAAACATTAAGAAATCTTGCGTAATTAGGTTAAACTGCTTTGGAGGCTTCGGGGAGGAGCGTAGCCGTTGGATGAAAGCATCCAATGGTGGAGATCTGCGTAGAACGACAAAAAGGAGAGCGGGAGAAGAATAAGGTGGAGTGATTTTGGACCGTCCAATCCGGACACGTGGACGGTCCGGATTCAATCGGAGAGTCGCAATCGGGGGATTGCAATCGGGGGTGGCGAGCGAATGGAGCCATTGAAACATGCGATGCGACGAAGCGTAAGCCGTTGATCTAAAGGTTAGATCAACGGTGGAGAATGAATTGGGGTATGGCCAATCGGTGGGAGAAACAAGTGGACGTGGTGTGAAAGTTGCGATGCAATTGAAAAACTCCGATGCGATGGAGCGTTGGCCGCTTGATCGGCTTTCGATCAACGACAGGGATTTGTTTTAGAATATACCGGCAGTAAGACCCTTATAATATATAAAAACTCAAACTTTGGAATAAAACAAAGGTTTTATGCTTCGGGGGCTGAAAATATGTATAAGGTAGATAGGCACTCGACTGCGGGGCCTTTGGACTTTACGAAATGTAATATGCCCGGGGCGTACATAAAACAAAAGGGCCAATCACAATCGGGCCATCAGGCCTGGTCTTTCAATCAACCCATTTGAATATTTTCGATGCGATTGGCACCCGAGATCTTTAACACTTGGTCCCTGGTGGAAAGTCATATGAAATGAAAAGGCGGGGGGAGAGTTTATACGTATAAGTCTTGATCGCATCGGAAAGTTTGATGCGGCCTTTTCAATCAACCTATTGTATTTTTCTCCAATTGTGATTGTGCGATCGGTCTTTCAATCTACCCATTTAAATATTCAACACGTGACTTTGGTTTTTTAGTTTAAACTTTGGGAAAGTGGGTTTTAAGACTTTACAAAAGAAAAATGGATCGGGAACAAAATATCACAAGGTTTAAGCACCAAGGCGGGCTTTATGGTTTATATGAAAAATAATATAATTGGGGGTCTTATAACAGAAAGGTTAATCGCATCGGAACTTTCGGACCATGGAAAAGACTTGCATACTTTGAACATTTGCGATGTGATAAGCGCCGTGAGGGGCTTAGCACCTGGTTCCAGGGTGTGGGCATGTGTGGGAAGTGGTTAGGACTTAGCCCAAGGGGGCTTAAGTCCATAGTAATAAAACTTTGTTTTTTATGAAATTTTCAAAGTTTTCAATGGATTTTGGAGGTTTCGGTAAGGTTAAAGAGTGAGTCTTTAACTTTGTAAAAGTGATTTTCATGAGGGGAAGAAGAGGAATCATGAAAACAAAAGGGATTTTATGGAGAAAAAGGGGAGCCAATGAAAGTAAGTTTGGAAGAGGGGGAGGGGAAAAATGATGGTTTTACAACAGTTTCTTCTCATGAAATCAGCAGAATTTCTGAGTATTGAAATGGGGACAGTAGTAAAGTTTAAGATTAATGACCAGATGTCTTCATGAGACTTCAAGAGGTAACACTTTTTGCAGTAAAATTTGTTTCTTGAAGGCTCCAAAATCATTTAGCCACCATTTGGTATGACAAAATTTTATCGGTGCCTAACAGGTGGGATTCCCAATCAGGAACACCCAGTGCTAAACAAAACTTGCAATCTTAGCTAAACAACCAAAGAAAGCTATATGTCTAAATAGATCGTATATTCAGAAATATCAAATACATCAAAATATTGTATATAGCTACCATCCTCTTCCTTTTATAAGATATGAGCTTCCAAACCCTAAGCCCCACTCATTTATGAACCTAATTCCATGCAAGGTGTCTCCATCTAAAATTTCACTGTCCCTCATTGATTTCCACTACTCCATGACAACGTTGTTGATTTGGTCAAAGTTGACCTAGTCAAGATGTTCCAACCCCTTTTCACACCTAAGGGTGCTCAATTAAGCTACCAAGATGTCTTCTTTTCACATTGGCATTGATTTATTCATTATTAAGGAGACTTATGGACCTCCATTGTCCTCTTATTCATTAAACAGAAAGCAAAAGAAAAATTTAATATTCCAACTAACTCATGGCTAATTGGGAATATTACACAACGAAAACCCAGTTGAGTTAGGTGAAAGGGATGTTGACTATCAGTTGTGACATTATCCACTTGCACACATGTGGGCAAACACTCATTGGATGTGCCAATGATACTTGTGCAGTCAAGGAAGGTAGGATTGCATCAATTCATGGGTTACATTCAGCAGGGATTGCACAAGCAAGGTTGGATGTCTGGAGGCAGTAAATTGGCTAAGTAATTCGCCAAATTTTGTATGACAGTGTGGGGCAACAAAAGATTTGATATGCGCGAGGATCTTGTGAGAAGAGTTTTGTATGTAATTGTTTCATGATCCATGCTGAATATAGAATAGAATATAGTGGGGTTTTGAGCAACAAGCTTTCCTCGGGAAATTATTTGTGTTGTGTGTGATTTGATTCTTCTCTACTTCATGTGATTGGCGATTGTGTTTTTAATTCCGCAAAAGATTTGTAAAATTGATTCAATATTTAACTTTAGTACATTATTAGATAAGGTGAATCCAAGATATACATGCATATTGTACAATATATATATATATATATATATATAAGAGTTTCCTGAATTTGGAGGTTTTTATTAATAATAATTAAAAATCATATTAATTAAGAAATTAAAAATAACAAAATTATTTACAGAATAGTTACAATTTATTTAATTAATCAAGAATAATTAAATAAGGTAATTAAAAATTAATATTTATAATTTAATAAACTTAAATAACAATTAACTTAATTAATCTAAGTTATTAAAATAAAGAAATTGACTAATATTATTTACAAATTATTTACAAAAGTAAAGTAAAATTTGTACATTTTTTAAACTAAGGCGGTGAAAATTGTTGAAACTTTGAATAAGCACAATTTGTAAACCATAAGTCCAAACTGTGCAAAATTAATGTCATTGGGAAGCTGGTGAGAAACTACACTCAGTGAAGGTTTCAATACACAAATCCAATAAAAATGAAAATCCCACAAAATGCACAATATTAAGGCTTGAAAGCGATGAAGTGATCAAAATTTATATAGAGGATCCCCATTATTATTATGAAGATAATAAAATAAAAAAGGGGGTTGTTTTGCCCCAAAAATTATGACACATAGGGAAGAAGTAGTTATATATGGTTAAAAATAATAGGACAAAAAAATACCAAAAGATCAAAAATATAGTTTTCTAATTTCCCCATACATAACACCATTCTTTAAGGATCCCACATAAAACAATAAAAGTAAATAAACTCTAAAAGATTAAAATGCTTGAATTCTCCAATCCTAGAACATTGAATTTATATATATGGACGATTGTTATCTTTTAATTCACTCTACTATTGGATAGAAAAGGTTTAACCATGAGGTTTTTGATTAGTATACATCTATCGAGTATAAATTACCTTTCTTTCCTGACATTGCTTCGCTGATAGTGAGCATCCATAACCCTGACGAAGGTATCTTGGTACCATACAAGCCGACCCTACCGTCAATGAGTGTCGATAGCCCTGGTGGGTTTGCTTTTACTTCCCACACGTATGTGCTTTCAACTCTCTTATGCACCACCCTTTTGATCAACTTTAAAATAGAGAGTTTATTTTTGAAATTAGGTGAAGAGAGCAGGGTGATACAGGAATTGATGTATTTAAATATAATAGATGTTGTTGGGGTTCCCATGTTTTGGCCAGATTGGCAAGACCAAAAGATAAGACAACATCAAACCACTTTTAGACCTCAGGATCTAGCCCTCCTGAGTCCAAAGAGGGATCTCTCTATAAAGGCAAAGGTATATGTCTTTGAAGTTCAAATGTTAAGATATTAGGCTAGTTATAGGCACAAGGTTTGTTTTTGTTTGTTTGTTTGTTTGGTTGTTAGTAATCAGGAAGGAAGGCTTCAATATAAGACAAGGATTGAGCAAAGAGGATTTTAGGCATAGTAGAGATAATTCAAAGAACACTCGAGACCATTGGGCAATGGAGTCAGGAAAGGGTTTACTTGCTATTCAGTATTCAAGGCTTTCAATTGGGCTAGTCATCTAAAGCATAGGATCTTAAAGATGATAGTGTGGTATGAAATGATAAGGAAGGAAGGTGAATGACAAGGAAACCTCCAAGGTGACCATTCAGGAATCAGATCTAGGGATATGACATGCCATTAGACACCTATGATCCAACTCCTAAAAGGTTAATTCTTCAGACAAATGAAACATTAAAGATTTAAACACAAAGGTGAAAACCTGAGATCAGAGAAAGGCTTTGAACTTTCAATGCTTCGACATCTAACTTAAGGGAACTTAGAAAGGTTCAATTGATTGAAAAAGACCCTAGTGAGACAGAATCAATGTTCTAAACTCCCAGTATCCCAATTCTTACAATTAAAACCCAACCAGAACATCTAAGAACAAATTCATTAATTCTACATCAGCTAGTAGTGAAATACAGCTACTACATTGGTTAAATCAACTTGAATCAGTACTTAGATACACATTTAGTAGAAAACATAAAAGGTAAGGAGAGTAGAAGCATTAGGGTACCATGCAAGGGTATATCCTAAGCCAGATTTCTGATGCTTACTAGAGAAATGAAATGTAATGAAAAATAGAGACAAAGGCAGAAAAACATCACCGCTACTTTAAATCAGGATCCAAAGAAATGTTCTTGTCATATTAAAGAGCAACACCAGTCATGTACAACATTTCCAACAGCTTGATATTCAGTCTGAAAACATCTTCCTCAGCCTATCTTACAACTTTACATGGAGAACTATATCTCAAGAGAAACAGCTTGCAATTCACAGATATCCGATCAACAACATTTACAATGTTTTCTCATGAGTTTTATATCTGAAAGAGAGGCAGAAGAGGTAGATGAAAAACTAAATGAAACATTAAAGTAGAGTAGAAGAAGAGGGCTCCAGGCCCATTCTTTCTTAATATCTATGCATTAATGTTGATCAACGGTTTTCACTGATGTCAACCCAAGCAGCACTAGGGGCTAACCCAATATTTCATGGGAATTTTGACCTACCAAATTAATATATTATGGGTCAATAATGATTTTTATGGTTTCTACTTGTCGAGATGTTTCCGTTGATATATGGAACGCCATGTAATTCTTCACGGTTTGAGAGATATTCATGTTTGAAGTTTGTACCCAAGTTAGTGGGCTAAAACCCCATGGGGTTGGGGCATGGGTCATTGAAAAGTCATAATTAATATTTTTTAAAGCTCCTAAAATCCCTCCCATGTTCAATTGTTGAAGCCCCTCTCAACTTAAGCATTCATATATACTGTGATCTTCATTTCCTCCTTAGGCAAGGGATTCGGCCATCTGAAACAGGTCATCGTGGAATTTTCACTCTAAATTTTTTTCTACGAAGGCTCAGAAGAAGAAATTTTTATGAGGTGAAGCCGAAATCCTGAGGAAGTTGCAGTACCAATTTCAGATCAAGTTACGCGACATTTTTGGAGATATGATCTGTGGAAGTAAGGGTTTTTGCAGGCTCCTGAAATTCATCTCAAATAAGTGACCTTGGTAAAATCGTCATAAATATCTCTCTAAGTATCGGATTGGAATTCCGTAAAAAGTGGCAGATATTACACAGTATTTAATTTTCTCTCTATCAATTTTAGAGGCAAATGAAGAAACAGTGAAACGTGGCACGCCGTACAAGTGTGCTCTACTGAAATAGTCCATAATTAGGGCAGTGTGAGAAATTGGGTATAAATCTCTCTTGAAGAATCAAAATTGGGTCAGACCTATGGAATTGGAAAGAGACTTAGAGGACTACTATAGGACCAAAAATCAGATATTGAGGATCTGAAATAACAGAGATAAACCAGATTCAATATCGAGCTCCTAGAAGGCAAGTAAAAGCTAGATCATGTGTTGACAAGGATTGCAAAGGACCAGAATTTCTACAACAGAAAAGAAAAACAAGGTGTAGAAAAGGGTAGCATGACAAGAGCAGCAACCAAGATGCATAACAGCAGCAAGAATTTCATCATATGAAGTCTTCAAGTGGGCAGCACTGCATACAATCATTGTAAAGGTATCATTGTAATTAGTCATTGTAAATACATTATTGTACAAATTGTACTAGTGTCTATCTACCAAGGGTTGAAGAGGCAGTGCTGGGAGGTCGAGGATCATCATTAGGTGGTTGTATCAAAGTTGGGGCTATGGTCTAGTATATCTCTTCTTCTACATCATTCTATATCATTGTAAAGTGGACCATTTTCCCTGGTACGGGAGTCCATTCTTCTTTTATTCTTCTATAGGGTGGTAGGGTGGTGCTAGGGTGAGTTGTAGCTCATTGGGTGTTGGGGCATCCGTTCGGTGACTACTAAAGAATCCGTTCGATCTGGAGGCGTCCATCCGATGGTCATTTGGAGAGAATGCTTTCTAGTGAAAAGGAAGTTGGAGCTCTTAGCCCCCCTATGAAATTTTTGACAAGAAAATAGGGGGCTAAATTGTTTTTGAGTCTTCAAGGAATGCATTTCCTCTGAAAACACAGTCTCCTTGAAGCCTCCATGTGCCTTTTATTCCTTTGATAGTATCCCCTCTGCGGATTCCCTTATAAAGCCTCTCTGCTATGTGAAGAAATTCCCAAAGGCCCCCTTTTCCCTCTTATTTCATTCCCCAAAGCCTTTGTTTTCTCTCCCCTTTATTCCCCCTTCTTTCCCCATTTACCCTCCAAATCCCCTTAAAATCCCCTTTAAAGTCCCCCCCTAGCCTTTGCTGACCTTCTTCCCC
>CM076569.1:155350536-155566960 GCA_034641835.2 Pinus albicaulis
GCTCTAATATGATCAAAGCCTGAGCTAAAGAAAGAGAGATAGTTGGTCCTGACACGCTCAAAATCTGGGCCAACAAAGGAAAAGGAAGAATCAGCTCTAACATGCCTAAAACCAGAGCTGAAAACGAAGAAAAAAAGGTGAGTCTAATATGCTCAAAATCTGAGTCACAAACAGAGAAGGATATTTCAAATTGCAGATTTCTCGCCTTCACAGTTTTTTTTCTACAAGTCTTCACTCCAGCAAGTCAGACAGTCTAATCCTGGCTTGGCTGTTTTTCAATTTCCTGTCTTAGAATGTAGGAGAAGAAATCTATTAGACAGTTTAATCCTAGCAGATGTTAGATTAGGTAGAGAAGCATATGAGGCCAACTGTTTAATCTGGTCCCATGGAGCAACAAGGGTAGACTTAGAATAGGTTTGTTTTTGTTTTGGAAATAAAATGTAAAGGGTCTGCTAGCTCAAATGCACCCCAAAGAAGAAAAATGCTAGGATTTTAGTGTGGGTAGGTAGTTTGATTGGGAGAAATGTTTCTGCTGATGTAACATGTTCATATTGTGGCAGCTGAATGTGGCAAGCAGCAGGCATCTGGCCTGCTCCAAAGATTGTGCCTGGTTTCTTGACTCCTTCAAGAAGAAGCCATCCCCATGTGGAGCCACTGTTAGCCCCCCTTTGAAATTCTTGACAAGCAAGCTGGGGGCTAGGTTGTTGTGGAGCCTTCAAGGAATGCCTCTCCCCCCTGAAAAGCCATCCTCCTTGAAGTCTCTTGGTGCTGTGCCTTAAGTAAGTCCCCTCTGCTGGTTCTTTTCCCTAAGACCTGCAGTTGCCCCTTATACCCCTGCAAAATGTCCCTTTTCCCCTTTTTTCCTCCTTCTAACAGAGTGCCTTCGTTCCCCTATATTTCCCCTATTAGCCCTCTAAAACCCTCCAAAATCCCCTCTAAAATCCCTACACCCTTTGTTGTCCCCAAGTCCCCCTCCATCTCCCTACCGTTACCCCTTCTAGCCTTTAATTTCATTTAAAATGGCTTTAAAACCCACTTTCCAACTATATGATAGGCCTAGCCCTTTCCCCGCTAGCCCCCCACACTTTTCTCCCCATGTAACCTAGCGCCGTGACCTAAGCGCTGTCCCCAAAGGCGCTTCCCATAAACCATGAAACTTTATAATAAGAATTTATATTATAAAGTCCCCCGCTTTCATCTCCACCATCCGTTTAAAATATGATCCGATGGTGCGGAGTTCACCCGATCAGTGGTCCCCACTCCCGTCCCCGCACACTGTTCAAAACCGCCTGTTTATTTTGCACCACCTTTGAACGAAGGGTAGTTTTTCCCGAGCACCCAACGATTCCACTCATCATCTGCCACCTGTCTCTTGTACGTTTCCGAAACCGCCCATCCCCCGCGTGTTATCGTTCGGTCCAAACCTCGTAGTGAAATTCACGACAATCGTTAGATCTTAAACACCTCATCCAACGTTCATCATTTTTCTGAGCTGCTCACCCGTTAATCTGCCTCTGCGATGCCCGCTGGCCCACCATCTATCGCCCTCTGCCGTCGATCCCCACCATGATCGATGGTCAGGAATTGTCTATCCACCGTTGACCATTCTACTGTCGCCCAGGCCTCCACGTCATCCGTCCACTTGGCATTCTGTACTCCACATGCATTCTCCATGCATACTCCCATTCTGTTGCATATAATTGATTCGTTTCGTGTTTCTTAACGTTTTCTCGTTCATTTTTCGCTCTGCAGACCACCACCTCCACCAGAGCAGATTTCCATTGTTCCCCTGCATTTTTCTCCGCAATGTCACTGCCTGCACTAACTTTCTCCTCCTCCACATCATCCACCAACCCGTCCATGATTTTCTTCACAAGTTTCATGTTTTTGCAGGGTTTTCAACAGGGAATGACCGCCATGTTGCATGATCTCTGTCACGGTGACAGGGTGACTGTAGAAGACCATGTGCAGAGGTTGTATTCAGAGCCTGATGTTACAGGAAACGTCTAGAGGTGTTTGCACCATAAATTCATCAAAGGGCAAGGTCTAAACTCTACCAACTCTCCGACACCATTAAAGCTCAGAATGCATGAACAGAGACAGTACAGGAACAGCAGAGAGATCGAGGCAAGTAATGGAAAACTTATGATTTTCTTCAGGGAATTTTAGAAGGCAAAAGTACAAATTATAAGATCCCCAGGATCGATCAAAGGATCCTGAGCATAAGAAAAAGGAGTACCATAGCCGAAACATGTCAAAATCATATCCGGAGAAGATCACTCTTTCACAAGGGAGGTGACAGAGATTAAATACACAAGCAGTCAAACAGAATGGGTTTCGGCCCTGCATTCATTTTTGTGTTCAATGTTACATTTAGTGTTCACCTACCACCTCAGTCGATCTTCTGTTCATCCTCTGCTATAAAACACAGAAGGAAAGTTGTGGTTGGTTGTTGATGAGATATCAGTGAAATGCAAGAATTTTCATCTTGAGATAAGTTCTCTGTGTAATATTGTAATATAGGTTGAGATTTGATGTATTCAGACTGAATGTTCAAGCTCTGGGAAATGATGTACCTGACTGGTGTTGTTTTTAATATGACAAGCATGTTTCTTTGGATCCTCATCTAAAGCAGCTGGTGATGTTTTCCTTTCTCTGTATTTGTGGTTGACTTGCTTTCATTTCATTACGTTTCTTCTGGCTCGCATCAGAATTTTGGCATAAGATTTACCCTCGATAGGTACCTTATGTTGCTGCTCTCCCAGCCTTTTATGTTTTCTGGTTACATGTGTATTTGAATATTGATTTCAATTGATTTAACCAGTGTAGTGGATGTTATTTCCTGCTCTATGATGTATGAATTAATGAAATCTATGTTTAGATGTTCTTGTTAGGATTTAGTTGGATGAGTTGAGAACACTGGGAGGCCTAGAACCCTGTCTCTACCTCACTAGGATCTTTCCATCCCAATTAAGCCTCTCTAAGATCCCTTGTTTCGCCTCAGATTTTGTCCAAGCAGGTCTGGAGTTAAATGACCTATGACCTGATCTATAGACAGAATAGGATGGTTCTCCTTTATTCATTTTCAGTCCTTAATGTCCCATTCCAAATATCATTTTTAAGATCCAAATGCTCTAGATGACTAGCCCAACTGAAAGCTTTCACATTGAACACAAGTAAATCCTCTCTTGACTCCATTGCCCAATGGCCTTGATGTTCCCTGAGTTATCTATCTTTGCCTAGTTTCCTCTGTGCTCATCCTTGTCTTATATTGGACCTTCCTTTCCTGATTCCCAACAACCAAACCAACTATCAAACAACAAACCCTATGCCTATAACTAGCCTAAAATCATAACTTAGAGCTTCAAAGATATACACTTTGACTCGTATAGAGAGATCCCTCTCTGGACCTAGGAGGGCTAGATCCTAAGGTCTGAAAGTGGTTATATGTTGTCTCATCTTTTGGTCTTGTCAACCTGGCCAAAACATGGGAACCCCAACACGTACAAAATGAGATTTAAAAAAATCAGGGCTAGGATACATAGTTTCCTTTTCATCCCTATTTTTGTCTTTGGTTCTGTTTTGAGCGTGTGGAACCAGCATATTTGTTTCCTAATCTACTTTCTTTGATAATTCAAGCTTGCATATTTTGACTATCATTCCTTTTCACTAAATTATCAACAATCAATTTAAAACATGCTCAGTTATGATTAGGCTAGACAACTGAACAAGACATCTTTTGAGCACTAGTAGCGGCATTTAGACTTGCACACTTTCAGTATGACTATTTTTTGAACATGGGGCTTTACTATTGTTGTAAGACTGCCCTCTTTTTCTATTTTTCTATTGTTTTTAGATTTTTTGTTTTCTTCAACAAAAATATGTACAATGAGTAACAAAATTCACAACTAGAACTCTTGATAAAAGTGATATTTGAGCATCTTATCTTCAAAAGGATCCCCTGATGCTCTTGGTCTACTTAGTTCTTGAAAAGAAAAATCAGGAAAATTTTCTCTTGCAATCATAACATAAGGGTTCTTGTAGGAGTTTCCAAAAAAATCTGTATCTACTTGTTGTTTTCCTTTATACCTTTGATCTCCAATCCTGTCTTTGTTGTACATATTCTTTAGGTAATACAGATATTCTTTGTCATTTTAAAAATAGATGATGACATCATCAAGGTACACAATAATAAAGAAGTTCAAAACTAGAAACATAGTCCTCCGAAAAAAATCTCCTGTGTCTTTCAGATTTGAAAGATTTGGTTTGAACTTGAAACTGCCTCCAGTGTATTTGAAAAAATATTTGAGCTGTTTGTCTTGAAGAGGAATTAGTTGGTGATATCCTGAAATATTATCATGCAAGGAAACATGGTTAGAAATTCTTAGCTTCTGTATGGTATGACCTATTTTTGGAAGGATATGAGTGTTGTTTAGGGAGTGTTTATCTGTGTTTCTAAAATCTACACATATCCTGTATCCAGCTGTTTTCTTTTTAAGTGTCAATGCCTGATCAATATTTTTGTGTTCCCTTTTGTAAGGATGAATTTTTGAAATGATGGTTGTGTCATGGTGTTTTGAGCTATTCTCTCGACATGTACTAGTATCCTGAAGAATCTTGCGTATCCTGGCACTTCTCAATTTCTGGTGTAATGAAAAAACTTTAGCTAGTTCAATCAGCTCAAGTTTTTTAAGACTTCTTTTATCACATTCCCCCATGTTATCTTTATCAGACATTTTTCCCAGATCTACAAAAGTATTTGCAATAGTTAAAGTTTTATTTGGAGGGATAAATTCTTGGGATGGCCAGGTATTTAGATATGGTAAGAATATAAAGCAATCTTGGCCTTGATTTCCAATTTTTTTTGTTCTATGCAAGTTCTTTAGCACCTCTGTATTGGGAAAAGGTTCTGATTGTATTTTTGAGGCTTGTAATTTGTTTGAGAAACTTGCTTGAGAGTGTAAAATGTTTTCTATTTTTGAGGTTTTATTTTCTATGTCTAGAACATCAGATTCTTTTTCATCAAGATACGATTGTTTCGGGTCATGGTAGTTTTGAGTATCTAGCTCATCATAGAGAAGCTAGTGTGCCTGATGCAGTGGGCATAGATTTGCTTCAACTTTACCTATCTGATTATTAATGTCATCATCAGTATGTAAAATGAAATAATTGAGGTCTGAATGTACATAATAAAGAGGTACGTTGTCTGGTCTTTCTTGATTGCTAACCATATACTTCATGTGTGATTCTTGGTACAATATTCTTGTCTAGATAAAAACAGGAATGGTGGCGTAAGACATATCTAGTTGAATATTTCCTTGAATTTTGGCCCCCAAAGATCTGGGTAAAAGCATCCCATACTTGGGAGGATTGTCTGCTATCACTATGTCCATGACCAGGTGTTTAGCAGGTACTTGCGCCAAATTGACACAAAGATCTTTTATTAGGCCTAAACACTTGACTCTTCTCGAATCAAATGAATATAAGTCTTTATAAGGTTTCGTTATTTCTAGGCCTAATTTTTCCATTACCACTGGTAGCCACCTATAAATTCTGATATACCTAATGGTGGCTAAATTTTTTGTCAAGCCTTCAAGAGATAATTTCCTTTGAAAATATATCATCCTTGAAGTCTTATGGTTTTCCTATCCTGGAGGTTCATCTTCACTGTTGTTTCCATTAATGAACCCTGTTGTTTATGAAAGAAATTGTTTTCAAAAGGCCTCTAAAACCCCCCCTTTCACTCATTTTTATCCACTTTCATAAACCTTTCTTTTCATCCTTAACCCTCCATTTCCATTTGAAGGCCTCCAAAATCCCTTTAAACCTCTAAAAATCCCTTTTATAGGTCTAAAAAACCCCTTTTTCCCTTTCTACCGAAAGCCAAAAAAGCCTTGAAAAACCTTCATTTTGGCCTAAAAATCCATTTTTCAGTTATTAAGGCATTAAGTCCCGAGGGCCTATTTCCTTTAGCCCCTTCCTGCATGCGTCCTAAAGCCTCACAATCAGGCGCTTAAATACATAAATCCCGTTCAAAAACCTTGCCTTATGCCTATTTTTACCATTTCCCAACGTTATGATTTAAGTAAATGTGAACCGTTGATCTTGGTAGATCAACAGTCCTCAGGCACTCATCCTTCCGCCCTTTCATCTGTTTTCGCTTCCGAACTCTCAAACTTTCCACTTCATCTTTTAAATCTCCACTATTCACTTATGCAGATCTGACGGTTCACACTAAACCCTCTGTTCACCCTGTGACAAAGAAGATCACGTCTCCTCCCGGGCCCACAGCCCATTCCGCCCTCACACATTGCTGCCTATCATGTGCAACCCGTGCCGTCCGATCTGACACCCCAAATCCGAATGTCACTATCCAATATTGTAAAATTTCTGCACCCAAAGTTTAACGCTCCAAAATTTTGCGAAATGGGCAGTTTTGGAGAATCCACGTGTCGCCCAGTGTATGGAATCACATTCCATCCATGCAAAAATACCTCCCCCCATTTAATTTTGCGAAAACCATCCCCAGTTTTTCACCATACCTTTGCCCTCGCCAACATTTCCTTTCATTTTTAATCCCAGCCATCGATCTCTGAGATCGAACGGTCCTGATTTAATCTCGCCCCCATTCATTTTCCACCTAATTTTCTTCCGAAATATTTCACTGAGTAATATCGAGCGTTGATTGTCCTAATCCAATGGCTCATGTCCGCCATCCCGTCCAAACCTCCATTTGCACCTGGTGAGCTGCTTTTCCAGGGTTTTCCTCCCATTTTTCCACTGCATCCACATTTTTCCTCGCTGCGCCTCTACCCTCACGAGCCTCTGAAGCAGTCATTTCCACTCCCACAGGTTTTTATAATGTGTTTATCATTTTTTGCAGGTTTCAAAGGGTGATGAATTTATATTGTCTCCACAGTCACAGTCATGGTGACATATAGCATAGAAAGACAGTCCCAGAGCTGAATATCGAAGAGGACGAAATCACTGAGAAGGTTTCGAAGCATGTTTTATTAAATATCGGGGTTATTTACCCTAATTTAAAACCTCTAGCACCCTGTCACCTGTATATTCACAAACACAGGTCAGCAAAAGTTTAAAGAGTATTATAAGAATATTGGAAGGATCAGTGCATGATACTGAAGATTTAAGTGTCTAATCCGCAGCTAAAGAAAACGAAGGAATTTAACAAAGCTCAGACCATAAAATAATCAAGTCGTATCATTATTTCAAAGTATCAGTTATTTGATATCAGCAGAGTGTTATTTTCCCTAAGAAGGACAAATTCACACAGACTATTCTTTACTTCACCGAACCCCAGAGCAATTATCACTCTGACAAAAAGTCCTAAGAACTGTCAGGACAGTGTTTATGAAGGCATGGAAGACCTACAAGCTAAACTATCCACCTTACTTATCTCAGAAAAAAAAACAGAGTACCAACAGCCAGAGAGTACTTCAAAGAAACATACCTGAAGTTATTCTCAATTTGACAAAGACTTCTAAACCAGCCTAAAGGGTACCAAACAGTTAATGCATAGCCATTAATCAGAGTGGGCATTTGAATACTTCCTCCCCTCTGTCTTAATGAATAATTTAAGTTCATATCTCCCACTACTCTCCATTATCACCTATAATAATCTTTGAAGTCTCATTGTAAAAGGTTGGCATTTGGTGATTTCTAAAGTAATACATATTACAGCTTTGTAGAAGCATTGGTGTTCTGAAGGAGTGTGGAAGTCTCTCTTTTTTCTGTTGATGAAGGAGGCTAGACCTTTGGATCCCTGAGCCTGGTTTTGGTGAAGTAATCTCTTATTGTTAATGTTGTTTCCCGTTTATCACTTTGTTTCATTATGCTTTGACTTACAGTAGGATAAAAAGTTTAGGCAGAGAAATGTATCATAGAAGCACCTATGACTTATTTATCCCTCACTGTTTATGTTTTCTACTACTGAACATGACAGGGTAGTCTAATAGCTCTCTTGAATATTCAGTTTGTTTTATTTCAGAAATGGTTAATTCAGTTGTGCTAAAGACTTTTTAGGAGTTCCCTCTTTCTTTACCACTGAATATTGTATCTCAAATCTCCCTTTGATTATTAATTCTTGCAATTTGACAAAGAGGTCTATTTCAATCATACCGTCTGTTTCTTATTGTAATTATTGTGTTAAAGGTCCCTATAATTGCAGCCCTATATTTCTAAGGCGTTCCCTCTTCTTTGAATGCAATTGTATGTCTTTGTTGATTAATCTCTCAAAAGTGAACTTATAGGAGGAAATATGGTGTTCTCCGAATCCTATAATTCATTTAGAAGGTGTTAGTCTACATTTCTCCTCTTCTTTGAGTGTTTATGTTAATTAATTCCAAAACAATGAGCTTACTGGAGGAAATAGGGCGTTCCCCGAATCCTTTAAGCCATTGTGAAAGCGTTTGGTTTTCTTTTCACTCTAAGTCCTTAATGTTCATCCCATTTCACCTATATTATTCAAGAGATCCTTGACCAAGTTGGATTTTCCCTCTGGTTTCCCTTCCTTCTCAAACAAAACTATTTGGACTCTCACATGAATCCATTGCCCAATGGCTTGTAGATTCCCACGCTCTATCTATACTGCATGAAACACATTTGTCCACCCAAACAAAAAAAACAACCCTGCACTTCATAACTAGCCTAAAATCAACTTCTAAACCTTTTAAGACACATCCTTATAAACATATTGACAGATCCCTCTCTAAGACTAGAAGGGCTAGATCCTAGAGCTCTAAAGCTTGGTTTGTATGTTGCCTTGTCACTTGGCATGCCAATCTGCCAAATCACAGGGACCCCAACATAATGGCAATCATGGTGGGACCTTCTGAAAGAAGTACTAAACATACACATCTCTGAACATTTAGAAGTCCCTATATTAAAAGAACACCCCATGGACTTATCCCACCACTAACCCCAACATAATGGTGATCACGGTGGGACCTACTGAGTTCATAGTTGCCTAAATAATTCTTAAAACTCTTTAGGCCCTTAGCTTGACAAGGAATACCTTAGGGATATCATCTTGTGGACTTATCCCACCACTCACACCAACATAATGGCAATCACGGTGGGACCTACTGAGTACATAATAGTCTAGCAAACTCTTGTAGACTCAGTAAGTCCTTAGATAATCACATAAAACTTAGAAAGCCCAAAAAAAATTTAGATTGGCTTCATAATAAACATGGTGGTGGACCATAGAACATTTTACCTCCGAGGGAGCTAAAACTTTCAACTGGAAACTCCACTGGCCTCCGGTAGGACTATTACTTTACTAGCCCTTGTAAACTCCCCTAGGAATGCATTAAGTAGATCCAGTCATGCTGATGGTGGATAGAAAAATTCAAAATATTCCACCTGGCGACTCCATAATCCCAAAATGCCTAATGACTCCACTGGAAGAAAAATCTAAACTGGTTGAAAAGATACAGTGACATCTTTATTACAAACATGGGTCCAAGTATAGATAAAGAAGCTAAACTAAACACATTATTAGACCTAATTGGAAAAATTGTGTACATACTTGATAAAATATTGGATAGGCATGAGGTTGATATAGATGTCGATTATCCAGAGCAACCTATGCCTTTCCCTGATCAAACACAAACTCAACCACTAAAAGATATAAACAAAAAACAAAATATGTATGATGAGCAAGATTACAGGGAAAACAATGAAGAAGGTTGTCAACAAAATCCTGATAGCCTACCTTTATCTTGTATTATGCTGTTAAGGGAACTTTATGACCAAAATGAAAAGGCAGAAAGTGAACAGTGCCTGGAGGAAAACATAAGCCATCCTGAACTCAAAAAATCTAAAATATGAGAAGAGAAAACACAACTAGGATATCTGCCTATATGTTATAACTCATTTCAGATTATTAAAGAAGAATGGCATCCTGAAAATATAGTAGAAACAACTCATGAACCTTATATTCAAAGTGAGTGCCATAAAAATCATGAGGAGTTATTTGAAACAGAGGTAGATCAGGAAAAAGAAGAAAATCGTTGAAGCTTCCCTGCAAGCACAAGTAATGATTCGCTAGAAGAGGCTCATGAAGACATCCGACCTCAAAATCAGTTAATACAAGAGAAAGTGGACTATTGTACTTTTGTCCAAAGTAAAAGAAAAATTCCTCTTTTGACATAAAAAGAAATTGACCAAATATTAAACAAATAGCCAGCCCTCAAATATTCATTAGAACAAAATACTTCTGCTTATCTACCTACTGAACCTTGTTGTCTTGAAGCAGAAAGCAAACTTGATCAGCTCAAAGAAAAGCCAACTGATAACCCAATATGCTTGATTGGTGATATGGTTTATACTAATGATTTGCCAAATTTTGATCAGTCTGATGATGATTATGAGCTTCAAGCAGAGACTAATCATGCAGGGCAACCAACAGTTGATTGGTGTCATGAGTTTCACTATCATCAACTTGAAAGCATCGATCAACCAATCCAATCCATCAGAAATAGCTTTCACATAATTGGGAGTTAGCAATCTATCAATTGTGATGATGAGGTTGAGAAGAAAGAGGAGTTTCTTGAGCAGGATGAATATAAGGAACCTTATCCTGAAAGGATTGAGGTAACAAAAGATACCCCTGCTCAAGAATATGATGATCTCTTCATAGAGTTCAGTCCACTGAACCAAAGCTGACCAGGACTACAAGAGGACAACACTGCAATATATGATGAGTCCTCCAGTTCAGATGATGACGAAGATGAGGAAGTTTTTCTTTCTCAAGAAAATCTTTATCTTGATCCAGTTGTTAGCCCCTTATAAATTCCTTGACAAGCAAGTAAGGGGCTAATTTGTTTTATAAGCCTGCAAGGAATGCATTTCCCTTGAAAACACATCATCCTTACAGCCTTTTTAGGTTCCCTGCCTTGTGACTGTTTCCCTCTACTGTTCTGAGTCAATAGGCTTTGCTGATAAGGAATTATTCTCCTTAGGGCTTTATTCTGCCCTTTATACCCTTGCAAAATGCTTCATTTTCACCCCTTTGTTCCTTTTCTCAAAGTCCCATTTCTTCCCCCTAATTTCCCCCTTTCCATCCCAGAAATCCCCTCTAAAACATCCCTACACCCTTTGGTTAGCCAATTTCCCCCTCATTCCCCTATCGTTGCCCTTGGCTGGCCTTAAAATGCTTTAAAAACTAGCCAAAAACCATATTTTTTGCATAGTCTAGGCCTAGCCCCTTCCGTCCTAGCCCCTGCACCATCCCCCCATAGAGCCATGCGCTATGAACGAGAGCTAGCCTGAAAGGCGCTAATATCCAATGTATATCGAGAGCGTTCCTGACCGTTGATATTTGTAGATCGGGTGGCGATCGTTAAACCCCGCGGCGTTTGTGTTTCCCCTGTTCAAACCCCCGATTGCACCATCGCCGTTCGTTTACCCGCCAGATTGACGGTTTGGAGTGTACCTGCCCCTATGGTCCTCGCCGCTCACTATCCATAAACCTAGTGGTATCTATCGCACCGCCGTTGGGCGGTAGGCGGTATTTCCCATTTTCCATCGACTCCACTCAGCTTACAATGCGTGACTCCTGTACGATTCCAAAACCGCTTGCTCATCTCATGTTATCTTTCGGTACAGGATGCATAGAAATATGCATATCAGCCGTCAGATCTGCCCTTTCCCATCCAATGTTCATCGCTCAACGAAGCTGCGCAGGGTTTAATCCATGGTCGCCGTACTCCTAGCCCACCGTTCGTCGTCCTCCGCCGCATGTTCAACCATCGATCTCCTATGAGATCTGACGGTTGAGATTTTTTTCCTACTGATTGACTTTTCGCCATTGCCTGGTCCCGCCACATCACCTCCACGTGTATCCACCATACATCCGCCCATCCCATTGCATATATTTGTTCAAAGGGTTGATTTTTTTAAGGTTTTTATTTAAATTTTATCGCAGGCCGCCAACCTTTCGCCATCTCCGTTCTCTACCATTCCACAACATTTTTCTGCCACTTCTCCACAGTTCCACTATCGCCCACGCAGAAATCCACATCATCCGACCCCATGCATTTTTTTCTTTACAGGTTTCATGTTTTTGCAGGGTTTCAGAGAGGCAGAAAACCGCCATGGTTCAGATTTACTACTTTAATGGCGTGCTGCGCAGACAGAATTAAATCTAGAAGCTGGTAGTACCGAGAAATGCCCAGAAAGGTAGTGGCGGCATAAATATTATCCCAGGATAGTTCAATCTCCTAAAAAGAACTATCTAGCACCATTAAATCCCAGATTTTGCAGATCGAGACATTTATGGAGCAGTGGAGAAAAACCAGCTAATGATTAAGGATTTCAACATTCGGTATTGATGGTTTTGAGCCTTAATACAATGGTTTAGAGGCAAAGCACCAGATCAGTGATCCCATAGACCATGCCGAAAGGTACAACCCGTAGAAATTCATGTATATCAAGGTTTCACATCAGCAGATTGTCCCAAAGGACGAAGTGGCCATATCAGTTCCATTATTTACCGTGTTCCTAAAGATTTCCGCCTTAACCACAGTCCAAAGCTACCAGGGAATTTTTTTCACAAGCATGGCAGTCCATTCAGTCATTTTTTTTATGCACCAGAGTACTACACAGTACTGCATTCAGAGTACATTAGATTCATATCAAAGTAATCTGAAGTCTGAAGAAGATCATTCATCCACCCAAAGAACACTAGAGATTAATGCATAGGATTTATATAGAGTGGGTTTCGGTCTTCTTCCTCTTCTAGAGTTTTAATGCTGCATTTAGTTCTTCACCTACTTTCCCTACTCCTCTGGAGCTATAAATTCAGAAAGAAACTCATTGTAAAGGTTTTTGATCAGTTATCAAAGAACTGCAAGTAGTTTCTTTTGAGACACAATCTCTATGTAAAGTGTAAGATAGGTTGAAGGAGATGTTTTTAGACTGATTATTCAGCTATTGGAAACATTGTACTTGACTGGTATTGCTATTTAATATGACAAGCACATTTCTTTGGATCCTGATCTGAAGCAACGGTGATGTTTTCCTATCTTTGTGTTTACATTCATTTCATTTCGTTTCTACTGGCTTGCATAAGAATATTGGCATAGGATTTACCCTTGTTAGGTACCCTATGTTTCAGCTCTCCTTGCCATTGATGTTTCTCTTCTGAATGTATTATCTAAGAAATGATTTCAGTTGGTTTAACCAGTGTAGTGGATGTTATTTCCTGCTCTCTGATGTATGAATTAAATGAATTCAGTTCTTAGATGTTTCTTATTAAGGATTTAGTTGGAAGATTTGGGAACACTGGGGATTTGAGTTAGCCCTATCCACTAGGATCCTTGTGCGACCAGCTGGTCTTTAACTTTGTGCTCTAAAACTGTGTTGTCTCCTGCTCTCTTATCATTCCATATCACACAATCATCTTTAATATCCTATGTTTTATATGACTAGCCCAATTGAAAGCATGCATATTGATTAGCAAGAAAATCCTTTCCTGACTCCATTGCCCAATGGTTTTGAATATTTCCTGGAATACTTCACCTCTTCCTTTTTCCTCTTTGCTCATCCTTGTCTTACATTGAACCCTTTTTTCTTGATAACCAACAACCAAATCAAATAAATCAAACAAACAAACCTTGTGCCTATAACTAGCCTAACATCTTAACATTCGAGCTTCAAAGACATATATACCTTTGACATATCATAGAGAGATCCCTCTCTGGACCCAGGAGGGCTAGATCCTGAGGTCTGAAAGTGGTTTTGATGTTGTCTCATCTTTTGGTCTTGCCAATCTGACCAAAACATGGGAACCCCAACATATTGGCGGCCCCACTGGGAAACTTGAGTGCATTACACCTTAAACATTCTTAGGCATTCAAAAAACCTACAATCTCTGGTTAGGTTTGCAGTTAAAAAATCCTATTCTCACATCAACCTCTATACCATTTGTTGTGTTTCTCCCATACTCTTGGATAGAGTCTGGAAAGGGCCAGGTAGCCTCCAGATCTCACACTCTTTTAGAGGTGACATATCTGGTAAATGCCCTCCCAGACAATCTCTGGTTAGAGTTTGTTGTGTTTGGAAGATACCCCTGAAAGGGGACATCTCATAGGCACTGTGGTGGACAGTGTACCCTCCAAAACATCCTGAACCTTCCACCTGGAGACTCCAAGATTCCTAAACGATTTAAGGACTTCACTGGCGATCAGTAGGCCTGCTCATTATCTTGGTTCACATTAGACTCCACTGGGAGACCAACCTCCATAGCAACATCAACCACAGTAGAAGTAACAAGTAGGGTTAAGCTACTTGGTTAGAAAACAACATTCTGGCTTCTAGAACCATTCATACAAGAGCTTACCCTAACCCAAACCCACCTGAAATATTTGATAACCCTGAGAGCATCCTCAAGAGATCTCCTACATCTAAAATACCAACTATTTCTAGCCACATCCATAGAGCTAACTCTGCACCAGAAGATCTTACAGCTCTATCACTTTTTCACCTTGACCTAGACCTACCTAATAGATTACCTAGAACTAGGTCCTTCAGTTTCTTAGACCAGCCAGACCCCGAGCTTCCTGATTCACCACCTCAAAGTGGTGGACACCATGGGAACAGACAGACCCCTCCTTCTACACCTCATGATATACACTTCATACAAAACTTGGGGCTCAGTCACCCTAGATCTGCTCATCAGACTTCTGCTGGTCATAATATCCATGTCATCCACATGCCAGCTGCCCAAGTCAATCCTTTACCTCATCAAAACATCATCATGGCATCCTAGTATGCACCTCTGGTTTTATCTCAGCCTCTAGTACCCTTACCAAATGATTATCAGTCAAAGATCCCACACTTCACTGCAAAAGAGTCCATCACATCCCAACAACATGTAGATAAGATGGAAGATTCTTTTGACTACATGGAAATAGATGATGATACAATCAAAATGAGAATATTTTCCCAAAGCTTAGGGGGTGATGTGAAGAAATGGTTTAAGGGCTTACCTCTAGGTAGCATCAATGATCTTCCAGCTTTATATCATACTTTCATAAACAAATGGGAAACTAAGGCTAACCCTCGCCAAATCTTAGCAGAATACATGAGCCTTAAAAGAAACGTAAGAGAGAGTGTCCATTATTACACAACAAGATTTAACAGCATTTACAATGCCCTCCCTCCACATATGAAACCTCCACAAGGCATGGCTTTAGCAAAATACCCCGAAGGCTTTGATGCCAACATGGCCTATGAGCTTAGGGATAAAGAGTACAACACATTGGAGGACATGCAGAAAGGAGCAGTGAACATAGAGGAAAATCTGATTGAGAAAAGAGCAAGACTGAGATCTGAGAAGAGGGTAACATACAGAGATGACAATGTAGCTTCCTCATCTGACGAAAATTATGATAAATTTTCTAAAAATGTGGAAAAGTTACAGCAAATGATGGAAAAAATGGTTGTCATATTTAGTAACCAAAATAGAAACCAAATCCAGAACCAAAACTTTAGAAGGAACAATAACACTCCCAACAGACAAAAAGAATCAGACCAGCAAGTTATTCCCCCCTTTCAAGAGAATTTTCTTGATGAGGACGAAGGAATCATAGAAGAGTCTGAAGGGAATACAATAAACATGTTTGAAGTAGAAAACTCAATCCACAACTGTTCCATAGAGGAAGATCAACCTTCTCCCTCAGGTTGGGATGAGGAATGGTTTGAATATGAGGATTACAGGTTTGGGTTTGAGAATGATATGATGCAGGTCAGAGAACAATATGAACTCAGAAGCAAGAAGAGTCAAGACAATTCCAAAACAAAGGCTTCTGAGGTTACATCAAGAAAAGACCTGAGAGAACTTCTAAAGTGACCGCTGAAAGCAAAAAAACAGCAGCTGAGAGTTCTGGGAAGAGCAAAGAAAGAGACAACCAGAACACTAACCCACAGGGTAAACCAACTAGCAGCACTAGCACTGCAGTTAGTGCTCCTGATAAAACTATCTCAAACATTGTACATAGTGAGAATCAACACACTGATTCGGCCACTAAGGGAGTGGCTTACAAAACGGAGTTGAACATTCCAAAGAGTCAATCCACTTTCAATTTGGAGAGTGAGATTGCAAAAGTTAAAATATCTATCCCACTCTCTGAGCTAGCCACTCCGGATGTATATAAAGGCCAAATTTTGAAAGAATTAAATTTAGGAGAGAACAGTGACACTGTAAATCTGAGGGATAATCAACTTGCCCTTCTGTTTGGTCCAAAGATAGAAGGAAAGTTTTAGGAAGGGGTAGTGCCGCCTTTTTATATCAGTCTTAATGTCCATGATAAGATCCTCCACAACGCAATGCATGATTCTGAGGCATCACACAACCTAATGCCTAAAGTAGTGATGGAAAGATTAGGCCTAGAGATAACCCGTCCCTATAAAGACCTATATTCTTTTGACTCTAGTAGAGTAAAGTGTCTTGGCCTAATCAAATATTTGTGTGTGAGCCTTGCCCAGATTCCAGCAAAATGCATGGTCATGGATGTTGTTGTGGCAGATGTGCCACCCAAATATGGCATGTTATTATCAATATCAAGGGGAGCCAAGCTGCAAGGAACAATGCAGATGGATGGGGCTTATGCCACAATCCCAATCTTTGGCCAACTCAGAATACTGTATAGGGAAGAACAAATGAAATTCCTAGTTAGTTGCCCTGAAAAGCCTGAAAATTCTCTTGTATACTCTATACATACAGAACTGGATTCCTTTATCTTCTACAATGATGAATCTTTGGAGGGACCAGAATCTGAAAACGTAGATACAAGCAAAGTTTCACATGATGAAATAGAGCCAATGGACTTTAACATGATGGCTACCAGACTCACAGGAGGAATACGTAGAGAACTTTGAATAGTGCACTGAAACAACAACTCTAAGTAAACTAGAAGCAGAATGAAATCAACCAACTAGTCACCTCTTTGACTTCCACATCCACAACGAAAAACTAAACAGCCCACAACCTAGTGCAGACCTTATAACTCAGCATAATGGCGAACCCAGCTATAGGGAAAGGAACGATAACAAAAGTGGGAGTGAACCCCTGTGGGAAATGAGTTTCGATGGGTCCTGCACAAGAAGAACTACTGGGGCAAGAGTGTGGATACATAACACAGAGAGTGATTACGAAGAGAACCATGCCTGCAACCTGCACTTCAAATGTACAAACAACGTTGTAGAATACGAGGCCCTTATCCTATAATTGAACCTGTTGAGAAAATTAGGAGCCCGTAGGATAAATGTGCATGGGGAATCTGAGCTGATTATTAAACAGGTGAATGGTGAATACACAACGAAACATCATAGATTGAGGGCTTACAGGAATGACACTATGGATTTATTGAAAACATTTGTTGAATACGAATTAGTGTTTGTTCATAGGAGTCAAAATTTCATTGCAAATGGATTAGCTTGCCTAGCTAGTTCATACCCTAAGACTCCAATCGACCAATGAATTATCATACAGACCAAATTTAGACTTGCAGTGCCAGATAATGAAAAATATTGGCAGGTCTTCTAGGGTGATAAACAGATTGCAACTATCACTGGACACAGAGTCTGAATCAGAAAATTCAAACTCGTTTCTGCCTAAGTGAGGAACCCTCAGACGAGGAAGAAACACCTCGTAACATAGTAATAAAAAATATAACTGAAGAAACTGGAAATCCAACCGGAAAGTGTGAAAACGCAGAAATTGAGGAGACGGAGGTGTTGCAATCCAAAGATAAGAATATACCCAGAGGCCTAGCACCCTTATAGGACCTCTTTGAATTTGATGATGTAGCAAAAAAACCCACTATAGAACATGCAGACTCTGACGTGGAAGAATGCAACATAGGCACTGAAGATAAGCCCAAAATGATTAAACTGGCTAAGTCTTTACCTGCGAACATGAAGAAAAAATACATTGACCTTTTCAAGGAATTCATTGATGTGTTCGCTTGGAGTTACGAGGACTTAAGGGCCTATGACACAAACATTATACAGCACAAAATACCCTTGAAAGAAAATCAGAAGCCCTTCAGACAAAAAATTCGTAGAATCAATCCCAAACAATTGCCTGGAGTTGAAAAAGAGATTAAGAATACGTATGATGCGGGCATAATAGCTCCTGTGAGGATCTCTGATTGGGTATCAAACTTAGTGGCTGTGAGAAATAAAATAGGGGAAATCAGGCTATGTATAGACTTCATAAATCTTAATAGAGCCTCACTCAAAGACAATTACCCTTTGCCAAAAATGGAACATATTCTTCAGAGGGTAGTGGGCTCTAAAAGGATCTCCCTGCTAGATGGTTTTTCAGGTTACAACCAAGTCTTAGTAATCCCAAAAGATCAACTCAAGACAGCCTTTACCACTCCATGGGGCACCTTTATGCATGTAAAAATGCCTTTTGGACTGATGAACACTGGGGAAACCTTCCAAAGAGAAATGGTGTTAGTATGAATCTTTTGTCGAAGCGTACGAAAAAAGACCACTTTAGCTATGCATAACTTATAGCCCTAACATCAAATGTGGCTGCTAACATCTTCAGATCTGCAGTTAGTTGATCAAGACAAGTGCTACAAAAAACCAGATCTATGCATAGAAAGACATTAAGCAGTAAAAATCAAGAGTTTGCTCCATACATCCAATAGACAAGACAAGAACAATGTTTTTTGAAAGAATTTTTGTATTAAGGGCACCTGGGAGGAAAACAAGAAGGTGTATCCAATTCTCCTCAATGGGATGGGTTCTTGGAAGTCCTCAACACTTCAGATCTAGAATCTCTCTCTCTTGCTGGTGTAGAAAACCCAGACAAAGATAGAACTCAAAGGGAGCTCACACAGCAAATAATGTAGAAAAATGTGACCAAGTGTATAGATCCAGAGTGATCTAATAGGCAAAAAAAGGTGAAGAATGATAGGAAAAACCCTCCTATTTATAACAAAATATTGGGTCATTCTAGATCTTGGTGCATGATTAAAATAACATTAACCAAATCTAGATCCACCATTTATGGAATATTTTATTATATTTGTTGGAGGGAAAAGGTATTTGACTTGGGTCAAATCCCTTTATTTGTAAGTAATAAATAAATAAATGATTTATTTATCATTTTAAGGAAGTGGTTGGATGATAATCAAATAAATAATGATTTATTTAATTATTTATGGGTGATTTAGTCATAATTAACAAGGAATATTATTTAAATAAGGTTTAAATAATTATTCCTAGAAGATAAGAAGATAAATAAAGATTTATCTAATTAATTTCTTTGTTTTGGGTTAAACATGACCAGGAAAATCAAACAAATATAGGTTTGTTTAATATTTCCTTTTGGGGTTTCCTGTTTAGACCATAAACAACCTAATAAATGTGTTTTATTAGGTGATTTTACATAGTTAAGGCAATTTTATTTAGGGTAAAATTGGTCTTACATGGTGTACTTGGGTCCATCTAATGATAGTAGGTTAGATGACCAAAAAATGGTGTAACAGATTGCCCCCCAGCGTGCGAGTGTTAGGAGCAAATCGTATGACCGAAGTACGTTGTAAGAACTCAATCACCAAACATCAAAAGGGAAGTCAGAGAGAGAAATGTAAGGTAGACTAATGTGCTGAAGAACTAGACCCTGAGGAGACGAGACTTACAGGTGCAACAAGTCTCTTTTTATGAGAGGGTACCTGTGCTGAAGGCGGTGGGGGAGGCATACCTATGCCCATTGTGACAAAGTACAAAAGAATAGTGTGTCCAGTAAACAAGGGACCGAACCATAAAGTAG
This sequence comes from Pinus albicaulis, assembly GCA_034641835.2. Classification (NCBI taxonomy): domain Eukaryota; kingdom Viridiplantae; phylum Streptophyta; class Pinopsida; order Pinales; family Pinaceae; genus Pinus; species Pinus albicaulis. The sequence goes on from CM076569.1 coordinate 155,370,353, forward strand.
AACCGGCATAAACATGAGCCAGATAAGAATACAATGAGGAATCCCACATACATGTTGTGCCTGGGATAACAGCCAGGGCTTATACAATAATATCTGAGTACATGAGATACAAATACAACCCAAATGCCCCTTATAAGCAGGGAAGGGCTCACAAAATCTGACTGATACATGCAAATCAAAGAGGCGCTGCAAGCGGCTAAGGCCGACATCATCAAATATATGGAGTTGCATCGAAGGTTGCAATGAAGAGGTCATCCGGGCATGTCGAGGGCTACCTGCAGGGCCACCCCTCATGAGGGCTGAGACATCTCACACGCACCCGGGAATCACCAAGAGCTGTTGCTTCATCACTGAACCATCAAGTATATGGATCTCGATCATGCTGAAAGGAGCTGGAGTGTAGAAACAATCAAGTCAAAGGGAAATGAGAGATCCCTTTGCCGGATCTGAGGCACTGAACAAGAATGGAAGCTAGAACCAAGGTACGCCGCCCTCTAGACCTATCTTCTGGAATGAAGGATTTGATGTTGACAGAAGGAGGTCCACCATAGGTGAGGCAATGAGAGATCCCCAACTAAGGCACGAGAGAAAATAGTAGAGCGACGGACAGACTAATACCAATGATGATGGTGGAATGGAGGGGACTGAGTAGCGAATGGATGACTTCCCTTGCTAGAGAATAAAGGGCATGAATGACATGGCAGCGACTGACACAATATCATCAGGGATAAGGGACAGTGGGACTAGAGGCCATAATTTGCGACACAAGGGAGAGACCAAGCAATGAAGGATGGAGGACTATAGCAGGGTACAAAGGGACGCGGGATAGACTCCATGAAGGAGATGATGACTCCACTCGGATGCTCTAAACAAGGGCGACTCGATAGTGCTGCCACACAGTAAAGGTCCAATGGGGGACCATGAAAACATGAGTACAAGATGGTAACTCATGATGAAAATCGACACGAACAAAGACAAGTAAGGAGGCAAAATGGTGCCCCAAGTACAAGTGTCGTAAGTGAAGAAATGTGATTTTAAGGAGAGGTGAAGTGACCCATCTTGGACAAAGTGTGTCCTGGTGAAGTATCAAATCACAAAAACCTAACAGATACCCATTTTAGGGCTCGGTGAGAGCTTTCCAACGGTGCAGACGGATTGTCAAACGGAGCTACGGTATGGTCGCAGCAGGCGAAAGAAGAAACAAGGGTTCTCTTTTGATAAGACAGTTTTCCCTCCAAATCCACTCATTTTCTAGTGTTGCTGTGGTGAATGTAGAGAGGAGAAAAGGCCCTAAATCTTGCGGCGAGTGTAGCAGACAAACCGACCATTGGAATCGAGATCCGTCAGTTGCAGGTAAGAGGCCTAACCTTACTCTTTCATTTTGATGGATTGAAAGTTTAGATTAGGGCCCAGAATATCAGGTTCAGACCCCCTTGCATCTTGTCGGCTGGGTCACACTTTTTGGGCCGAAATATGTGACCTGGGACGCAGGTTTCGGGCAAAAAGGTGCGACCTGTCTCAGGATTTGGCAGAAAAGTGCGACCTAGAAGATGAGGGGGTTTTAGTGCTGTTTGATGGCTGAGAGTTGGGTTTTTGTGTTTGGTTACAGTATTCCCTATCTGTAGGCTGACAAAGATGGTGTTTTTGTGCAGATATGGCAGATATATGGGTGAACTGGAAAGAGAGAGACCTAGATACAATACGGGCAGAGATCCAGATAGATCAGGGTGTCCGTCATGTGTTGGCCAGGTTTGGGGTTCTGAAGTTGTTGGAGAACCCTTTGATGAGAGCTGGAGAGCCCTTGTTGGCCCAGATTATTAGTTATTGGGATCCAGAGCATGAGGTCTTTGTAGTGCAGGGGCACAAGATCGAACTGACAGTCCAGGATGTGTATTTTCTGACAGGTCTCCCACCACTTGGGATGGTGGGAAATACGCAACCAGTGTTACCGCGGGGGCGGAACATCATAGAGTTTGTGGAGAGGCATTGTCGACCGGGTCTCCAAGTCAAAGGGACACGGATACCGATCGGGGACCTAGAGAGACTGGAGGCCCGGGCAGTGGCCGCAGCGGTGCTGCGGATCCTGGGCAACCAGGCATTCCATCACATCACTGGGGGGTAGATGATGATCGTAGAGAGTGTATTGAGTGGGACCTACTATGGGTGGGCCCAAATGATGTTGGTGTCGTTAAAAAGACAGCTGTCGCTTTGCAAGCGGCAATTAAACCACGATTGCTCGTATGGGACTTTATTGTGTTCCTTCTTTTTTGAGAAGATCCCTACCTTATGACCTCGTATATAGCTCCTAGATGGGTGCCCTAGAGAGCCCAGGATGCGCCGATGGGGGCGGCTACTGTGCAGAGGAGGAGGAGGGGCGGTCGGACGAGTGTTTCGACCTGAGTTCTTTGCCCATTGGGATCAGATGCCGTTATACATAGACGACTATCCCTATAGTGGGATGAGTTATTGTGGGGATCCGGACCTACCACTTCCGCCGGGTCGAGTATGGGGACCCGATGGTAAGTGATAAGTAACTATTATTTTTTGGGCATGTTAAAGTTAGTGAATAGTAGATAGGGTACTGATTCATGTACTTTTGGTATGCAAATATAGCTCCGATAAAACCGGCCGGATATATGGGACACCCGGCAGCATCTGGAGTTGCAGGTCCGAGTGGGTCGAGAGTAGCGCATAATGAGGATGTGGCCGCTCTTCTGGAGGACATCCGCCGTAGATGTGAGAGGTTGCTGACCGGAGTGTCAGAGCGCGGGTCGCAAGACTTAGATGACCAGTACATAGAGCCATGTATTGGTCTACCCTCGGAATGGCGAGGTGTCATGCGGCGCATGGCGATGGCCGGTCAGGGGATATGGGATCTACAGGCTGCAGGAGCAGAGCCATTGGCTCGGGATCCGCCAGTAGTGAATAGGTGTGGGGTATGTGGTGCCCCCTAGTGTGTATGTAGGGGCAGGTGGTGCCCCCAGTTTTGAGTTTTTTGTAACATGCAATGGGCATGTCATATGTATCATAGTAGATGGAATCTAAACACATGTTTTATGACACATATTATGGATATGAATCTTTTTTAATGATTATGAATGTTATTGTCTTGTATAAAATGCGTGTGACAAATGCCAATCTAGAACATGGTTTGCAATGTTGTCTACATAGTGATTTTGTTCTCGAGGTACATGGGTAAAAGTTATGGTTTCAAACTCACATATCAAGAGTTTAACTTGTAAATATCGTCTAAACAGCACAGGATTATGCACACGATAGACACCATTTAGTTGCATGACAAGAAGTAGGGAATCTAAACGAACATGCAGATGGAGGATGCGATGAGAGAGGGCATCGACTAAGAGACCACGCACTGCATCATATTCGGCCTGATTATTGGTGGCAGGACCAATGCATACCCCGTTGGAGAGAACAAGGGCATGCAAGGGGGTGAAAATGGCCCAACCTGTCGAGGCTAGATTCCGGGAGTAATGAATTTCACCATCGGCGTAACCGATATAGGGTGAGGACGGGAGGTCCAGCGGAATAGTGTTACAAGACAGCAAATGGGGGCAGAAGGGACAATGACAGTAGCGTGAGTGTACAGAAGACATCGAGCGGCAACTGCGGGAGGGAGTGCAATGAGCAAGATGGCTATGACTCATATACAAACTAGAGGGTGGGATATGAGGGCTATAGGAGGTATGGCGGGGACTCGGGCTGCAGAGGTCAACAGAGATATGGGTGGAGTTATCTCGTGTATGAACGGAAAAGAGGGGGTCAAACGAAACAACAGGGGAGGATTCAAGGGGAATGTGCTCCAAGGGTTTCACAGAGGATGATAGGTAGAGGATGGTGGTAGTAGACTCCGTCATCTGGACATCAAGTGGGGGGATGTCAATGGGAGCGAGGGGATCCTCAAGCTGTCCTGAAGCATACTGCGCAATTATGGGAGAGGCAGACTGATTTTTTTCAACCTCATACTCTCGAAATACTTCTAAAGAGGCACGGTAATGTGTCAGGTGAGGACAATGGTGGGAATAATGGCCATGGACACCGCACAAAGCACAGGGTTTGCTGGTGCGAATAGTTTTTGGGTTCTTGGTTACGGACAAGGATGGGAGAGAGGGGTCAAGGACCGTAGACTCAGGGAATGCAACTTTAACCATGGGTTGAATGCGGGGCAATTCGGGACAAGTATGGGTGGCGTGACCAATGACATCACACAAGGCGCAAGGCTTTGCGGGCGGAGGAGGAACCGAGTCAGTCGGGGTGACTTTATCTTTGGGTTCCCCCTTGCGAGCTTTGCCTTTCTTTCCTGGAGCTGTCACCACAGGGGTAGGGTCCTGGGGAGGTGCGGGGAGCATGGTAGCAATGGAGGAAGCAAGGGGGACCGGTTGAACCGGTGTCAAAGCAAGATAGGGTTTGGGGTGACCAGGAGGGGTAGCGGCTGGAGGGTCAAGGTACCAGACGGGTATACCCAGGGTCAGGTTAGGGAGAGAGAGGGTGGCCATGACGGGGACCGAATAGACTCCGGGAGGGGGAGCCAGGAAAGGTATCTGACCAGCGGGGTAATGACCAGGAGGGATGGCTCCGAGATGGTTAAGGCCTGGGGGAACCGAGCCAGGGGGATAAAGGGGTTCAGGGATACCAGCTGTAGGAGAAGGGCCAGAAGGAGGAGGTCCGGCTAGCGGAGATGAAGGGCTAGGAGTGGGTTGCGGTGGGCGAGGTTGTGTCTGAGGTTGCTGACTAGCTGAGGCGGGTCGCTTAAGGGCAGCCCGAGACGGTTGCATCATGCAAACATTCGATAAGATGGGATCAGAAATAGGAGGAGGAGGGAGACCAGGAAAAGTTCCAAGAAAAGAGGAGTCTTTATAGACGCCGGGAGAGACACTGGTCACAGAATCGACGGTTTTCTTATTGGCTACAGAAGAGATGGTCGTCTCAGGGGAGGTCTAAGACTTTGGCTCATGATAAGTCAATTGGTCGATGGTGATTATCTTTCCATTGTGAGGAAAAGTCATCTTGCGAAAAACCGCAGATGGGACAGCAGACATGGCATAGGTGTAGCTTCGCCCCAATAGAATGTTGTAGTCTAGAGGGGCGTCGATGACTTCGACGTCAACACAAACAGTCTTACCGGCAAGAGTGATAGGACAATTACGGAAGAGGCCAATGGGCTGGGAGGCGTGGCCATCCCACGCTCGAAGGGTGATCGTGGAAGGGGCTAATTCAGGAGATCCGAGTTGCTTCCAAACCGAAGCGGACATCACACAGGTGGATGCCCCCTCATCAATTATACACCGAGAAACGTTAGCGTTCCGGATTTTGACTGGGATTTGGAAGGCTACGGAAGCAGGAAGAGGAGGATGTTCTGATTGATGGGCGTCGAAAACAATCATTTGGTCATAGGAAGGATCTACAGTGCCCATGGCAGATAGCAGAGCCTTCTTTTGGGAAGGGCACGATTGGAGGAGTTCCAATGTGGAAATGGCAGCAGGAGATTGCGCCAAATCATCTACTATGCTATACGAATGAGCAGCTCGACCAGAAGCAACATTTCGACGTAATGGTCCCTTAGGAATCTTGGTATGAACCTCAACTTTGGGTTGAGGGATATGTAAGGGGCCATTGGATGTCGAAAGAGGCTCTGTAGAACCGGAAGAAGGGGACTCGGGGGCAGACTGAGCGGGAGGCTTGGGGTACTGGCGAGACCGAGTTTGAAGGTGAAGGTCGACGGTTGGGGATGGATCATAGTTCATCATGAGGATCTGGTAATCAGAGGAACCAGAAGGGGAAGGTTGAGTGGCGACCTGTCCATCAGCTGGTTGGGCAGCCACGAATCCTTGCTGAGGGAAAGGATCAGTAAACACAGCTGGTTGAGTAGTGGCCACATTAGGGGGAGCATGAGGGGAGGCATGTTTCCCTCGCAATGTGGCTTGAGACTCCCACATCTCCCGCATCTGTGGTAAAAGGGGACAATCATGGGTGTAATGACCATAAACACCGCAACACAAACAAGGCTTATTTCAACGAACGGTGAATAAGCATAAAAACAACTGGCATATCATGCTCTTCCCTACTTTATGGGCCTATCGAACTTCTGTTAAAACTGCCACCGAGTTTACTCCTTTCCACCTCGTTTTTGGAGAGGAGGGAGTCTTACCGATCGAGTGTGAAATCCCTTCCCTTCATCTGGCTGTTGAACTTCTCCCCGACACCCAACCTCTAGAACAACAACTTATCATGCTTGAGCGTGCCTCCGAAGACCGTCGTGTTGCATTGCAAACCATGGAAGTGGCCAAAAAACGCACCAAAGCTCAGTATGACCAAAAAGTCCAGCCTCGTACTTTCCATGAAGGCGACCTTGTTCTAGTATATGACCAGGCCCATGATGTCCTCGGTCACGGGAAGTTTGAATCATTATGGCTAGGTCCTTATGTCATCAGTAAGGATCTTGGTAAGGGGGCATACCTCTTAGAGGACTTTGAAGGCAATCCTCTTCCTAATCCTCGCAATGCACTCTATCTTAAGAAATATTACCCTTATCATTTCCCTTATGAAATGCGTGTATTATTTTCTGTTAGATAGCCAGCATCTTTTTGTTTTCATACTTTGATACCTCGCCAGGACATACTTTTTCCATGAAGGATCACTTCACCTCTCCTTCAAATCGAATCTCCTCACTTACAACACTTGTACTTGGGGCACCACTTTGCCTCCATACTTGTCTTTTGTTTCTGTCGATTTTTTGTCATGAGCTACCCTCTTGTACTCATGTTTTCATGGTCCCCCATGGGACCTTTACTATGTGGTAGCACCATCGAGTCGCCCTTGTTTAGATCATCCAAGTTGAGTCACCATTGCATTCATGGAGTCTATCCCGAGTCCCTTTGTACCCCACTATAGCCCTCCATCCTTCATTGCTTGGTCTCTCTCTTGTGTCGCACATTATGGCCTTCAGTCCCACTGTCCCCTATCCCTTTTGATATTGTGTCAGTCGCTGCCATGTCATTCATGCCCTTTATGCTCTAGCAAGGGAAGTCGTCCATTCGCTACTCAGTCCCCTCCATTCCACCATCATCATTGGTATTAGTCTGTCCGTCGCTCTACTATTTTCTCTCATGCCTTAGTTGGGGATCTCTCATTGCCTCACCTATGGCTGACCTCCTTCTGTCGACATCAGCTCCTTCATTCCAGAAGACAGGTCTAGAGGGCGGTGTACCTTGGTTCCAGCTTCCATTCTTGTTCGGTGCCTCGGATCCGGCAAAGGGATCTCTCATTTCCTTTTGACTTGATTGTTTCTCCACTCCAACTCCTTTCAGCATGATCGAGATCCGTATACTTGATGGTTTAGTGATGCAGCAGTAGCTCTTGGTGATTCTCGGGTGTGTGCGAGATGTCTCAGCCCTCATGAGGGGGTGGCCCTGCAGGTAGCCCCCCACATGCCTGGATGACCTCTTCATTGCAGCCTTCGATGCAGCTCCATATATTTGATGATGTCGGCCTTAGTCGCTTGCAGCACCTCTTTGATTTTCATGTATCAGTCAGATTTTGTGAGCCCTTCCCCGCTTATAGGGGGAATTTGGGTTTTATTTGTATCTCATGTACTCAGATATTATTGTATAAGTACTGGCTGTTATCCCAGGCACAGCATGTATATGGGATCCCTCATTGTATTTCTATCTGGCTCATGTTTATGCCGGCTGTACTTTATGGTTCGGTCCCTTGTTTACTGGACACACTATTCTTTTGTACTTTGTCTCGGCGGACATAGGTATGCCTCCCCTGCCACCTTTAGCACAGGTAACCTCTCATAAAAAGAGACTTGTTGCACCTGTAAGTCTCGTCTCCTCAGGGTCTAGTTCTTCAGCACATTAGTCTACCTCACATTTCTCTCTCTGACTTCCCTTTTGATGTCTGGTGATTGAGTTCTTACAACGTACTTCGGTCATACGATTTGCTCCTAACACTCACACGCTGGGGGGCAATTTGTTACACCATTTTTTGGTCATCTAACCTACTATCATTAGATGGACCCAAGTACACCATGTAAGACCAATTTTACCCTAAGTAAAATTTCCTTCACTATGTAAAATAACTTAATAAAACACATTTATTAGGTTGTTTATGGTCTAAACAGGAAACCCCAAAAGCAAATATTAAACCAACCTATATTTGTTTGATTTTCCTGGTCATGTTTAACCCAAAACAAATAAATTAATTAGATAAATCTTTATTTATCTTATTATTTTCTAGAAATAATTATTTAAACCTTATTTAAATAATATTCCTTGTTAAATATGACTAAATCACCCATAAATAATTAAATAAATCATTATTTATTTGATTATCATCCAACCACTTCCTTAAAATGATAAATAAATCATTTATTTATTTATTACTTACGAATAAAGGGATTTTACCCAAGTCAAATACCTTTTCCCTCCAACAAATATAATAGAATATTCCATAAAAGGTGGATCTAGATTTGGTTAATGTTATTTTAATCATGCACCAAGATCTAGAATGACCCAATATTTTGTTATAAATAGGAGGGGTTTTCCTACCATTCTTCACCTTTTGTTGCCTATTAGATCACTCTGGATCTATACACTTGGTCACATTCTACATTATTTGCTGTGTGAGCTCCCTTTGAGTTCTATCTTTGTCTGGGTTTTCTACACCAACAAGAGAGAGATTCTAGATCTGAAGTGCTGAGGACTTCCAAGAACCCATCCCATTGAGGAGAATTGGATACACCTTCTTGTTTTCCTCCCAGGTGCCCTTAATACAAAAATTATTTCAAAAAACATTGTTCTTGTCTTGTCTATTGGATGTATGGAGCAAACTCTTAATTTTACTGCTTAATGTCTTTCTATGCATAGATCTGGTTTTTTGCAGCACTTGTCTTGATCAAATAACTGCAGATCTGAAGATGTTAGCAGCCACATTTGATGTTAGGGCTATAATTTATGCGTAGCTAAAGTGGTCTTTTTTCGTACGCTTCGACAAAAGATTCATGCTAACATACACAATTGAGCATCAATTCCTTTCATATCAGGGTAATCCCATGCAAAGGCTGCTTTGTATTTCCGCAATAGTTGGACCAATTTCTCTTCTTGTTCAGCAGTCAGATTTTTGTTAATGTTTAGAGTTTTTCCCGGCTCAATTTCTACAACCTTGCTATTGTATACAGAAGTAGTGGGTATTACTTGATCAGGAATGTCTTTCAAAGGATCTTCTTCTTCTTTATTATCAAATGTTGCCTTGATCATGTGACATTGTAGATGGGATCTAATTTGTGGTTTATTAATAAAACTATTGATGATATCATCCTCTGTTTGATCTTTAAAATCAAGAGCATTTTCTAAAGTTAGAGGTTATCTCATATTTTCCATAATATATGATACAGGTTGTTTTTTTGTTTTGATTATTGATAGACTTGGCTGGGCTGGGGGATATAAAGCTAAATTCTTAACATAGTTTCCCCTTGTTATTGTCATGTTGCCTTGTCGGCATCCAATATAAGCATCGACAGTTGCCAACCAAGGTCTACCTAAGATTAACGGGTGTCCTTCTAGCCAGTTCTTTGGATTGATAACCAGGAAGTCAGCAGGGTATTCCCAGGAATCTATAGATACCATTACATCTTGTAGTGTACCCTCTGGTTTGACTACCGATCAGTCAGCTAATTCCAATAAGGTTGTTGTTGGTTCAAGTGATGTAATGCCAAGTTTTTGACAGGTAGTGTTTGTTAAGATATTGATCGCTACTCCCAAATCAACTAAGGCATTTGGAAATGATTGCCCATTGATTTGCACTATCACTATAGGATTTCCTGGGTCTTCATATTTTACGGGTGTTTCCATTCCTGATAATAAATTAGATAAAGTATCGACTATTTGGACAGTTGGATTGGTGTTTTTTCTCCTCTTTGGCTTCTTTATGCATAATTCCTTAATGGTTTTTGCATATATAGGAATGTCTTGGATGGCTTGGAGGAGAGGGATTTTTATACACAATTTCTAAAATTCTCTCAAAAGATCAAAATTAGGATGTTCTAATGGGCGTGGTATGATTAATCGTTCTGGGAATGGTGGAGAGGAAGTTGTTACTTGTTGTTGATCTTGTCGTTGAAATTCCTTCTCTTTCTGTAATGTTTGTTCTACAGGTAACAGATCTTCAATATGAACATCGTTGTTTCTCTCTGTTTCTACTATGCACCCAGACCTTAAATGAAGGTCATTGCACTCTCTCAGTTTAGTTTCTAATTCTGGGGGTTCCATTATTTGGACAGACTGAACTGGCCTATTGTTTGGGTTTGGGTTGGGTTGGGCTAGGAGTTGTGGTCTTAAGTTGGTCTGGGGGTTTGTATAGGGAGCTGGTAGTGTAGGTTGAGAGAGAGGGATTGTTCCAGCTGGCTGATTTGTACGTCTTTGCCAGTTTGACTGCCAGGCCTAACTCTGGGAAGTAGAGGGGGACCATTGTGTAGGATAGTTATTATTTTGCCAAAACGGTGGGAAGAAAGGAAAGCTAGGCCAATTATTTTGATTTGATTGATTTGGCCAAGATGTTGTAGGGAATGGTTGTTGTGACCAATTGGGGAAAGGTGGTTGATTTTGCCACATTCCACTATATTGCTGAGCATTGTATTGAGGAGGCTGAAAAGAAGAAAATGGATCAGTTGGCATACCTGATTGTCATGGCTGCCATTGTCGGTGCTGATTAAGCAGACATACCACTTCTGATTCTTCTTCTGCCTCCTTATAAACTGCTTTTAGGCCAAAAAGCAAAGGAAATCCTTCTGCAGGGTGATCTTTCATGAAAATGGCGCAGAATTTGATCACATCCAATGGGCACTCTTTGTGGCTATGTTTCTTTCTGCATCTAGGGCAGGATATCGCCAAATTTTGCTCTGCTTCTGCTTGCTTTTGTTTGGCTTGCATAATGTCGAACTGCGTTGTTAGAGTCCCAAGTATATCTGTCTTAAAATATTCTAGCAGATTTCCAATCTTTGCACGAGTCACACTTTCATTAGAGGTCTTGTTTTCTCTTGTAATCACATCATGTTCTACTGATTTTAGCCTCGTGTTGCCCCTCAAAATCCTGATACACAAATCAATGATGTCAGCATAACTTTCCTAATATATATCACCTTTTCCCATCATATTCAATGTTTAAACCCATTGATCTTTCATTCCCATAATTAATGTAGTTTTCAACAAATTATTAGGTAAGGGTAAAGATGCATAAGGAGATCTTTGAAGATTGTATTGGAAAAAAATATTTTAATTATTTTTTCTTCTTTAAAATTTGTCATCATAAATTAAAAATATGGAGAAAAACTAATTCATGAAAACGGAAAAAAAAAGGTTAAATAAAAAGGAAATAAAACTAAAAACAAAAAATTAGTAACTCATAGAAATGGAAGTTACTTAACACCTCCACCAATCACCTTAAAAATAAATCAATTTAAATAATAATAATAAAATAACAAAAAATGAATTCCCAAGGTTGAACTATAGATAAGCGACATAAATTTTTGGTCAAAGACAAACTAATAGGCAGTCAAAGGAAAAACTGAATAAGTGAAGTTAACAAAAAGTAAAAATGAATAAAATAAGCAAGAATCAAATTAAGGAAAACTTAAGACAAAAATAGAAGTTGGCATGATGACACATGGATTGTGTGCATGAAGATTCTTTTTTTTTGTTTTTGGAACAAATTTTTCTATTTAATGGATGAAAAAGGGGATGAGCGACAATCATTCTTTCTCGAGGATAACTCTCGGAGAGGAGATCTCACTAGTTTTAGTATTTGATTAAGGGCTTGGGGGTGGCCAGTTGTAGAAATATTTATTGCAATTGAGCCTACGGTTGGGTGGAGAGTCTTCTACAAAACATTATTGTGGTCAGTGGGATCCAAATAACACCACGACTCTGTAATCTCCAGTAAGATATATTTTTTCTTACATTTAAGTCTTTTTTCTCATGTTTTTGTAAATTATATGCTAATCAGTTGAATATTTTTGTGTTACTTAATAATGGGATATATTGATGTAAATAATTTATATGTTTGGATTACGGGTCGTTACAACTTCGCTGACTTGAAAGAACATTCTCAAAATACATGTCAATGAAGAAAAACCACCATATATGTGATATTATCTTCTTGCAAAACTACTAGGGTCCTATTAAGGTAACTATTCCCCCTCTAGTGGATAAATAGTGCATGAGAATTGATTACACTCCACCAAAGTTAGTCTAAGAGACCCTCGACATCAACATTAGTAAGGGAAGTGGAAGGCACAAAGGTCAAACACCCAAAGCATACAATGCCAAGAAGAGAGGCAATCAACATTTAGTGAAAAAAGGCAATGACCTACCATGAATAATTTCTACTAGTAGTGCTACTACACTATCATGAGGGAGATAATGGAAAATATGGAGACCAAAGTGATTCAAAAGGGATATGAAGAGAAAAATGGGCGTGAGACTTAGTACTTGCAAGTTTAATCTAGAAATTCATGAAAGTAGAGACATTGTAAAACAAGCAAAATGTAAAAATTGAATGAGACAATTATGAGAGGAAAATAAGAATGATAAAAAATAAAATGAATAGGAGAGCATGATAAGGAATTGAAAAAAAAGGGTCAATTTGTTGGCCTTCTTGTTGCCCTTGGATCTCCCTACATCCTCCATTGTTTTCACCCTCAAAGGGTCTTTTGGCCAAGGAGGAAGAAGTATAGAAAGCCAGGAGATCTTCGTACAGCATATTGATAAGATGAATAGATTAAGCCCCATTGGAAGCTAGTTTTCCCATTTTGGTTTCCATAATAAAATTTTGAGTTCATGATCATTGAAGTTGTAAGAATCTCTTATTTGGTTGATGCTCCTCTATTTATTAATAAGTTATTGATTTGTTATGTTATGGTTCAATTATGTGTATGAGATCAATTGCCATGCATTTAAGTGATAACGTATAATTTCATAAATGGTTTTGAGTTTTCATTCAAAAAATATATTTCTCACACATTTCAGTGGATGTAAATAGTTATGGAATGTCCACTCAATGAAATCTGAGATCAATGGCTCCTATAATTTAGTTGTTGAAATTACGTAAGAAGTTGATAATTTTTGTGTAATGATCCAAGTGCCTTAAAAATGATAAGAATTCAATGAATAAAGTCCACTTCAAGGGAGAATCTTCCTTTTACAATGAATCCAATATAAAACACAATATGCGATGATACTAAGACTAGGTCTCCTTAGTATATATATAGGAGACAAATGGTACAATTACAATGAAAAGGTACGATGAAATGTTATGTCTAACCTACCAATATAACAACAAAAATTTAATAACTCAACACATGGGCTCGATAAAGAATTTTTTGTGCTTAACATATCTCTCCCCTTCAAACAAATGTCCTCAAAACTTGACTAATTGCTTGTGTTTTTGCATGAATGATTCATCTTCCCATATCGCCTCTTCCACTAGTAGGCTCTTCCATTTGATGAGGTACTTAGTAATTGCTCAATTTCGTAGATGCTCAATCCTTTTTTAAAGGATTGTATCTAGATCTAGTATGATTTTCCATTCTTCATTAATATTTGGTAAATTAGTTTCACTAGAAAATTTGGCCCAATTTAAAACGGCCACTTCGTCGCTATTCGGAACACATAGTCGTCGCAAGAGCGACAATTCGAGGATGGAAAAAATGTGGTTCTCCATCACGTCGCGATTCCGACACCTTGACAAAGTGTCGCAATACCGATACTATTTCCGTCGCTTCCGAAACAAGCATCACTCTTAGATGTTTCCCAAACCGTCGCTCTTAGACGTTTATGGCTAATGTAATTCCTTCGAAATGTCGTCGCGTCCAAAATGTCGCTCTTAAAATGTTAAGGTCTTGTCACTCTTAGACGTTTGTAAATTGTCGCAATTCCGATGAAATGTGGTCCGACATTTTGAACGTCGCTCTTCCGACATTTTTATACTGTCGCTCTTCCGACGTTTTTAAGCTGTCACAATTCTGACACCTTACAAAAGTGTCGCAAGACCGACGCATTGCAAAAGCGTCGCAATATTGATGCATTCCAAAAGCATCACAATACCGACGCATTCCAAAAGCATCGCAATACCGACCCTAGGAAGAATTGTCGCAATATCGACGAACGTCACAAGACCGACGAAAATGGAAATCGTTCAAGACGTCAGAAGACCGACGCTTACAAAGCATCGGTATACCGATAGCGGGTTCAATTTTAAAAAAAATGAAACTTTAAAACAGGACAGTAAATCTCCAATATTTGTTATGAATTATGGGCGTTCCAATTGTTATGAACATAATTCGACCGTGAAATATTAATATAATAAACCACCCCGCAGCGCTTCGACTATAAACAATCATATAATAAGATCGGACCCCGCTAACCTTTAGTGATGGCATTCACTTTATAACTGGGACTTCATATGAGGCTTGGACACATAAATATGAATAAACTTTTGTCAATGCAAACAACCGCACATACCTCCATTGAACCTTAGTTAGGACAACAATAGTCGACATATATACGCGTGGGGCCCAGCGCTAGCAGCCTTTCCACATCCAACGGTGGATAATACGTCACTCTGGCCTTGACGATCCAACGATCCAACTGGATATCGCGCGAGTTAGTTGCACGATCGTTAACTCGCGATGAGAGTGGGTTTTCAAAACCGCTCAAGGCCACGTGTCGGCCTATGACATTGATCGCGTCCAAATGGAGAATACCACTTACCGTACAAAGGCAGTGCGATATGCCGGAAACCCGTCTTTACTGTGCGGTCCTCAAGGTTCCAACTACTCTTACTCCAGGTTCCATCCGCTTACCAATGCCTTACTGCCATTGAACTCTTCCTCGTTGTTCATCCCTCGCGTGGCCATACCAAATGAACTCGAGCACAACCATTTTGAGGAGACACGACGCATGACATATGCCACGGTTTATGTCTTATGGTTCCGACAAGGTTAGTATCGACTCTGCAAATCGATACACCGGTCCTTGGTTCATTCAATCGCCTACACATTCACAACACTCATTACGAGGTTTTACCTAGCTCACGGAGGTTCGAGCACAGCATCTCCTTGCTCTACCACAGGCGCACGGGAATGTCATTAACCTAATTCACCCTCTATTCACACAACTGATTATAGAGAAATTCCCCAACTGTTTGACACAGTTATTTGTGGAATTCACCAATGCTCATAAGTCCTGAGTCATTAGCTCGTGTTCCACCGAGAACTCAACCAGTCTATATGCACATAACCTCATCACAGGGTTTCTTAATTACCACGAGATTTCAATTATCTTTCACCAGGATGCGTACATATATTCACACACAGAAAACTTACTCAATCAACGCACATATAATACTAACAGATTCCTTATATAAATGAAATTTCTTACAGTCTCCTGGTCCTCGGCCAGATCTTCGATACAATGGCCTCCTCTTCCCTATGCAGCTCTATGCAGTTCTCTTTGCAGCGTTTAGATTGAATTTCTGGGTTGGTTGGGTTTGTAACCAGTTAACTATTGAAAAGTGCTTCCGCATCAGTATTGTAAATTTGCCCAGAATTGAATTTGGGAATGAATTTTGAAGGCATCTATACACAGCTTGAGGTTTGAAAATGAGAGAAGAACCGGGACTGTGGGTTTTTACCCCATCAACCAAGATATGTTTATGGTAACTAGAACAGTTCCATAAAGTTAGCTTAGAAATTTTCAAATAAGAGGGATGCAAACCATTTCCATTGTTTTCTATTTATGGGGGATTGTGGGAGATGTTTGGGGTAAGAGAAGCTTATAGACAATGTAGCCATGCGAGAAATTTTAATCCAGTGACCAGGTGCTCAATTTTGTTTGCATGGTGTTCAAAGGTTTAGAGTTGATGATTTGACAATATAAGCAGTCCGAGAAAGATTCATGCATTTTTATTGATCTTGACTCTTGAACACAAAAAGACTGAATGAGATGGTATTGCAAACTACACTATTGAAGGATACAAGTGTTGATAGACATCTGTAATCTGCAGGTGGAGTTCATCTTGATCAACCCTACCTTGATACATGTATAATTTGACTCTTGTCCCTTAATAACCACATTACTCAACTGTTTGAATCTTCATTTCGAAGAGCCGCAAGTGCAGTAGTTCTTGGCATATAAACTCCTGGAAATGTGCGAAGTGGTAGTTAAACTATCCAAATCCAGTGCATATAAATCCTTGTCGTATGCTGAAACCTGTTTTGACTAATTCATAATGACAATCGCTTGAAAGCATTCGGTGAATTTGAAGTAATCTGAAAGAGACATGGTATTGTGGCATCAATAAATCTGAAGAAACCAACTGTGAAAATCTTAGTCACTGTTTTGGAGAGATGATGGTTTGTCTGAGTTCCCTTTCTGAGTATTACAGGTGTGAACTACTATAATACTCCTTACTAATATATGTTAAGACTCAACTGTTGAAATATTACTTTCACCTACCTCTGTACTGAGAGCCGCCTTCAAAATTTGTTTGAAGAAGTTCTTTCACCAGGCCGCTTGCCAAAATGTTCGAACAGTCAGAGTCAAGGTTTAAAAACAACAACCAGTCTTACACATTGAAAAAAGAGGGTTAAAACAGAAAACAGAGTACATGGCTCTGTATTTCAAAAACAGGTTTAAAATAGAAACATGGCAACTTTTGATTGAAGCGCGGGTTTTGTTTAAAGTTTGGTGGTCCCGCACCACGGCAAGCCAGAGGAGGACACATGGTAGAAATTGATTGGAGCGGATCTTTATTTGGGCCGCTCGCGCAATGGAAATCCGGACCCGAAAAATATTAGGGCGAATTTGATAAGAAATTCGCGTCACGACTCTCTCTCCGTACGCCAACCCAAATTCGGACCCAAAAAATATTAGGGCGGAGTTCATTTGGTTTTCGCGTCACAAAATTGGCCGACGTCAGCAGGCTATTTTGGAACACGAATTTGGTTTGAATTATGGTTTATCGCCGTTTGAAGTCTGGCGGGCTCCATGGCTAAAGGGTTCATTTGAAGTTTGGACAAAGGTTTTGTTATATGTTTTATATAACGCGCGGCGAAATAGTTTTATTGTTTATTAAGGTTCCACACTATTTTTGGTAATATTTTGTTTTAAATGCGACGTATATATGTTTTATATATATATTTCATATATATATTAAAACATTTATAAATTGTGGACCCCAGGAGCATTTTAATAAATTTGTTATTTGCATAGTTTTGTTATGTTTTTAATATATGTGTTGCATATAAAAGAAAAGGGCTGTGAGCCTGTTTCAGAATGTAGTTGTAAAGTTTATTATTACACACAATAGCACTGTAAGTGTTTTGAAGAGCACAACAGTGCGTAGTTTTAGAGACAGAGAAGAATTTTGAGTGCACTGCGTTTTGCAGCAGTCACATTTTGTAATCCCTCTCAGTGAGGAAGAATTTGTAATAGTTTTTTTTTTAAGGAATAGAAATTTTTCAAAGTGTTGAACTCTGTTTCCAATGAAGAAATTTCAATATTTTCTCTGTGTTAGAAGAGGAGAGTATTACTCTCTCCATTGTTATTCTGGAATTTTCAAATATTCCAACACATGGCTATAAATGAAGGAGATTGCTACGCATCAACATCAACATGTTTTCAAGTAGGAGCTACCTAATTTTGTAACAAAATTCTCTTTGGATGTCAAAATTTGCAGACACTGAAGATTACTCAGGTGATGCCTGAAATTTCCATTGAATTCCTATAAGAATCTTAGATTTGTGACAAAAATCCTTTTGCTAATATATTAGCTTACTCCTTTTAAGTTTGTCTCATTCAACTAATAAAAAATGTTTCAAGGAGTATAATGAAAACTATATTATGTGTGAAGCATAAAATAATCATTGATGCTAGACTTGGAAGTTAAGAAGTATAATAAGAAGTAGATACACTTCTCTAAAGCATAATACCGTTTTTCTGAAGCATAAGACAATCATTGATGCTAGACTTGGAAGTTCGAATAAGACGAGATAAAACAACGAAAAAGGCATTCCATTACTTGCATGAAATATGAGTACCGCCTTTTACCAGTAAGCTGGGAGCAAGGTCTAGATTTTGACTGGCATCGATTCTTGTGAACTCAAATTTCACTAAAAACATAGTTTTTTGTATGTTTTTCAGCACATGGTTAAAAATGATAGTGCATCAAAATCTATATTGTTGGGTCGAATACATAAGTAATCAAAAATTCTCTTTACCAAGTTATTCGCTTCATCAAAATCCTGATCTTCACATGTGACACTTTTGCTAGGGATAAATATCAAGTGGGTTGTGACATTTTAAAACTTGGTTCGCGGTGAAGTGCCCAAAAGGCAAGTCTATCAAAGCATCTGCGACCTGTGTCATTTCATAGTAGCGGATGATTTGATATCATAATGGAGGTGCTCCAATTCAAGCAGTGTAGAAGAGGCAGGAGCCTACAAGGTAGATCCAAACTTTGGAGAAGAGCAAGGCAGATCCTGGGAAGAACGAATAATTTGGGAATCCGGGATCACTTCCAGAGGCCATGATACCAAAGGTTTGTCCTGTTTGTAGATATTTCTCATCTACATCCAATATAGCCTTAAATGCCCACATAGATCACTGTCTATCAGGTGAGTCAAATGCTAAAAAATCTGGAACAAATTTTTCCAAGCCTAAAGTGAAGGTGAGAAAAAAACGATCAATCCTAGATATAATTGTTGTGGCACCTGTTTGCATGCTAGAGGATTTGGATTACAGTACTAGCAAAGAGAAATCGACCGCTGATGCACATCCATTGCCTTTGGATCAGCTCAATCTCAGAGACACCACCAAGCAGAGGCAACATCAATGCAAAGATCTCAACATTTCAAAATTAATGCAAAGATCTTGCGTAGTGGTAATGCATGTATTTCAAAAGAAACAAATAACAATGCACATTCTAACCCATTCGAATAACCACTGTAGCAAGGGTTTACATCTAATTAGATCCAATCTGTATATCAATGGAAAAAAATTAATATAATTACATTTTCCATAGCAGAGGAAACTTTGCGAAAACAGAAAAGGAATATAAAACGAGGATGTCAAGATGTTTAGATGACTCAGTACAACAATTATTTGTGCTTAGTAGACACAACACTGTATTCTTAATGCATTTTCTATAGAATACTAAACAGATTTGTCCAAAATTTGAGATGCAAACTGTAGTCTCTACTACGTTTGGAAAATTGGAGGTTTATAAAAGATAAACTACGAACAGAATTGTACCACTATGATAAGAAGCTGTCAGAAGCATTCCTTCTACTTCAAAAACATGGAACTACCTTAAGAATGCTTATGGTTGATATAAATATTAGAGCATGGCAGTTAAATGTAGTAGTTATGCTAAAATATTGAATAACAACTTGAGAGTGCTCTTCAGATATTGTACGAATGCACCAAATTAAAGTTGTACCATTACTAAAGATAAATGGCCAAAAATAGTCAATTTTGATATCGTGAAGTTATGTCTTTCTCGGTAGCAAACTAGGGATAGGATGGCAAATATGAGAGAACTAAGTTCCAAGGACTAAAAAAACAAGGCCAACATAGTTCTGCCTTGAATCAGAGACAAAACAAAGTTGCCCAAAAAAGTGTTTGCCACTGTCATCACCCCGAGGAGCGCAAAGTCAGTTGATGGTGCCAACCATTTGACGAAGCAGAGAGAAGATTCATGGTGCCAATGGTTGTAGCACAGTTTGTTGACGTGAGCCATCATTGTAACAAAGCAGATTGATGGTGCCAATTGTTGTAGAAGTCCATTGAGAGTGAAACTACTGTAGTAGAGCAGTTTGAGAGCACCCATTGAAGCTCCTATATATAGCAGAGTCAACATTTTCCTATTGAACAAGTTTGTATAGTCAAAGCCACAGCAAGATCAGATAGCCATGATCCTAAATGAGAACCAGAGCCAAAGCTAAGACAGATCCACGTTTAGCAGAACAAGACAGCCATAGCAAAGGATTTGACCATAGAACCAGATCATGAGAGATAGCAAGATTCTTGCTTCCACTATGGAAATGTAGAAATTGTACAAGGGCTTTGCTTCCAGCAGATTTCATTGTGACAGTAATTGCTATGGTGTTGTAAGCACTCATTAGTAGAATCTTAAAGCCATTCTGGAATTCTTTTAACCTGGAGAGGGTTTTCTCTGGTTATAAATCCTCATGTTCAAATTCCATTGTGGATTGGTTGTGTTTGATATTATGTTTTTACTATCCGCAGTTGAATTTTCGCACAGAAAATTATCAGTCTAAAGCAGAGAAATTTTGAGATGTTTCTTTTGCTTCCTATTGTGAAGTATTTCGCTCAGAACTCTAATCGTTGTAACAGAGGTCTTGGGCATAGAATAGGGGACTTGGGTTTTTTGGAATCAAACTTCAGGTTAAGATGCTCATCTGAAGAATGGCACAGTGAGCCTTAGCATGGAGTTGGGAGTACCAATTTGAAGTGCATGTAGGGCATTGTACAATAGACCAGTTAGATTTCTGGACCCTAATACAAAAGTTTCTTCTTCTTTCAAAACGTGTTTCTCCTTTTCTGTAACCAATGTGGGTCTTGTTCTTGTTTCAATTGGGGATGGATGAGCATTTTTTATTGCTCCAGATGATCACACTCTGGGTAGCCCTGGAGGCTATTTGGGGGTGATGAGTCCAATAGGTCTCAATGAACCGTTGCCCTCGCTGGGGAATACTATTGCAGTGGAATTTGATACTATTTTGGATGTTGAATTCCACGATCCTAATGGAAACCAGTACCTTCAGCTCCAGTACCTGTTCACAAAAGAGGGTGCCATAGTCATTCATGCATGCAGAGAGGGTGAATTGCAGGCATTGCAATAGGAGGTGTTGTTGTTGTTGCATTGGCCACTAGATTTTTTGTCTGGTTCTGTTACAAGCGCAGAGTATTGAAAAGGACAGACAAATTTAGTTCAGATATTGTGAAATTTCCTCGGAAATTCACCTACAAAGAGCTCAACAATGCTACAAAAGACTTTTTTTGAATGTGATTGATAATCGATAATTGCAAGCAAGGGTAATCCCCTTGTGAAACCCAAATTTCTGAGCATTTTCTAAAACCTGATGACAGAGTCATTGTAATGAACAAGCGCCTAGGTCCATATTACGTCCAAATCTACCAAGCACCAATATCTATAAAAAAAATCCACAGTATCTGCGAACTAAGAAGAAGAGGCAGAAAATGTATTCTGCTTACCTGTTCGAATAGTGGTTGGGGTTTACCACGGAAAAAATTTGACAGAGCCCATGTAGCATTTCTTATCATTGAAATTCTGGCAGTATCATTCAACTGGGCAAGCACCTGCCTCAGAGCTCCATGACCGAGGGCAAGATCCCTAAATGTTGCAGAGTCTCCAGCAATATTTCCCAAAGCCCAAACAGCCTTACACGAACACCAGTTGAACTCAAAGTTGGGTACTAGTTTTTTAAATCAAATTCCAAAATTACAGACATATAAAGATATTTGGGAAGAATAATTTTATGCCTCTAAAATAAACGTGCTACCTGTTCTCGAACATTATCATTCCCAGAGGTAAGAAGTTCCACAAATATAGGCAGTGCCCCGTAATCAATCACAACCTTTGTATTCTCAGAGGTTCCTGAGACTATATTAGTCAAAGCCAAAGCTGCTTCAAACTACATTATCAATCACAAGGTATCACCATCAAAGCTATAATTTTAAGATAAAAATTTATCTACCATTGAAACTATAATTTTAAAATAGATACACCTAGTGATATAGACACCTAGTGAGAGTAGAGGTTAGGAAATTATAACAAGAATTATTACAAGATATCACTCACAGTGCAGTTGATTGTTCATTTTCTGCTGTAACTATAATTTTAAAGAAGACACACTTAGTGATATAGACACCACCAAGTGAGAGCAGAGGTTATGAAATTATAATGAAAATTATTTCAAGATATCATATTACTCATAGTACAATTAATTGTTTATTGTTTGGTGTAATAATTGTTTATTATTTATAAACACAATCAAACATATTATGAGGGATGGTGATGAAATTGACAACGGTCTCATAACAAACCATAACGGGCACATCCCCTGGCAAGATAGACTCTGAATAAGAAAGAAAGAAAAACAAAGTGATTACTTACAGGATCATAGGCTTCCTGAAGAACAAGATCCAGAGCAGCATTTGTAACCCCTAAAGCAACACCTCTCTCCGCAAGACGAATCGCTACATCTTTCATATGTAGTCTAGCAAATTTTCTGAGCTCATCACGAGAAAGAGGATCAAATACAACTATCTCATCAAGTCTATTCAATAGCTCTGGCCTGAAATGTCTTCTAACCTACAAAAATATTCAAAGGCATGTCAAAGCACTGCAGCCAACTTCGTGATAAAATTATATGAAAAATATGCATACATAGAGTCCAGGAGAATGAAATGGGAGGTTTATTGGCAGTTGCTAAAATGCAGCAACTAAAATGGCAGGTGTATTGGCAGTTGCGGAAATGCAGCTACTAAAACGGCAGGTCTGTCGATAGTTGCAGGTGTGTGGATTGTTGCTGGTATTTTCAGACCGATTCCATGGAAATATACCAGAAACTAGTGGTATGTCAAACCTAGAAGGTAACCCGAGAGACTGTGACCGTTAGATTAAACAAGTAACAGGTGTCGTGCCTAGATAAGAAGTGTTGACGAAAAAAAATTGATCTCTTTCATAACAGAAGGCCTATCGGCCTAAATATCTAGGACATGTGGCACTCCATGATAAAGGCACATGGTGTGTGGATTTGAGTTTTTCAGGTGGTCAAGTGGGCCAAAAATAGGTGAAATTTGGCACCACTCAGAGATTGACATGTGCCAATTGGTACAAGTGGTAGAAAATTGGCATGCTCAAACAACGAGGTGATGCAGGAATGACATGAGGGAGAAAATATCAGAAAAGCCCCAAATCTGGAGAACTAAAGCTCATCACCAACCTGAGATTGACAACTTTACATGATGTAACCTATGACATCGTAAATGGAGAAATCATAGTAACAATAAAGTAACCTATGTAACAATAAAGTCGGATTCATCCTGGGAGTGGTAATGGGAGAAATCATAGTGAACAACAAGAAACATGTAGAGTTGCTTACAATCAAATAGATGAAAAAACACATACAAAAAACCTAGATAATAATCATGAACAAGCTTAATATTGAATTATGAACTGTAAAGCAACTTACAAAATGTGACATTACGAACCTGGTCAAGCGCACAAGCAAAAATATCCTGGACATGACCCTGGTTGACAAGTTGTATTGCTCATGATGCAAGAGGATTTGTACCTTCACTACCAAGTCAATCAAAATCCATCATTATCTATACAATACATACAAGTAATTGATGTAGTATTTTTTACTCTAAGATGCATTCTTATGATAATGTTAGAACATATGTTGAAAATGTCAAAACATACCTGAATAAGCTCCTCTTCTTTTCAAGAACAATTTATCGGAGTCGCATGAACTTGGAACAAGCCTCCCACGATCTGAAAGAGTAGCAACTAAGTCAACAGTGACTTTTTTGTTGCTACGCTGGATCAAGGGAGGTTTGCTCCAAGATTAAATCGCTCCAATAAATTATTCTCTACTAAACAAGGCCAACCACGTGAAGGTGGAAGCTCTTATGGCCCCTCCCTCCCCCTCACATCACTCTCAATTCCCCAATACCCAATCTATATTTCATTTTTTACTTTCATGAGCATAAAAAAAATATTCAATAACTAGTAAAAAAACAATTCAACAAAAAGTACGCAAGGAAACATTGCAATTAATGCTTGACATAAAAATAGTATGATAAATGAGTTTTTTATATAACACAAAAAACGTTCCAAGTATGGTAATGTTTGTCTTATAATAATACAATATTTTACATTATCAAATTTTATTTTTCTTCTTCCTATTTCTAAAGCTCCTAATTACATCATCAATATCATCGTGCTCTGCTCCTGTTTCGTGCCTTTTGACCCGCACTGCTGACCTAGTTGCGTATTCACGATGTCTGGGCTCATCCAGTGACGGGGCATCGCCTACAAAAACAGATAATATTAAATTTTAATTGTCAGTTTTTAAATATCATTGAACTAGTTCGGTAATATTAATAAAAAAAATTGCAATGAGATTATTTACCTAGTGCACCAGTTGTCGCTGTTGGGACTGTTGCCCTGTCTTCCTCTCTGGTGGTAAGATCCTCAAGGGAAACATTCTCTGCCATTTAAACAAAAAACGTTATAAGGACAACCATCAAGGTATAATTAGAAAAAATTATAAGTGGAAATTAATTACTGTCACGGCCCTCACTGATAGCAGCATTGTCGGCCTAGTCCCCACTACAATGATCAGGTTGCACGAGAGGATCATCTACATCTGGCTCTAAAACTGGGTTATTTGCCTCGTCGGTAGTGCTGCTCCCCTGATTTAAACAAAGTTGTTAGACATTAAATTTATGGACGAAAACAAAAATATTGAAAGGTCAATGTTTTACCTTATCAGGCATTCTAGATCTTGGGACCTGCCCCAAGCTTCTGCGACGTTCAACTACAGCTTGATAGCCAAAACGGAAAGCGATATTTTTATCTTCCTCTGTAGTTTCTGTTCCGAAGTCATCACCCTACATTACATATGATTGTGTATTTTTAATCATATCTGATAGGATTACAAAAACGTTGGAAGGTGATACAATTAGTTATAAGATGTTTAGCTACTTAATTACAATTCTTGCAGCTAATTTCAAGTAGCCACCCTGGCCGAGCTTGTGATGGCCCTTTTTCTCAATCCTAGCTTTGGTTGCCTTTGAGGTGTCAGGCAACCTAGCATCAAAAGATTGAAGTCCGATATGACGTAGCACACTTTTATTTTAGACATAAAGAAAATTAAAGCTATTGAATTAAAGTTGTAATTTACCTTGCGGGTCCAGTTGGCATTTTTCCTTCTTTCTTTGCCCTTTCTCTTTTCCGTCATGGATGAGTGCTCTCCACTCACTCTCTGGAACTGCGAGAGGACGCTCATATCTAGGGTTAAATTGCAATTGCGTCCTATAGGTGTCCCTAGTATATTTCAAATATTTTCCGGCTACCCGAGCCACCGCTGTTCTGTCAAATGTGCCGACCCCAAAAAGGGCTTCTAGATAATCTAGAAGTTCTTTTTTCAGGTTGGAATTCTGGGAATTCCACCCTGTACGTATGGCTGGGCCAAAAATTACCAACGCATGGCTCTCCAGAATCCTGTAGAACTCATTGTTTCCTACACAGAATAAAACCAAAAGAAAAAGAAGATATTATCATTAATTTTAAAATAAAAATCATGATAAATATGTTTTAGATAAAGTACATGAAATATTTAAAATATTAAAATTTACCTAGGAGTTGTACATGCTTTATAGGGACACCCTCATCGTTCACCAACAACGTGCCATTAATGGTCCCTGTGGAGCTGACACGTGTAGCTCCAGGAAATGCAATAATGTAGTTGGCCATATCAGCCTCATCATTGCCAACACGTTCAGTGGTTGGCTGGGTGTCTGCTTGGGCAGGGTGTGTTTCTTGGCTGGCACCTAAAGTAGTAGAAGGTGTACGAGAGGGTTGTTGGGAAATCTCTTGCCCTTGTGTCCCACTACCACCAACACCGGGTTCAGCAAGTGCCAGAAAACGCTACATACAAAAGAACTTTTTGTTAGTTTAGTCAATGTAAAAATTAAAAATAAAACTATCACAATTCATCTCATGCAGAACAAAAAAAATATCCTTTTGACTTTTTATTATTACCTGATATGTTTCTAGCTGGGTCATAAGTTGTTTTATCCTCTCTTCTATTTCAGGTGTTTGAGGCGCGTCTATCAAAGTATCAAATTTCGACCTTGCATTTCGTGCCTTTTTTTGCAACAAGAGCACTGGAGATAGGGATGAAGAAAGCTCTTCCTCATAGAGGGAATCATCAGGCGTACCATGGCTAGGTGTCTGCATATTTGAACAAAATTAATATTATTTCAATTATGTAAATAACTAAAATACCTGAAGATAGAGCAATGCTGGCACTTTACATGTTCTTCCACTGGCCTCTTTCCGCGATTATCCCGTCTCAGGGTTGTTCCTGCACTACTCTGATCAGTCTGCCACATTGCAATAAAATTATAAATGTAAAAACTTGAAAACAATATCTAACTTGAAAACACAAAATGAAAACTGAAATAATTTCTAATAAGACACCGGAAGACAGAGTTAGAGTTTCAAATATGCCTTGCACTGAATTCAGTCCTGGAAACATGTCATTGCACATTAAGGCACCCAAACAAGAGACGAGTTGACAATGAAGACCTTATTGAATATATTGTTGGAGCAACTTCTAGTAAACTTGTTGTGAAGACCTTGAGGACATTTTTGGGGCAACATTGTTGAAGCTGATGGTATAGCATTGTTGGAGACGATCTTGAAGGGCCTTGAAGTGAAGCTTTTGGAGCAACTATTGAAAAATCCTTAGAGCATTTAAGTAAGGCACTTTCTATCTTCCATAACCTTTTTCCTTTCAATATCATTTAAACAATTTTTTTGATATTTAATGTTTGAAATCACGTTATAATTCCTTGATTATATGTGTTTGGGGACTTTCCCTTTGAAATTACCCAAAAATACCCTGGCAATTTTATCTTCAGGATGCATGTCTCACCCTATTGTTCAATATTTTGATTGATAGTAGTAAACATAGAGAGTTAGGGGGCTCTTGACTTGGTTTGGTTGGGCCATTATATCC
Source organism: Pinus albicaulis (assembly GCA_034641835.2). Taxonomy (NCBI): domain Eukaryota; kingdom Viridiplantae; phylum Streptophyta; class Pinopsida; order Pinales; family Pinaceae; genus Pinus; species Pinus albicaulis. The sequence continues at coordinate 155,397,231 of CM076569.1, forward strand.
CTAACATCTACTAGGAAGAACCCCCCTTGAGTTGGAGGAGAGCTAGCCCTAAGTGAAAAGAGGTTGGTGAGGTGACAATGGGGCTATTGAATTACACATGATATCACACTTTAGCTTTAGGACTTTATCTTGAGAAGTGCGAGATTTTGCTATATCAATTCTCAAATTGTTTACAACACTATTGTTAAGAACTAATAAGAAGTGATGTTAAGGGGTTTTTGGGTATAAGAAACAATACCATTTAAAAACTAGGGTTCTCAGTCCTTGGCATTCCTTCACCTGGGCCTAGGGGCACACAAGAATAATTTCACACTAAACCATGCAAACTTAAAAGTAACTTAACAAATCCATAAAGTAATAATAATCATAATTCCTAATTTCCTATTGTACGATATAATGCAAATTATTCAAACATGAAGAAATGAAGACATGCAATGTCTGAATTTCAAGATTGATGAACCAATACAAGAAGTTAGAAACTACAACTTTGATTCAATACTTTGTGTCCTAACTCCAGGAAGGAATCTAGTTTGTAGTACATAACATGCATCGTGTATTATCAATTCTTAATTGACAACAACTAAAGGTCATCTACCTCATCAATTCCTTCCCATTTTGTGTTTTTATGTTATACTCCTTATAAAAGTGTCAAATTTCTCTCAAAGTAAGCAACCACTAAATAAAATAAAAAATAGTTGAGATATGATTAAGAAATGGTCATTTATTTCTTGAAAGGATCTTCACAATTTCTTTGGTTGTTTTTCATCTCAAGAAACAAGAAATTACCTAAGAAACTATCGTGATGTAATATAAGAAACAACATGGTGCAATGGCCATTTTCAAAGCCAAATGATGTCCATTGAGGACATGGCCTTTATTTGGTTCCTGTTTCATAGGAGTTTCGGGTAGAAATGGAACTTTGTTGTACCATTTCCATTAGTAAAAAGGGAAAACCTTCTTTTTCCATGGGAAATAATTTACCTTTCCTTTTTCAAGATAATCTAAATCACAAAAAATATGAACTATACTGCACACATTCTTGGATAATGTGAAAGTGGAAAAGGAATACCCTACACAAGTGATACACACATGTACATTTGAACACTAATAGATTTTTGTAGTTGAAATGCAATTCTTGTTTTCATTTAAATGTAGGGTTTTTAAATCAGGGAGAAATAATGGCTGCCAAATTAATAAGCGTTTCTTTGGGAAAAATTTAAATCTTGTATTGGGTGATGAAGATAATAGAGGGTATTGAATCTTGATTCTTGACATTGTGTTTAACTTTAATAACTCAAATGATTATAAATATCAGTGGATGAGTTCTTTTTTTCAAGTATGTCACTCAAAACTCTTATGTCAAAGCATTGTATGATGGCTAGCATTTGCTTGTTTCCCTTTATTCAGTTCAATGTAAAAATTATATTAATATATTGGAGCACGAATGATAACTACAATTTTTTGCTCTGCAGTATATCCAGCCCCAAGATTATGAAAAGTTTTCTCAAGTGGAGCTATTGTTTATTGATGAAGCAGCTGCAATTCCATTGCCTATTGTAAAGGCTCTGCTCGGGCCATATTTAGTGTTTCTGTGCTCTACTGTAAATGGGTAATAATTATAAATGAGCCAACCACAATCACAGATTTTGTAACCATTCGGTTTCCATGGATAGTGATGATGATATTAACCCCATATATCAGTGACCTATATCTATATGAGAATGATCTCAACATTGACCTTGATATGGTTGTATGGATGTGACCTTTGGTATGTCATCAGAAAATCCCCAAATCTGGAGAACTAAATCTCATCACTTTCGATCTGGAGTACTACCCTTGTGATAAAGTTGATGACTTTCGATCTCCCATTCTCTACCACTTTGCACTTCACCTTCAATATAGATCAGACCAAGGGAAATTCGTTACTGGGTGTTGAGATGGATGAGTTTGTTGAACTAAAATCCATAGCTTAAACTTCATGAAACTAGTGGAGTCAAATTCATGCAAGCACAAACACATCTTACACATCCTCTTTGAAACTCATCCGAAAGAACATTGGAAGACATCTAGAGAGAACCCTATAGCCTAACACAATCCAATGGAATTGACCAAAAAAACCCAAATAGAGTCAACCCTACTATAGGAGGAAGGGCCTGCAGTAAGAACTTACCATTTTGCAAGAGCTAAGAGTGAATTTTGTTCTACAAGAGCTGAGGGCGAATGCTGTTCTGCAAGAGCTGAGGGTGAATGTTGTTATGCAAGAGCTGAGGGAAAATGCTGAGGGCGAATGCTGTTCTGCAAGAGCTGAGGCCGAATGCTGAGGGCGAATGTTGTTATGCAAGAGCTAAGGGTAAATTCTGTTCTACAAGAGCTGAGGGAGAATGTTGAGGGCGAATGATGAGGGCGAATGCTGTTCTGCATGAGCTAAGGGCGAATGCGCGCGTGATATCAGACGTTAATGTAGTTTTTAATAAAATCATTTTTATGTAGCGCGCATTTGATTTTTGCATTTCAAATCATTTTTATATACATTTGATTTTTGCATTTCTAATACAAGTGACAAACAAATTTCTACAAGAGGTTGAAATTTTTACTAGAATAGCCATGAAACACTAATTAAAATGGCTTAAAATGCAAGTGGATCTTCAAAATAAATGTAATTGAAGGTTCTCCCCACTAAATTTTTGCAAAAGTGCTTACATTATTTAATTTATCTAGGATATTTTTTTGTATTACACAATCTAAATTAAATAATGAAATAGTTGGGTAGTCTTATTGTTTCAAATTAGGATACAATTTTCAAATGGTGATGAAGTTTCATGTGATGATTAACTGACAATATTCTCCTTTCCTATCCTTGAAAAACTATACAAGGTTCCCTGCTGCCACATGAAACCCTAACTCATGTAGCAACATAGGACCAGTCCTCCATTTTTCCCGTCATAAGGCATTTTGCACATATTTGACGACTAGAATTTGCGGATTCCCATTTTCCATGAGGTGCTAGGAAGGATAGAAGACTTAATTTTGACGTTTGAAATTTTTTCAAAAACGTTCTTACGCCCTTTAATTTCCACTTACCAATAATTTTGCAACACCAGTCCTCTTCGCAATTGCAAGGCTGTACTCAAAAAGTAAGGAAAGTTACTTTTTTGGCTCACTCAAAATTAAAAATTTAATAAAGGAATTACCACTTATCATTATTGATATTTTAAAATTAGAATCAATTTAGTTTTCCCCTTCCTATTATAGAAAGTTCACAAATCCTTTCTTTTACATAAAACACCAAAGAAAGAATAAAGCTCGTTGCCCTGCAAACTTCCAAGGTTGTGATTAGTGAAGCAGTGAAAAAGTACGGCTATAGCACTAAAAAATTAGAATGCAAATCTGCCCCAACATGAAGTAGTGTTAATATAGCTGGTGGCTTGGCTTGATGGTCAAACAGTGAATTACACAAGCACAAAATAAAAGCTTTAGGCGTCTAGTTCCTTACACTCGCACTCTCAAGGAATTCAGACTTAGGCCGAGCTCAAGATTGGCTCCGAGGAAACTAGATTGGCTCATTAACCTGCCATATTTTAATTTCATAAGGTATGTTCGAAGTTTGAACTGCTAGGGTAATTTATTATTGTGAAATCATAGTTCTAAATGATCTCTTATTCTGTGAGCAATGTAATCTATTAATTGTAAGCAGATTCATTAAAAAAATTCAAACTAATTTTAGCATGAATGATGACAATTTATATATTAATTGGTTTTTAACAGTATTTGTATTATGTAGGAGCACTGGAAAGAAAAATCAAGACTTCATTTTCTGTTTTCCTTATTTTATTGGGCTGAACTGGAGAAAATTGAATATGAATAGTGAGTTAATTGTAAGATCGATGGGCCAAGGCCATACATCAACATTGACCATAGTGGGGAAGTATAAAAGCATGGATATTCATGCAAGTACAGTTATTAATGTAAGATCAAAGTTAACTCTTAGCTTCACTAAAGAAATAGAAGGCAAAGATCTAGCATCAACTGAAATTCACGTGAAAAAGTAGATGAAAAATGTACAATCATCCAATGGAGAGGTAATCTATAATTATCCAATAAGACTCTTGGCTATGCCTTGAGACTAAACTAATTCTCAATATTTTTGAATAATCATCCATTGGAATTTAGTAGGAAAACCATAGTAAATCATTGTCCAATGGCCATGAAAAAATATATAAAAAATAATATTTTTTGGTTGTTTTTCAATAGGTGGACCATGATGGGACCACTGAGAAGGTGGGGGTGTTTTTTTAATCATGGAAGTGAGGTTTAGTAGATTGATAGTCAAGTTACCTTTCCCTATAAATTTTCTCGATCAAGTTATTCATTCATTGTACTTTGATTCATTCCTACTGTTTTGATACACAATCCAATCCAGCTGAGTCTTGAGTCTTCATTGAGAATGACATTCATAGGTTGTCAAGAAAGAGGTTATCATGCACATGCACTCTTCTTTTCTTGGTATCTTTGTAACTATGTTCAGCCCGAGTTCTATATTTTTAAATTATCATAATAGTTCGTGATTATTAGGCTTTTATTTTGTCTTTTAAGAATTTTAATTTAATTATTATTAATCATTAAATTAAAATATATATATATATATATACATATATATATATATATATATACATATATATAGTTATTATAGTTATTAAACTTTCAATAGAATTATTAAACTTTCAATGGTACATCAACTTTCATACATGAGAAAATAGATACTGACAAATGGTACATCATGGCCTGATTAATTTCGCTCAACAATTTCAAATGGTATAACATTTAGTCAACAGTAATCATTAATTTTTGCACATAGAGACTAATTTCTCTGGAAGCCCGAGATTTCTTTGGCTTGTTATTCTTATAACTACATAGACATAATTAATAGAGAGATTGAGGACAAAAAAAAATCTAGCGCTTAGTCTCCACTACTCAACATGATTTTGTGAGAAATAATACATAGATTGATTTCTCTGAGTGCCTTAGCATTCTTTGGCTCATTATTTTAATCACAAAAACAATAAAAAATGCACTGAGGATTTTTTCTTAGTCCGATTATGCAATTTTTATAAGACAGATTATGCAATATTAATAATAAACATAAATTTATTGCAATTTAGGGAAAGCTCGCTCATGTTTTTTTCATTATATTGGAAGGTTACTTTCTTTTTGAAGTAATTTTTAGTAGATCATAGCATATATTGAGGAAATATTAGTTTGACAAGAATCAGTTATTTCTCTTGAAACTTTAGGTATTAAAATTCCATGACACGGATATATCACACTCCAAAATCCAAAGAAAATGGAAGAGCGTTCAATTTTTTTAATCAAAATTTTATTGGTGAAGGGTTAATTTACTACGAGAACGTCATTACTGAAGTGAAAAATTTTAAATGTAACATTTATTGACTAGAAAAATAATGACCAAAACGTCAAAAAAAATTGTGTGACGGGTAAAGAGAAATCCAAATTCCAACCCTGCCTGCCACTTGTTGGTGAGTGGAGGTTATTCACTTTTCATTTACAGCTTACCAAGTTACTCATGTTACTAATATTTTCACATGGCTCACTTTTAGGTGACTACTTATTGTACTTATTCTTTATAAAGAACGATTGGTAGATAATTGTATTATTTGAAATCTATAACAAATCCAGGCAACAAAATTACAACAAATATAAAATTATGCAAAAAATTCACCAGGGCATTAATGTGTGGATACCCTATCATTTCTTATATCCTCATAACTTACCAACACCTACTGTATTGGAATACACATAATATGGCATTTACCTGAAGTATTTCATATGTATCTAGAATTAAATAAGTTGTATGACAATTGTTATGGCAGATATAAGATGTGTATTATAGTTTATATTTCAATTTTTCTTAAGTAGCATGCATGTGCGGTTCATATAGTGACTACAATTACCAAATATATTTCAATGAAGATGTGAAGATGATCTCTCATTAGGTCCTAATTACTTAAAGCATCATTAATTAGCTTTCCAAATGAATAAAATATGTTAACAAATTAATAAAAACTAGGAAAACAAATCATGCTTTAAAAAAATATGGCACAATGAGTCATACTCTGAGATTTATTTAATTACTCATCAAGTGTCGCTACAACATATACATGATCACCATTACCATAGAAATGGGACATGTGACCATAATTTTGGTTTCACCAATGACATTCCACATCATGAGCATTGTTTAGGGTTGATTGTGTTGATTTTTTTTAAACAAATCATTTATACATTTTATGGAAATTATAGACACAATTTATAATCACATTACAAGATCATGATTTATGGATATTCCTTATAATTTCTTAGATACTCACAACTTACCAACACCTAATATATTGATATACACATCATATGGAATTTACCCCTAGAATGCCACATGTATCCTAAAACAAATTAGTTGTATGGCAATTGTTGATGCAGGGGCATTAGGCTCAAAACAACCTTTGTCCATAAATAAATGTAAAGGGGGGTCTCATGTTTTATTTCCCCATGTATTTATTCATAGTTGAGTTATTTTTAGCTAATTAGAGAAGAAAATGTAACTGCCCGAATGATTAATGGGCACCCGAAGAGATAGTCAGTTTCAGAAGTTAAGCTAATTTTAGGAGTCCGTCTCTGTCTGTCAGAGGGTTAGTCTCAGAGTTAGAGATATGAAGAGTTTTGAGCGTTAGAGGAGTTGAGTCGATTCAGGGTTTGTATAAAAATAAGCCTTATAGGCATAATAAGGCAGACCTGCATAGAGAACCGCATAGGCTGCGTAGGACTGTCGTAGAGACAGAGTAGAGGAGAAGGGCCAAGTAATTCGAAGATCTAGTCGAGCCAAAGTTGTAAGTACTTCACTGCATAAATGTAGAATTATTTCAATGGTATTGTGCATTTGTCGAGTTAATTATGGCGTGAATGGTTTCTGTGTCCCGATAATCAACTGTATAGTAGTTTGGAATACATACTCGATAATTGTGGTTTAATGGGGTCCTGTATGTTGAAAGAGGAACCGAGTCCTTTCATGAATTACTAGCCTCTGTGCGAGAGGTTCTAGCCTTTCCTGAACCCATTGGATATTAGTTTAACTCGGTGTAAGAATTTCCAGACAAATAAAGTTGTGTGATAATCTGTGTTAAGCGCCATGACAGTCGACGGTGTGGCATTGGACAATGGTATGGCAATGTTGTGGTCGAGACTCATGTAATACAGTGGGAAATGCCATGGTAGAGAGGGTCCATAGGTCCAAATTATGGATCTCCCCACAGTGTAATAGAGAATTGTGCTCGAGCCTTCGATTCAAGGTTTGATCGGTTCTACCATGTACATAGAACCGACGTGTGAAGGAACCTCATGGAGTGTGAGTCCTTAATTGAAGAAAAAAAAACTAGTACAGGAAGATGCGAGTCAAAGGAGCGGAGGCGGAGTACAATAAAAGAAAGCTCGATGGAACCTGGAAGATAAGAGGCGGAACCGTGACCGAAGTGCACAATAAAACCACCATTTGGAAAATCGGCGATATTGTGCAAGTTTGGAGGTGGTAAGAAGAATTGGTGAAAAGGACACGACATATGTCTCCGTGAGACACGTGGCCGAGGGCGGAATTATAAAACCGTTCTCATCGCAGATTAACCCTTGGGCGTGTTCGTTACGCGAGATTTCGTTGTGTCTGTTGGATCCTCCAAACCGGTGCGATGCTCCATCGACCGTCGGATTGAGAGGTAAATTACTGTGGAGCCAAGAATGGTTTATGTATGACTGTTGAGTTATAGACAAAAGTCAAGATTTGTTACGATATTTGACAATTGGCGGAGATTATAATAAGGAGGAATGTATAATTATGTGAATGGCCGTGCGTTTGGTTGAAACCAAGTGATGGAGTTCGAATTGACAAGGTCGACATACATTAAACATCACGATTGAAATACGAGAGGGTCGAGCAGTTGATACATTCGAATATCAATTTGAATATGTAAAATGAGTGAGCCCAAGGTTTTGGGGTTTAATTCCTAAGTGGATTGTATTTATTGGGGTATATATTAATGAGAGTGGGCTAGTCATTATATTCGGGGTGTGTAAAGAGCGGTTGAATGTTGATAGGTATGATGGGGATTAGACCATAGAACGTGGGGACTTATAGTATGGTTTAGAACTCTGCATGCGAGAAGGCATGGCATAGGCCTTGGGGGTATTATGATCCTTGGAGGAAACTCCCACAGCTAGAAGAGTTGACAGAGAAAATTGGATCGAGTACAAAGGTGTGGCAGGTGGGTTTTACCCTGCACCAATTGTTATGGTGCATATATGATGTGTATTACGGTTTATCTTATAATTTTTTTGAAGTAGCATACAACAATTTACATAGTGATATGAGAACCACTCTCTAGAGTATACATCGATTTTGTACATGTTTTCATTCCTAGAGGCTTGACCTTGGTATGTGAAAGACCGATTACAGGACATCTTATATAGCATGGAGCGTGTGATAAAACAGGGGGAGTTATCAACAAAAGGCTCTCATGCTATCTCATGTAAACAGGGAGGTTAACTTGAATGCGACAAAACCTTCAGAAAAGGGACGTAGGGAAAGCAATACTGCAAAGGCAAGGTGTAGAATTCTAATACAAAGGCATCAGACAATTCAGAGGCAGCTTACTGTAAAGAGGGCCGGTTCGAAAATACCTCACAGAAATAAATAATCAAAAGGTGATTACTGCGTATGAAAGATTGAGATAATACTAACTGTCATTGAGATGATATCCAGATACACAATATCACCATGTAATGGGCTTACCAATTTAAGAATCCATACATGACAATAGCGTTTTAAAAATAACCTCCCAAAGAAGCTAATATAGCAGAAATATGATTGAAGTGAAAAGTGAAACAGTATATCATGCCTGAGCCATATTTAAAGCGCTTGACTAGTTCAAGCATGGGTATCAACTAGGATAAATCCATACCAAAAACCAGTGAGCCACTCGCATTCCAGAACATGATACAAGAAAAGCGGATGAAACGAAATGAACAATTAAACTAACACATAAAGGGAGAAGTTACAAACTGTGAGACACCAAAGACCAGAATCCTCATTAAATATGGAAATCCTCCTCACTCAAACCCAACGGGCTCAGTGCATTCATATAAAAGTTCGACAACAATGCATACAAAATTCTCTTACTGCCTAATTTTCTGAAAATCTGGAACCCCTGATAATCTGTTCCTGGGGGTTTTTATAGGAGAAAAACTCCTCACAGGAGTGGATGGTGAACATTAAATTGATTCATTAAGATGGCATGGAGGGAGCGTCCATGCCCATACTACTCCATAACCTTGCGTTGTACTTTGTAGTCTGGTTCAGAGATTTCTGTCAGGTCGAGATTGACCTCGGATGTGTTTTTTGAGTCCTTTATGGTTGTAAAGCTCTCTATTCTGCCTTCTGAAATTGGTGAACGGGGTAGAAAGTCTGCGGGCTTCCATACTCCATAACTGCTGGTTCTGACAGTCTTTAAGAGGCTTCTGTCAGCATAATTGACTATTTCTGGGCTCAAGGAGACATGGAAGCTTTAATGGAAAGATGTACTGCCTGGAGGAAAACGTCCCGCAGGTATTCAAACACAGCTATAGCTGTTGTGTGTGCTATTTGGGTCTTTAAACCACACTTTCTTCCTTTGAATGCAGAGTTAAGCTTTAATTATTCAATACCAGGCTTAAACCCCCTTTAATCCTCTTTGTTGATATACTGGTCTCGGTCGCCAAGGCCTTTCTTTGAAACCCTGCACAATGAACTAAACTTATTATAAAAACCAAGGGATGGTGGAAGCGATGTTGTGAAGGCCTGTGAAGCGGTGGTGGAAATGGTGGAAGCGGTGAACCGATGAAGATTTGGAGCAAAAGGAGTCGTGAACCGTCCGATTAGGTGGGAAGATGAAGATGGACGATCGAGAATGATGAATGGAGATGCTAAGGTTAGGCAGAGCAATAATAATTAGTGTAAATCCCAAGGCTTTAAATTTTCGGGTGAATACGCAGAATAACATAGGAAATGAATGAAATGGGGACCATGGTGTGGGACCCGGTCGAGGGTGGAGGGCGATTTACTGTGAGCCGTCAGATCTCAGGAGGAGATAGACGATTGGGATCATTCGAATGGGGTTAATAGGGAAATCCGATGAAGAAAATGGTGAAATGTGTGACACAATGTAGACCGTAGATCCGGGTCAATGGACGACGGAGATCCAATCGCATTGGAGGGAGGCGGAGGGTAACACTTTCAAGATCTTTTGATTGGAAATGGTGCGATTGAGCGCCAGCCGTTTGATCTGGAACAAGATCGACGGCGGAAATTACAAAGGCAGGGAGAAAGGTAGGTGAAATGAGTGGGTAGCGATTAAATTTGGGCCATTGGATCTCTCGGGATGGATGGCTCCGATTCAATCAGGGGATCGCAATCGGGGGATACATTTGAGAACTTGCGATTGCGATTTGGAGCGACGCGCGATTGAGTGCCAGCCGTCAGATCTGGGACCAGATCAACGACCCACATTCAATCGGAAGGAGATAGAAAGGGGCGATGGAGCAACGAGCGATGAGATCCGAACCATTGGATCACAAGAGATCAACGGATCAGATCAAATCGGGGAATCGCAATTGGAGGAAACGGAAGGGCGGCACAACAAAAATTTCTGATTGCGATTGGAGCGGTGGTGTGATGGAAAAAGTGCGATTAGCGCTGAGCCATCGGATCTGTACAGATCCACGGCTGGTATAGAAGCAGGAACATAAAGGAGGAAGTCAATTGCATCGGAGATTTCAGAGTGACAAAGGGAAAGTGTTCACCCGCTCTTCCGATTGCAATAAGCGCCCGGAGCTTAGATGCTTGGTTCCGGTGCTCGGTTACATGGTGGGGAAGTGGTTAGGGCTGGGCCGAAAGGGGCTAAGGCTGATAAATGAAGCAAGGTGGGTTTTCTTAGCCGAAAAAGAGTGTTTTTAAGGCTAAAGAGGGGAACGATAGAGAGAATAAGGGGGTTTCAGCCAAACAAAGGGTATTTGTGAGGTTTTAAATGGGATTTAGAGGCAAGCGAGAGAGGAAAAATGAGTGTTGAAACGGAGGATTAGTGGGAATAAAATCGGGGAAAATGGAGGCCTTTTTGGATATTCTTATTCGGAAAACGAGAGGTTTTTAGCGGAAACGACGGTGTAGTTCATCGAAGGATGAAGGGCATGAGGGACTTCAAGATGATGTGTTTTGGCGGGAATGAATTCCTTGAAAGCACCAGGGACATTTTGACCCCTTTGTTTGCTTGCTTGTCAAAAATTAATAGGGGGCTAACATGATCAACTTGTACACATGGATTTTCGGTTGATTTTTAAGATATATCATTGGTGATGCTCACATGATTATATAATGAACCATTAAGTTGAACTATGAAATTATTCCTCACAACACACACATATTGATGAATTAATAATTTTTCTCATATAATTTTTTTAATCTATTTTGAAAAAAAAAATATATATATATATATAATTATTTCTAAGAAGAACAAGAGAGAATTCCTTACCATATCTTCGTAAAACATATAATAGCAAGAAAATTAATCTATTGAAATTTCATTTCCAAACATATTCATGGAGAAAAATGAAGATTAAAAGGATATATTCATGGATTTACCTATAACATCACCTCATAATTAAGAATGTAAATGTACAATATTGATGATACATAGGTTAGGAGAAAATTAATCTATTGAAATTTCATTTCCAAACATATTCATGGAGTAAAATAAGGATTAAAAAGAGATATTTATGAATTTACTTATAACATCACCTCATAAAAGTGTAAATGTACAATATTGATAAAATTTATTTATATGTGATAAATAATAAACCTTTATCTCACATGTATCATATAATCTTATCAACAAACAATTGCATTGGGGGTGCAAGGGAACGCCGGAAGGAGATGTGAATCATTTTGTGCTATATGAGGGGTAAAATGTGTAATAACTGAAGGAGCTGAATATTTTGTTCGTTTGTGACGATATGGAATATTGGATTTTATTTTTAATAAAAATAATAATTATTAATTTAATATTATTTAATTTTAATTTATTTTATTTTATTTTTATTTTATTTTATTTTATTTATTTATTTTAATCTTTATTTTATTTTATTTCTATTTATTTTATTTATTTTATTTTTGTGTTTTAATTAAAAAATTTATTTTATTTGTATTTTTAATTTTATCTTTATTTTATTTTATTTCTATTTATTTATTTTATCGAAATAGTGCTGAGTATTATTGGGAGCTTCTTGTCAAAGGCTCAACCTATGGTCTCAACCATAGTCAATTTCATTTCCCTTTTACACAAATGGTTATAAAACCATGCACCCAAGGTATACTGCTTGTGCGGGAGTGCTTTTCCTTTTACATTAGCCTTCGGGCTATTTTAAAACACATGCTATTACATATAATAACAAAACAAAAAACTATTAAACCAAACCTATTTAAAGTATTTGGGGCCCACATTACAAATGCCCAAAGTGAAATATTTGCGCATATGTTATATATGAGCCAATGGTTTAAATAACTATCGGGCGGTGAAACAAAACTTATAACAAAATATTAATAAAACTATATCATACGTCCGGACTTCAAAAAAAATAAACCCGATTTCAATCACAAATTCGCGTTCCAAAATAGCCTGCTGATGTCACCCTAATTTGTGACGCGAAAACTTCATAGAATACGCCATATAAAAATTCGGGTCCGTTTTTTTGGCTTTTCGTACGGAGGAAAACTGTGACGCGAAAATCAAATTAATTCCACCCTATAATGTTTCGGGTCTGGAATTCCACAATGCAGACGGGCCAAAAAATAACGCTATCGAATCGCCTGCTTCCACGTGGATGGCTGATTTGGTCTGTGGTCTGTGGGACCACGTTCTTCTGAATTAAAATCTCCCGCGTTTACTATTAAATTGCTCTGTTTCCAAAACACTACAGTGCTCTATTTTTAAGTGTGCAGGGACTGTGATTTCAAAACCAAAATTGACTGTTCATCAGTTTTAGAAAGCGGCTGTTTGACAGAGCCATTCAAACAGATTTAGAAAGCGGCCAGAGGACAGGGTAGTTGAAATTAATATTTCAACATCCCTCATTCACTAAGAATACCCTCCTTGGTGCCTTCTTCGCCGGACTACGATGTGTTCATCAACAGTCGTGAACCCGATGTCCGTTTCTTCGCCAGGCATCTTCACAACAGTCTTGTTTCCAGAGGATTGCGAGTCTTTCTCGACAGCATAGAATTGCAGGCTGGACAATCCATACCTTCACAAATCAAAGATGCAATTAAAGGAGCCTCTCTCATTATTACTATTTTCTCTCCAAATTATGCGCAATCGCAAAGGTGCCTCCATGAACTACTCCTCGCGCTGCTCTGTAAGCCGACCATTTTTGCAAAGGCATATAAGTGTCGTTATACCGACGGAAGCCAAAGCGTCACTATTGCGACGGATGCCTCCAAACGTTGCAATTGCGACACTTAGACATTGTGTCACAATTGCGACGTTTGGAAAGTCGTCATGATAGCAACACTTTGGGGCATAGTGTCATAATTCCATAATTACTTGTCTTCCTCAAAAGTCGCAATTGCGACACGTTGTCTAAGTGTCGGTATTGTGAAAATTTTCTATAAACGTTGGTATAGCGACAGTTTCGGGTGGGATTGAAAACATTTGGGGAAATTTCCAACATTTGGTCAAAAGCGTCGGAACCAAGTGTCGAAATTTCCCCCAAATGTGGATTAGTTTGGATCAGGATCTTGTCACCAATTCCATTCTTTAATTAAGAAACAAGGAATATTGGATTACACGTGAAGAAGGAGGTAACTCCAATTTTTAATCCATACTTCCAATCCTCTATGACACCTTATAGGGGACATAATACCTTGGTGCTAATTTATTGCCTTTTTTTTGTTTCTCAAGGGACATCTATTGTAACACACCCTTTCCACTACCCAAAGTCCATACTAATGGTAGAAGGGTCCATTATTATCATAGATTCAACCTCCATAGTTCTATCATATAAATGGGGTCATAAATTACTCTTTTTTAAACTTATTAAAAACTATAAACAAACATTACCATCGTGTTTGTATCGTTGAAACATTTCCAACAATATAAATTTTTCCTCTATCCGACTTATTGTTGAAAATGCAGAAATAAATTCCTAATTTAATCCCCCCCTTAATTAAATTAGGAGAAAATTGAAATTCCACATCATAAGATAACTTTAATGAGTTAACTAAGTTGTTATAACTCAATTAGCTTAGTTAATTCAAGTTGTGGGTCTAACTTGAGTTGTGTAAAATTATTTTTAAATTTTAGGAGCGTATGTTGAGTTAATTTTAGTCGTAACAATTTAATTAAGTTAAATTATGTTAAGGTCAATTAAACTAGTTCCAATTATTGGAGGAACTAATGGGAGGTCTAGTAGTGGGGTGCAGCTTCAGTGTTTAACCAGTTAACTGATCAATCGGCCTAAATTAACTCATGCGTGCATGAAATTCTAGTTACCGAGTTGATATTAGAGTTCAAGGGAAATGTACTATCAATTGTAGAATTTTCCAAATTGTACAGGTGGTTCCTGCAGTCAAAGAAAGGCCTAATATAATTGCACAATTCTTAATGAGAAATTTCCATAATTAACAAGGGGTTAATTCCTCATCAAACAGCACAAGGAAATAGGAGTTTGGAGGCTAGGAAAATTGACAAAGTTTTGGCCAAAGTTAGTCAGTCAGGCAAAGGATAGAAGATACATGTGTAGGTTGTGCTTAAGCTTGAGCAAGCATATTGTATTCATCCAAATTATTTGATTAATGCAATACAAATAGGAAGGGATTTTGAGTTGTTTCTTTCCCTTAAATAAATATTTGTGTATGTGTGTTGAATCATGATGCATGGTTTTGATATGTGTTCTCGATCGTGAATTTTCTTTAGATGAGTAAGATTTGAGTCTTATGTTTTAGTACATTACATGAGCATTTTTGAATCTACAATTAATTTCTACATGGTATCTAAGCTAGATTCATAGTAGAGAAGAGAATTTGAAGTTGTCATTGCAGGAGGTTCGAATTTCAAGATCAGTGTTGTGGGTTTTCTCCAGGACTAAGAATATGGCTTTCATTAGACTCAGGCCCGAGTATTATTTGGATGGAACCACAAATTTTGTGGCATGGAAGATACACATGGAAGTTGTATTGGATGAAAATATGAAGCTACAATACATCAAGACATATGTAGGAAAACCCTCAACATCTAATTCCATAGATCTCACTTAGTGGAAGAAGGAGGTGGCTAAAGTGAGGAGAATGGTATTGGAGGGACTTCAAGATCATATTGTCTCAAATCTCCAAAGGAAAGTGACTTTGTTCGCTATGTGGAAATCACTGACAGATTTGTTTGAGAACAATAGTGACCACAAGAACCTGACCCTCAATTACAAGCTTCGAAGTATCAAGATGAAAAACATCAATTCCACACTACCTGAGCAACTTTACACAGTGTCAGGATGAACTTGGAGGTCGGTGTTACTGTCCCTGAAAAATATTTTGTTATGCAACCAACTCAAAAAATAGAAGAAGAGATAGATCAATGACTTATAAATCAGCCTCTTCGAGGGGGAAACATACTTTACATTACATAAATGAAAAATTCTTTGATGATTCAAATGAAAAAAACTCCTTTATATATATAAGAGTCTAAGGGGTCACAATATAATCAAAGCCAACATAAAAATAATAATGCAAGGGCACAACAATAACAATAGCGAGCTTTTATGGGGCACAATAATAACAATATGGGTACTACATGGGTACAACAATAAAAATAAGGGGGCTACACTAACAATAACAATAAGGACATACACTAGTCTTATAGGGACCTAGCATGCCCCTCTCCTTCAAAAAGGTGTTGTCCTCAATGCTTGAGTAGTTATGGATCCTTTTGTATAAAATTCTCATCCTCCCATGAGGAATCTTCAACGAGTAAGTTATTCCACTTGATGAGATACTCTAAAATTGATCAACTTCGTAGCAGCCGAGTTCTTTTTTCCATGATTGCTTCAGGCTCCAATATGATTTTTCCTTCCCCATCAAGTTCTGGCAATATTTTTGGAACTAGGAGCTTGTCACCTATAACCTTCTTTAAGCATGAAACATGGAAAACTGGGTGAACTCGGGATGATGCCAGAAGCTCCAATTTATACACCATAGTACCAATCTTTTGCAACACCTTGTAAGGACCATAATACTTTGCTGATGATTTATTATCCTTCTTAGTTTGCTTGAGGGACATTTGTTTGTATGGTTGTAGCCATAAAAATACCCAGTCACCTACATCAAAACTTCTTTCGTTGCGGTGTTGATATGCATGTTGTTTCATTTGATTCTACGTCAAAGTGAGGTTATCCTTTAAGAGTTGGAGAACTTGTTGTTGATGCTCAATGTGATCTTCCACTGCTAGTACCTTAGAATTTTCTCTTAAAGATGATGTGATGGATGGTGGATGATATCCATAAAGTACCATAAATGGGGTCATTTTTGTTGCAGTAAATATAGTTTTTTTATAACAGGAAATATTTATTTTATATTAAAATTGATGTTTGGAGTTGCAATGCTACAGCAAAAGTACATAAATGGTTCATATAAGCAGCAACAACATTTAATTTAACAACATATTTTGTGTTCTTTACGTTGAACATGTGCCCTTTGGTCCACTATAATTTCTATTCTGGATGACACGTTTGTTTCCAACTATTAACTTCCACAGGTTGGTTTCCAACTAGTAACTTATTTGAAGCTAAAAAATATCCTTTTGTAGGGATTGAATCTCTTGCTCCACCCTGCCTTTGTGATTACCTTTATATTTGTTCGAATTCTTAGACATGGCCCAAATTTTTCATTTGTGTAGAGAGCTTTCTCAAGCTCAAAACAAGTTACCACTAAGTAAATGGCATACATTTCCATCAAAACGATGAATCACATAATGATTACCAAAGAGACAAAGTTGATTATTAGCATCCAAAGGGATATACTTTCCCGTCAGTGTTCCAAAATTGACTTTCCGAAAGGGAACCCTCCTGATGGAAACCTAAGTACTTGCAAAATACAATAGCTTCGATTTCCTCACCCACTTCCTCATCCCATCATTCTCCTCACTATCATCCACCACCCATAATTTCTTTACAAAGTTAACCATGACAATTGATATAATATCCCTATCACGTGACCAGTAAACCTCCCATGAAATGTTTGGCTTATCCATGATGTGAGTTGATGGAGGATGGTGTTTCAAATCTCCGTAGATCCCCCATTGAAGATGAAATTGGGTCGGCTTAACTCCCATATCGCCACCAAGAGGAATTGGAGGCATGTGTCTCTCATGTCTGCCATGTACACAATCAAGCAACACCAACTGAACCATCTTGTCTACTAAATAGAAAATTAAAAACAATAATGCTAGACTATCCTACGACAAACCTACTACCACCATGATTCTTGCAAATATCATATTCCCCATAATTTCAACTTGTTAACAACATGAACCATCCTCCACGTGCTATCCAAATACCTTGGACAGACATGCCACCATCCACCCCTACCCCTTGCTTAGAAACTTTGAGTTAAAGGGTAGGATAAAGATCCACCCTCTCATTAATGAGAAGGGTGCCAAATTCTAATGTGGTGCCCTTATTCACAACGGGGGTCATCTTCCTTATTATTTTGTCTTAAGACATGGATGCTAGAGTGATTTGTTCAATATTTAACGGAAATTGATTTATTTTGAAGACTTATTATTTAGTTCAATTTTGGTGAGGATTCCTGCAAAAAGTCTTGGTAAAGAGTATATCCCTTTTCTTGGTAGTATGACTAAAACTCTAAGAAAATATAAATCTATTTTTTCATAAGGGATTAAAATCACCACACTTCCCCTCGCCATAAATGGATCATTATAAACTCTTACAAAATAAATTGTATATTATAAAAATATATAATTGCGTCGTTGTTTATAATTAAAGATAAAGTTAAAAAAATTACAACAAAATAATGGTTATAAATATTGTTACAGTAGTTTAGGTAAAATTGAGGTCATATAGTCAACCGTTTCCAATTTCTAGGCTACAAGTTTTGACAACACATGGTTTTTCTAATGGTATTCTTATGTAATATAGATTATTTAAAGGCATGAAGACTCCTATTTTAATTCACCTATGGGAAATATATATATATATATATACACACACACACACACACACTCTGAAAAAAATAAAAAATAAAATAATCAAAAAAAAATTAATTAATTAAAAATAAATAAATGAATAAAAAATAAAAAATAAAAAAATAAAAACTAGTTGTCAAGCATAGAATTCTTCATTCTCAAGGACTTGTCCCATCTATAGAGTTGTTGAGGAGTTAACAAATCAACGAATTATATGGTTTAGGGTTACGATCGACGACTATGAGTCATGAGTGTTATAGCATCAAACTTGGTCCTTTATGGCCTTGGGCAGCTCTTTCCCTTCAAACTTGGTCCTTTATCTAGAAAAAAAAATTATTTTAAATTCCATATGAAACTCTGCCCTCTCAAAATCACGTGCACACACGGGTCTAGTTATACCCAACCCGCGTATATAATTTGAAATATGAAAAAATATAAAATTCCCTATTTTTTGGGCAGGGTTTATAAGTTACACAGGAAGCCTACCTACATAAGCCCGCGGCCTAAATATATCCCAACTGAAACAACTATTTTGGGTGGTTTAAATATACCTCATGGGAAGGCCTTAAAGTGGAAAGAGAGATAGGTATTGATATTATATCCATTTAGTCCCTGATCAAGTCTGATTTATCCTTGTACCTCCTGCACTCCCATATTGTGGAAACCCTTGTTTCCCTCATAGAGATGCTCATTCCTCTTATAGGAAATCCATGTGTATGCTTTTGGAAGGAGATTGTTGAGGCTTGGGCTGGATGGACCTGAAGGATGGTTTCTCTTGGATCCATGGCTGAATCAGGTGGCATTCCTCCACACTTCTTTGCATTCATCAATAAAGAAGCTTTGTCTCGTTTTTTATGTTCATGATCTTAATGCTTTATACATGTTATTATCCTATTATGAATGATTTCATGTTTTTATGCTTATATTCTTATATGATCTAACACTAACATCTTGAACATGCTTTCAATTATTACAAGTATATGTGCCTTTCTTGAGTGAGTTATTGGTTTTGGACCACTAGGAGCAGCAGAGGGTTTGAACCATGGGAAGGCCTTAAAGGGGAGAGAGAGATAGGTATTGATATTATAGCCATTTAGTCCCTGATCAAGTCTAATTTATCCTTGTGCCTCCTGCACTCCCATATTGTGGAAACCCTTGTTTCCCTCACAGAGATGTTCATTCCTCTTATAGGAAATCCATGTGTATGCTTTTGGAAGGAGGTTGTTGAGGCTTTGGATGGACGGATCCGGAGGACGGTTTCTCTTGGATCCGTGGCTGAATCGGGTGGTATTCCTCCACACTTCTTTACATTCATCAATAAAGAAGCTTTGTCTTGTTTTTTATGTTCATGATCTTAATTCTTTATACATGTTATGATCCTACTATGAATGATTTCATGTTTTTATGCTTATATGCTTATATGATCTAACATTAACATCTTGAACATGCTTTCAATTATTACAAGTATATGTTCCTTTCTTGAGTGAGTTACAGGTTTTGGAGCACCAAGAGAAGCAGAGGGTTTGAACCATGGTAAGGCCTTAAACAAGAGAGAGAGATAGGTATTGATATTATAGCCATTTAGTCCCTAATCAAGTCTGATTTATCCTTGTACCTCTTGCACTCCCATATTGTGGAAACCCTTGTTTCCCTCATAGAGATGTTCATTCCTCTTATATGAAATCCATGTGTATGCTTTTGGAAGGAGATTGTTGAGGCTTGGGCCGGACGAATTTGGAGGACAATTTCTCTTGGATCTGTGGCTAAATCAGGTGGTATTCCTTCACACTTCTTTGCATTCATCAATAAATAAGCTTTGTCTCGTTCTTTATGTTCATGATCTTAATGCTTTAAATACATGTTATGATCCTATCATGAATGATTTCGAGTTTTTATGCTTATATGCTTATATGATCTCACACTAACATCTTGAATATGCTTTCAATTATTACAAGTATATGTCCCTTTCTTGAGTGAGTTACAAGTTTCGGAGCACTGAGAGAAGCAGAGGGTTTGAACCCTACGAGATCACATTCAAATGTAGGACCTACAGGTACTACCCCTTCTTCCCATTTTACTAGTTTGAGCATTAGGACTATAAATTTGTATGCTTTTTTTTGTTGTATGATTCTTGCTCTGTTGAGTTTCCCAACCAAGACCCTAGGGTACTTCATCTCGTAATAGAATTGGTGACTCCACTGGGGATTACATTCTTGTAATTCCTAGTTTGGATCATTTCACTCTGGATCTGGTCTCTCTCCTTGGTTTGATCACTTTTCTGGCTTCTTTGATTCATTATCAATCTAGGAAAAAGTTACGATCTTTTGGATCAGACTTGGATTTTTAATTTTTTCTTTACTGCACTTTTTATATGCACTTTCCAGTTTACACAGTTGCGTATACATGTGTTTTTTTCCAAAGAAACACGTGTATATGCATGTTTCCTTGTGAACAATAGTGTATACACGAAGGTTGATCACTGTCAAGTCGCGTATTTCTAGTTTCAAATGAAATTTTTAGATTTTGAGTCTAGTAAATCCTTTTTCTTGATTTTGATTACTTATTTTTAATCATTAATGTTCTTGGAAAGTGTTGCTTTTTTAAATTTTTAAATTTCCTATCTTTCTTGGTGAAAAACTTAGTAAACCTAGGGTATGCCCTTTTTGTGAAGTTTCAATTTCTGTGTTTGGGACAAGGGCTTCTTGCTGAAGTTCTTGGTTTTTCTGAGTATTCGAAATAGTGAAATACTGTTAATTTTCTCATGCTCGACCTTCTTAATAATTCAACTTTTCTTTTCTTTCATTCGCTTTCTTGGTTTTTCTTGGTTTTTTGAGAAAGGTACTTCTGGAAATCTTGAAGAGTTTTCTTGATTTTCTTCGAGTTTTCTTGTTTTTTGAAGTTTTGTGCTGCTAATCAGGTCATTTATTTATGTGTGTAACCTATTTCTGCTTGTTCATGAAAATGATGTTTATGGCTTAAGCAACTTGAGGCCTTTTTTGCTTAATTTGGTGGTCTTGAGATTTTGAGTAGGTTTTTTATTTCTATAAGAATTCCTTGCATCCTTAAAAGAAAAATACATTCAAACATCTTTGTTTTCCTCTTCTTTTTCTTTCGGTTTTGTTTTAATGCTTCCTTGCCATTTTTGAGCAAGTGAAATTTTTTTTCATTTGGTCGAATTTGCTTGGTTTTGGGAAAAGTTCTTGTTTGAATTTTCCCCTTCTTCTATCAAGTTTTTAACCTCTTTGTTGGGAGAAGTTCTTGTTTGAATTTTTCCCTCTTTGTGCTAGGATTTTGACCTCTTTATTGGGAAACACATTTGCTTATTTCTTAGAGTAATCCTAGAATCTTGCATTAAGCATTTGTAGTTTGCATTAGAATAGTTGCACTGTAATAATTTTTAGTCTTTTTGTATATTCTGAGTGTGTGAGCGTGTATTTTGAAAAAAGAAAAGAAAAAATTCATTATTTTGTTCGTAGTTCGCTTTGTAGAAGTCTATTTTCATCGAAGAAAAAGTTGAATTTTTCATGTAGCTAGGTTTCTACTGATTTCTTCTTGCGTCCATAACACCATAAGTTGCACCTCCATCTCACCCCTGATTTAAATAACAACCTTTAAAATCAAGCGATAAAAACTAAAATGAACTAGAATTTTTTTTATTTTTCATTAAATACATCAACTAGTCTAGGTTATTAAGGCCTTGGAATAGGTGTGTGCAGAGTTTACTCTCCAAGGCCTCTCTGAATTTAAACATAGAAGTTGATTAAAAGAGTGATACCCAATGTCGTTAAATTTTCTAGGAAAGCTCTCCTAAAAAGGAATTCAAGCACGAGGGTGATTGAAAGCAGGGAAGAGAGATACCGCCACTCCTACTTGTCGGATCCTGACCAAATAATGTTCCGTCCGGGTGTCGATACGAACTGGTGACCTTAGTTTCCATTCCTAGGTATCGCATAGGTCAATGCAGTGGGAATACCTGTGGTACCTAAGGTAGATGTTGCATCACGTTCATTAGTAATTCTTGAGGGTGACCTTGCGAGGCTCGAGTACTTGCATCAGAAAAGGATTTTGTCTGGAGTTCAGCGTAACTACTTATGTTACCTTCGCTAGTAGGCCTGGGGCGTAATTACCCCATACTATTTTTGGAAGGTCCTTATATATTCACTTTCTTATATTTTGGTGTCTGGTCCTAATCACCCGGAGCGAAAATACCTGAGAGTTTCTCGATTGGTTGCATATTTAGGGACAATTTTAGAGAGTGCTCTTTACTTCTAGACTGCCATATCTTTATAATTTTTTGAGTCTGGACAATTTCTCTTAACAATTAAAAGTGGCTGATTGATCAGTTCGTCGATTAAGAATGATTTGTGGGCTCTCACATGCGAGTGTTGAACCTTCTCTTAGAAAGCATAGGAGCAATTATGATGGTGATTTTAAATCATTAGCAGTGAATGCATCAAAGAGTGATCCTCTGCTTGGGGCTATAATTTCACAGGGTGATCCTAGTGTAAGTCGTGATTTGGAGAGGAGTACTCCACTCCTTTCTAGGGTTATTTTTCTATCGGAAGACGAAGTTGAGGTTGAAGAGATTTATGAGTCTCCTGCCACTCCTTCTTCACCTCTTCCTCCTAATTTTCCAGGCGTTATATTATACGTTCGGACCCCAACTCACAGGCTAGCAAGCCCTATTATATTTTCCTCCTTTTCTTTCGATGACCATTGCTGGGAACACGGTTTCGACTATAAGTACTTCTAGTGTGCATACTCCTCTTTTGGTAGAAGAAGGAGGCACAATTTCTATATCAACTATCACTCCTAATACTGCAATATTTGGCTCTCCCTCCATTCCATATTAGAGTGGGGGCACCCAAGATTTTGCTTCCCACTCTGGTTCATTTTCATTTGGGATGCCTTCTAGTGAAATTCCCTCAGTTCCTTTCACCATTTCATCTGTTGTCTCCACACCTATTTCTTCTATGGCTAGTGGTTCAACATATTTTCATGGTTTTCCCTTTAGAAGTGGTCATATCCCTCATTCTTTAGGTTATTTTCCTTCTTCCGCACAAGGTCAAGGTTTTAACCCTTTTAAAGGAGGTCAATTTTTCAATCCTTTTCAAGGAGGTCAAGGTTTCAATCCTTTTCAAGGCTATAACCCTGCTTTTGGTGGTTTAGGAACTGGGAATCATTTTGTGTCTAGTCAATAGGGGAACATGTCTCTCTCCTTCGTAGCAACCTCTTAAGGTTTTTCTCCCTTCGCTAATGCGTGGAAACCTTACCAAAGGCTCTCATATCCTTTTAATACTTCAATTTGGGGAAACATTCCTGGTTATGGTAACCCTTCGGCAGGAGGAGGTCCTACTCATAATTTCTCTAGACCACAAGGTTTTCCTTACGGTTCAGTGCCTTACACGAAAAATCCTTGGCAACCTAGTGCCTCAGCAAATCCAGTTTATTCTTTTCAAAATGTTGTGAATCCCTCTCATGGTGGGTGGAATTCTCAAGGTCCTTCGTGCTTACCATTCCTGGAAACCCTAAATCTTTCACATCTTTCAAAATTGACTAATGATCCAATTCGATATAGCCCAACTTGGCCTCCGTTTCCTACCAAGCTTCCATCGAACATTCCAAAATTTGAAGGGAAGATTGGAGAGGATCTAGGTGACCATGTAACAACTTTCCATTTATGGTGCTCATATAACTCCCTTATTGACAATTCAATTAGGAATTTGGTGTCTATGATCCATAAATTGCTTATAAAATCTTTCGGTGAAAATCACATTCAAGCAGATTTTCACCTTGAATGTGATTTTCACCGAAAGATTTTATAAGCAATTCAATTAGGTTGAGATTGTTTCAACGCACCTTGACCGGAAATATTGCCAAGTGGTACATATAGATTACTGGGAATACCTTTTGTTTATTTGTAAAATTGGGTACTATGTTCTTGAATAATTTTCAGTTTCCCATTCAGTATTATGTTGGAACTGGGCTATTGGCCAACTTCCAACAAGATAAGGAAACTCACATTTCTGACCAGATTTAGGAATGGAAAAGAAGGAAGAGGCTCATTAAATCCTACATTCCTCATGAATTACTTCTAGAATGGTTCTTAAAATATTTACAGCCAGAAATCTCGATGGATGTATCACTTTCTGGGGTATTTACTGAAGAGCAAGCTATCACTAGAGCCCAGCAATTAGAACTTATATATTCTCAGACTCAGATTCTTAATATTATTTTTCCAGATTCTCTTGATCCAAGATAGCTTTATCCAAACCGAATCCAGGTCCCCATGTCGATGGGCTAGTTGGGTCAATCGATAATAATACGGCCAATCTCTTAAATCAATCGCAGCAGTTATATTTACAAACTACTTCTTCTATTCAGGCATCATCGTCAATGTCTATGCCTTCCCAATAATTAACGATTAATGTTGTCCAATCCTCTAACCCCAAAGGAAACCAAGAATCTGATGCGAAGAAGAAAGGACTTAATAATAAAAATGATAAGGATGGGAAGGATAATGAAAACAAACCCATCAATAATGTTGGGGACGGTAAAAAAGAGTCGAAAAATAAAGTTAAGTTTCCTTGAAAATTGTGCACTGGAGACCATCTAACTCATATTTTCCCTAAGATTCAGGATTCTCGACGCTTGTTGGCTCAGCAGGGTTCTTCTAGCTCCCAGGCTGTCATGACTAACCCTTTTCCCCAAGGGTAGAAAATTTTTATTGGCACGAATGTGAATACTAGAGCTCCCACAAGGGGCAATCGGGAAAGGAAAAATCCATCAAATGTATACATGATGAGTGCTCATGTTGATGTTTCAACAAAGTCACATGATTATGGTGAGTCAGAATCCTCTAAGGCTAAGGCTGCTCCTGATGTTTCAAAGCCACTCCATATTTACAGGCCCGCAATTGAGCCTATACCTCGGATGTCGAAAGGCTCTGCTAAATGTTTCACGATTAACCCCAATTCCAAGGCAACCCATAACTACTCCATTGTAGAAGATCTAGCTCGGATTCCTTGTGCGATGTCTACGTTAGAGGTACGCCAATCGTGCCCAACACAAAGTAGTGTGTTGCTAGCTGTGATCGGGGAAATACATCCAAAAAAATATCTTATGATTACATTTTACATGTCAAATATTAAGAAGAGACTTCCTCATCATATGGGTTTTCAAATTAAATCTATGTACCGAAAGATGAACATTTTTCGAATTGTTGTTGATGAAGGAGCTTCCACATGTGTCATGTCCATTTCATGTTGGAAATTGATTGGGTCTCCTCAAGCCATTCCTTCACCTACACTCTTGACTACATTTGATGGTCATTCTCACAGGCCACATGGCATTGTTCTAGCCTTTCCCATCTGTGTTGGGGGCAAGGTGGTCAATATCAAAGTAGAAATAGTTGATGCTAATTTTGACTATAACCTTCTATTGGGACAAAATTGGATTTATGAAATGGATGCCATTGTATCATCATTATTCTGCATCCTATGCTTTCCTCATGAAGGGAGAATCGTTACTGTTGATGAGATGGACTATTCTTTGAAATATTCCAATGCATCCTCTTATTCTACTATTCCCTTGGTGAATAATTCCAAGCAGCCCATTGAGAATCTAGGAGTCAGTATGTATTCCTTGTTGATGGTTACGTTTGATCTTCCATCTCCTATTGCTAAAATAAATTATATTTCATTATCCAAGGCTCCTTCTCGAAGATATTTCTTTCAAACTCGTTATATTTCAGATCCTTGGCCCTTACCATCTTCTATGACCACATTAGAATAATTTAAAGTGGTTTGAATCGCATATCCTATGTCTACAATCGAAATTGCTTATCAATTTATTGTTAACACTGCAAAATTCCGATCTAATTCCTCTTTTGCCGAAGTATTTTGATGGAGATGTGGCTCCAGCTTGGAATCTTAACCCAACTTCTTGTTTGGACTACCTTGGTATTATTTTTCCATCTGAGGAGGAAATCCTAGAAGCGATGATGGGTGTGGAAAGATCGTGGGATGATTTGCATCATCAATTATAATTTCTCCCAGACTTGCATGAAGTAGATTCAAGTTTGTCTAGCCTTCCATCAACTGGTAAAGCTCACAAAATTCTAAATCCTTTAGCTCCAGCACATATTTTTTCCGAAGGTAGTATATCTATCATTTCAGAAACAATTCCAGTGAACATCTCTAGGGATCCCAATATAATAGAGAATGTTTTCATCGGAGTCAAGTGTTCCCCTGAAGAAATTCAAATAATTTTGTGATGTGTTTGCTTGGTCTTATGAGGAAATGCCTGGAATTGATCCATCAATTTTCCAGCATGAGATCAAGACTTATGAGAATGCTAAGCCTATACGAAAAAAGCTTCAGCCAGTAAACCCTAGGAAAGTAGCAACTATCAAAGCCGAGATTTAAAATTTGCTTAAGGTAGGTTTTATATACCTCATTCCTTTGACAGACTAAGTTTAAAATCCAAACCTGGTTGATAATAAACAAGGAGTGATTTGTGTGTGCATACACTTTCGAGATTTAAATAAGGCTTGTCCTAAATATAATTTCCCCACACCCTTTATCAATCAGATTATAGATGAATGTGTGGGGAATGATATTTTCTCCTTCATGGATAGTTTTTCGGGTTATAATAAAATTACTATATGTCCTAAAGATCAACATAAGACATCCTTTTTTGGCCCCTGGGGTATCTTTGCATATAAAAAGATGCCTTTCGGTCTTAAAAATGCTAGAGTGACTTTCCAGCGGGCCATGAATTATGATTTCCACGATATCAAACATATCATCGAAGCTTATTTGAATGACTCAGTTGCTCGTTATTGAAAGATAATTGATCATCCCCATCATCTTCGGTTGATTTTCGAGAGATGACGTTATTATAAAATCTGGTTGAATCTGAATAAGTGTGTTTTCGCAGTCACATCTGGTCGGTTATTAGGATTCATAGTGTCTACTGAAGGGATTCGTGTAGATCCTTTCAAGGTTGAGGCAATACTTCAGTTGCCTCCCTCGTCTACCATTCGTCAACTTCGAAGTCTCCAAGGAAAATCCAATTTGTTAAGGATATTTATTGTCAATTATGTTGAGATTGCGAAGGTATTTATGAGAATTTTGAAAAAAGGAGTTTTGTTTCTATGGGATTACTGTTTGGAAAAATACTGGGGGGGTGGGGGTGAATCGGTATTTTCAATAATCAAAATCTTTTACTTTTCTCTTTACTGATTTCTATACGCAACTTTGATTAGCCCAACTAGTGTAAGTACGTGTTTATCCAAAATGGAACTAGCGTATACTCAGATAACTTTACTATTTAGATAAGCATTTCATAATCATTCTTTAACCCAGATCATCAGTTATGCATCAAATAGTTAAGAAATAAATATGTGTAGTAATAATAGAATAAATCATCACACAAGAGCATCACAAATGGACACCAAGTTTTAAGGTGAAAACCTAATTCGGGAGAAAACCACCATTGATGTCATATATGTCTTCAATATTTATTATATAGAAAATTTATTACAATATTGTACTCATTCAAACTCATATCAGTACACATGAATCTACCTGCAGAAGGCTACAACCTTCTCTCATTCTCCAACTGCTACTAGAAGGGAGCTATAACCCCCTGATCAGAACACCAACTTCTACTTCCACACTAAAGGCTTCAACCCTCAGACTCACTGCAGAACATGTTTCATAAATTTTCACACTGGATCCAAGAGCTTCAACACAACTCAACATAAATATCAACACCCATATACTTAACCCAAACTTCAAACAGAACAATGAGGTCACTGTAATCAGAACACAGTAATAAACCCTTATTTCGTAATCAACATGTAGAATCAATTTCAACCCTGATCATTCATTATCTTAAATGCATATGCTACTTCATTTTACTGAACTTGTGTATATACGCGCTTTCCTGCACACCAACCTGCGTATAGATCTATGAATACTGAATTTCTAGAATTTGATCACAGAACGGATCTGAGGCTTTCAGTCATATATCTTTTCATATTTGCAGAACCCTCATTCAAACAGCATCATAAATCATATTTAATCATTCATTGATCATATTTGTACATATTCAATCTTTGCAGCACATACAGTATTCAAACAACCCAGATCTACGTAAAGACTTCATTGACAGATAGCAGAAATATAGCAGCAATAAACAGTTAACCTCTCCATCAAGCTTCAGAAAACCCTAACTTCAATAAGAATTTTAGTCGCGTGTATACGCACTTTCACCGTGATGAACCAGCATATAGATCTAGAAATATTAATTCTGTAGAAGGTTTCATATCTATAGGCTTACCCAAATTTCTTCACTTCTCTTCAGAAAACATATGCCAAGTCACAGATCAAAACATCTCATCAATAAATCATGCAAGTACATAGTCATTTCAGGTCTAGATATCTTGATCCATCATTGTATCCATGGGTGCATCATAATTTTAGATCTATAAATAAACAGAACCCATTTCATGCAAATATACTTCAGAGAGAAGTATTCAGTTCAAACCCTTACTCATGAACACCTTTGCACTATGATCTACTTCTCCTTACATAGGTTTAGCCTTTATCAATACCATGAGCCAAAACCACACAAGTGTCGATGGTATTCTTGGACGGAATCAAACAGACGACACCGCGCTCAATATTGTGGGCTAAAATCATGGTAGTGCTCCCTGGTATCATAATTTTTTGGAGAAAAAAAGGCATACGCGACTTGGATCGTTCTTGTTTGTGTGTGTACACGACTTGGCTTACACGAACTCGCGTATAGAACCTTCAATTATGAATATTAACCATATTCTACTAGACTTAAACTTTTCTTCTGCTAGACCTGTTGCAAAACCACTATGCTTCTCCAGAAGTCATATATTTCATCATATGCAAGAGATTTTCCATCAAGGACAACATATGAAACCATAAGAATCATATTTCCAACAATCTCCCCCTTTGGACTTGATGGAAACCATGATGGAGTTTTATCACCACAACCTGTAGATGCATTATTCAACCACCAAATACTCTCCCCATTTGACATCAAGAGAAAATAGCGGACAAATGCTCCCCCTGAGCACAAGTGGAGTCTTCAGTTTTTCAATAAAATACATGACTCTTTAACTCAAAAGAGTAAGACCTTTCCTATCACCAATGACTCAAAATTACATCAAGGATCCAGCCGAGTGGATTTACATATTGACTTAAGTTCCAAACCAAGTGGGTTTATAATTTGAGCATGACAATCTTTACATCAGAGGTCTCAACATGACCTTTATATCAAATTACAAATATGAATTTTAATAACCAAGACCTAAGAATATCAAATAGTAGATCATAACAGCAACCAACATAGTGCTAACAATGCAATATTTTTAGCGAAGAAAATTCTCCCCCTAAACATGTGCATCCTAAACACTTTCAACAACCAATTCATCAAAGCATCTTCATCAAGGAGATAAATTTCAAGGAAAGGAACTGAAGATGAATACTAGAATCAGCAGAGTTTACCCATCAACTCCACAGCCTATTCCAAAAGCCGACCCATAAATTTTCTTTCAGCAAAAACCATATGCGGCTTTATGCATAGATACTCGCGTTTATACGCGATTCACCTTCATGCAAACAGCGTACTGAATTTGATCTTCTGAAATTAAGCAGATTTGATAAATGAGGCAGAGACAACTCCTAGCTTTTTTCTAAGATATTCAAATGCTTCCCTGGGAAGAGGTCTAGTAAATATATCAGCAACTTGTTCTTTGGAGGGAACATACTCCAGTTTAACCTTTTTCTTAAGCACTTGTTCACGTAAGAAGTGATACTTAATAGGAATGTGCTTGATCTTGGAATGCATAATAGGATTTTTTGAGATATTGATGGCACTTGTATTATCACACAAGATGGATATGGGAGGAGAACTTTTAATTTGAATATATTGTAATGTTTGCATCATCCAAAGGAGTTGTGTGCAGCATGATGCGGCAGCCACATATTCTGCTTATGTTGTCGATAAATCAATGGAACTATGTTTCTTACTGAACCAAGATACTAATTGGGGCCCCATATAGAATGCACCACCACTAATGCTTTTTCGATCATCAAAATTTCCAATCCAATCCCCATTTGTGTATGCATGAAGAGTGAGATCAACATTCTTTGGATACCATAAACCAAAGTCTTGAGTCCCCTATAGATATTTGAATATTATTTTTACAGCCTGAAGGTGTGACTCTTTTGGATTATCTTGGAATCGTCAAACAATACCAACTGCATGCATAATATCTGGTCTAGTCCCAGTCAGATAAAGTAGACTTCCAATCATAGATCTATACTCTAGTTGATTTACCATGGGAGAATAATCATGAGAACTGAGGTTACATCCAGTTACCATTGGAGTGCTTACATGTTTGCAATCTTCCATCCCATACTTCTTTAGGATTTTCTTGATATATCTTGCTTGTGATAGAAATATGCTATCTGTTGCTTGTTGCACTTCAAGCCAAGAAAAAATGTTATTTCCCCAAGTAATGACATTTCAAATTCTTGTTGCATAATAGAAGAAAATTTTTGACTCATGGACTCTTCATTACTCCCAAAAATGATGTCATCAACATACATAACAACAATTAACAGTTTATCATTCTCAATTTTTGTGTATAAGTCACTGTCAGCAGATCCTTTTGTGAAAACTTTTTGTTGAAGATATTTGTCAAGACGATAGTACCATGCCCGAGGAGCCTGTTTTAGACCATATAGAGCCTTTTTAAGTTTGCAAACAAGTTTTTCATCATTTCTAAAAATGAATCCTTATGGTTGTTCTATATAAACTTCTTCTTCTAGATCACCATTGAGGAAAGTAGATTTTACATCCATTTGATAAAATTTGAATTGTTTAAAACTTGAAAAAGAAAGAAACATTCTTATGGCTTCAAGTCTGGCTACAGGTGCAAATTTTTCTTCAAAGTCTATACCTTTGTGTTGAGCATACCCTTTACAAACAATTCTAGCTTTGTTTCTTATAACATATCCATTTTCATTTAACTTTTTTTTGAATATCCATTTTGTTCCAATAACATTTTTATCATGAGGTCTTGGAACCAATTCTCAAGTATGATTCTTTTCAATTTGATCAAGTTCTTCATTCATGGCTTGAATCCAACATTCATATTTACTAGCTTGATTTAAATTTTGTGGTTCAATAGAGGATAAGAATGTAAGATAGCTAGGGGATCCTACAATAGTTCTTGTTTGGACACTTGATCTCTTTTCTCCCAATATTTGATATTCTGGGTGATTCTTTTGAACATACCTAGATGGAGCCTTTTCTGATATATCTTCTTCTGGTGCTTCATTGGGTTCTTCTTCTATATTGTTGTTATTTGGTGAGGGAAAGTATACATCATCATCATCTTCATTTGTTGTTTTTATTTCCTTTTTAGTAGTTTTGAGAGACTCGTCAATTACAACATCAATACATTCAACAATCTTCCGAAGTCTTTTATTGTAACATTTATAAGCTTTACTTCTAGAAGAGTAACCAAGAAATATTCCTTCATCTACTCTAGGTTCAAACTTACCAAGTTTTTCATCATTTTCTTGATAAAACATTTGCTTCCAAAAACTCTTTCACAGTGGGAATATTACCATACACCTGCTCATAAGGAGTTTTATCACTGTTCACATGAACAAGAGCCTTGTTAAGAATATTTACTGCAGTATGCACTGCTTCTTCCCAAAAGGTATCGGGAGTTCCAAATTCATCAAGCATAGCACGATTCCATCTGATGAATTTTTCTATTCATTTTTTCTGCCACACCATTTTGTTGTGGGGTTTCAGCTATGGAAAATTGTCTTTTTATGCCATATTTTTCACAAAAATCAAATAATTCATCTGATATGTATTCTCCTCCTCGGTCAGATCTAAGACATTTAATTTTTAGATCTAATTAATTTTCAACCAAATCTTTGAAGACCCTCAAATTTTAAAACACTTCATCTTTATGTTTCAATAAACCGATCCAACACATTCTAGAAAATTAATCGATAAATAGAATATAGTATTGTTCTCCACAAGGTGAATTTTTCCTTACGAGACCACATAGATCAGTATGTTTAAGTTTAAGAGGCTTACTTGTTGATCCTTCTTTGGCATAGAATTGCACCTTGGTTTTCTTACCAAATTAGCATGATTTTCATATGGTACTTTCAGGCAGAGTGATATTGGGTAGTTCACGAACAGCGTTGAGTCTGCTAGATTTACTTATTTGAGAGAAGCTCATATGTCTCAATCTTCTGTGCCATAACCAAATTTCTGTAGATTTACCTACGTAGAATTTCTCTTGGCCAACTTTCAGTATATACAGATTTCTTGGTGTTCTAGTTCCTTTTATTACCGTTTTTCCTGTGTCAAGTTCACGAACTGCAAATTATTTTGAACTAAAGAGAACTCCATTTCCTTGATCGCACATTTGACTCACACTCAATAAGTTATGCTTTAATCCATCCACATACATAACATTTTTAGCTTTCACCTTTTCTTTTATAAATATAGAACCTTTACCCTTAATGACAACATGAGAATCATTTCCAAAAGTAACATTATTTTCCTTCTCTAATGCATTGTATGAAAGAAGTTTATTTTTATCACCTGTCATGTGTTTTTAGCATCCGTTATCAATGTACAATTGATTTTATTCCCCTTCTACAAATAAAGCTATGCCACAGATTTCTCATTCTTTCTCAATACCTTGGAGTTTGAGGATATATGCTCTTTTGGCTAAAGTTTTATTTTGCATTCATATTCTTCATGTCCAAATTATAGAAATAATAACATTCAATTTCACCTTGAAGAAGAGAAAAGTTTTTATGAGTGTTATTCTTTATTCCAGTCTCATTTCTTTCATTTCTTGCTTCTCTGGTCATGATGGTTTTGTATGCAACACAATGAGCAACTTTATGACCAAAATTATGACATGAGAAACATTGTCCATTAAATAAGAAATTTATGTAATCATGGAACCTTCTATTGATGTTTACCCGTTGATTAATACTTCTTTTATTGTTCATCCTTGAATTGAAGTGGTCATGCTTTACCTGGGTATTCTCTTTGTTCTTTTGATGAGTGATGAAATGTTGCTGGCTAGCTTTAGCTACATTTATATAGCTTGGTGCTGAAGATTGAGAAGATTCTCTGATATATCCAAGACATATCTTTACAAGAGGAGATATACCTTGATAATTTCATCTAAGGTTTCAGATCCTTTAGAAAATCTAAGATTTAAGGTTTTCACTTTCTCAATTTCCTTTCTTAGACTTACTATTTCACATTCTAATTTCTCATTGTGCTTCTCCTTTTCTATAAGCTGATTCTTTAGAGTATCTATGGCTATCTTGTTTTCTTCCAAACATATTTTGAGATGATTCATTTCTTCAAGAAAATCATTTTCTTCTAAAGCATCCATAAATGTATATTTAGCCTCACTAGTGTCCTTTTCAAATGCCGTGAGTAGTCTAATATCTTGATCAGATTCTCCTTATTCACTATTTGACAGACCATCACTATCTTCATGAGTATAATAATTGTTTCTATTGATAAAACGTTTCTTATTTCCTTTTGCCAATTCATTTCCATTTTCATGATTATCTTTATGAGGACATTTAGCAGCGTAATGACCAACTCTTCCACAAGCAAAACATTTGAAGGAATCTTACCTCTGAACCTTCCAGTGCCAAGTTGTAGTTTCTTTACAAAATTTATCTCATATTCTTCTTAAACATACCTTGATCCTTCTTGTTCTTCTATTACCTTGCCTTTTGCAGCAGCTCTAAAAACAGCTTCTTTGACTTCAGATCGACCTCCTTTCCTCATTTCACATGCAGTCAGAATCCCATGAAGTTTAACAATAGTAAGATTTTTTATATCCTGCTTCTCTTAAATAGCAAACACTTTTGACTAGAATTTGGGAGTTAGAGATCTTAAAAAATTTTCTACTACAGTGGTGTCAGTTATAGTTTCACCCAGATTTCTCATACGATTTACGATCTCATCTAGATGTAAAAAGAAACTAGCAATGATTTCATCATTATGGATTCTGAGTTTTTCATATTGAATTCTGAGAGTTTAGAGTTTAGCGTTTTTTACCTTGGCATCACCTTCATAGCTCAAAATGATTTTGTCCCATATCTCCTTTGTTGTATTTAACTGCATAACTTTGACAAATTTTGATTCTGTCGGACTCCCCAATAAGGCATTGACAGCCTTTGCATTAGTTTCATAGTTTTTCCTTGTTGTTGGATCCGCTGGAACGAAGGCTAGATATTGGTAACCACCTTCAACTATAGCCTATACATCTGCTCCAAGAGACTGAAGATAGGATCTTGTCCTTGTCTTCCATAATATTAAATTGTTTCCATTTAAGATTGGAGGTCTAATAGATGTTGTCCCTTCTTGATTGCTCAACTTAGATGATCTTCCTTCTAGCGATTAAGCTTCTACAGAAATACCTGCTATGATACCTATCATTGGGAAAAATATTGAGAGGGGGGGTGAATCAGTATTTGCAATAATCATAATCCTTTACTTTTCTCTTTACTAATTTCTATATGCGATTTTGATTAGCCCAACCAGAGTATGTACGTGTCTATCCAAAAAGGAACTAGCGTATACTCAGATAACTTTACTATTTAGATAAGAATTTCATAATCATTCTTTAACCCAAATCATCAATTATGCATCAGATAGTTAAGCAGTGAATATGTGCAGTGATAACAGAATAAATCATCACACAAGAGCATCACACATTAACTCCAAGTTTTAAGGTGGAAACCCAATTCGGGATAAAACCATCGTTGTTGTCGTCTTTGTCTTCAATATTTATTATACAGAAAACTTCTTACAATATTGTACTGATGCAGACTCATATCAGTACGTAAGAATCTACCTGCAAAAGGTTGCAACCTTCTCTTGTTCTCCAGTTGCTACTGGAAGGGAGCTACATCCCCCTGATCAGAACACTAGCTTCTACTGGCAGGAAGCTTCTACTTCCACACTGAAGGCTTCAACCTTGAGACCCACTGCAGACCATGTTTCATAAATTTTCACACTGAATCCAACAACTTCAACACAACTCAACATAAAAATCAACACCAATATACTTAACCCAAACTTCAAATAGAACAGTGAGGTCATTGTAATCAGAACACAGTAATAAACCCTGATTTCATAATCAACATGCAAAATTAATTTCAACCCTGATCATTCATTATCTTAAATGCATACGCTACTTCACTTTACTAAACCTGCATATATAGGCACTTTCCTACACACCAACCTGCGTATAGATCTGTGAATACTGAATTTCCAGAATTTGATCACAGAAATAGATCTTAGGCTTTCAGTCATATATCTTTTTAGATTTGCATAACCCTCATTCAATCAGCATCAATAATCATATTTAATCATTCATTGATCGGATTTTTACATATTCAATCTTGGCAGCACATACAGTATTCAAAAAACCCAAATTTGCATAAAGAATTCATTGATAGACAGTAGAAATATAACAGTAGTAAATAGTTAGCCTCTCCATCAAGCTTCAGAAAATCCTGAATTCAATACGTGCTTTATCTTAAACAACCCCGCGTGTATACGCGCTTTCACCGTGACGAACCAGCATATAGATCTAGAAAAATTAATTCTGCAGAATGTTTCAGATCTATAGACTTACCCAAATTTCTTCACTTCTCTTTAGAAAACAGTGCCATGTCACAAATTCAAACATCTCATCAATAGATCATGAAATTACATAGTCATTTTAGGTCTAGAGATCCTGATCCATCATTGTATCCATGGGTGCATCATGATTTCATATCTATAAATAAACAGAACACATTTCATGCAGATATACTTCAAAGAGAAGTATTCAGTTTAAACCCTTACTCATGCACACCCTTTTCACTATGATCTACTTCTCCTTGTATAGGTTTAGCCTTTATCAATACCATGAGCCAAAACCACACAGTGTCGATGGTATTCTTGGATGGAATCAAACAGATGACACCGCACTCAATATTGTGGGCTAAAACCATAGTTATGCCCCCTGGTATCATAATGTTTTGGAGCACAAAAGGCATACGCAAATTGGATCGTTCTTGTCTGCATGTATATGCGACTTGGCCTGCACAAACTCACATATAGAACCTTCAATTATGAATATTAACCATCTTCTGTTGGACTTAAACTTTTCTTCTACTAGACCTATTGCAAAACTATTGTGCTTCTCCAGAAGTCATATACTTCATCATGTGAAAGAGATTTGTCATCAAGGACAACACATGCAACCATAATAATCATATTTCCAACAATGACTTCACTCAATGCTCGTTGGATGCTTTGAAAAAATAATTAACCTCTACTTCTTTATTAATTCCACCCAATTATAGCAGGTATTTCCTCTTGTATCTCGTTGTGGAAGAATCAACCATAGGTATGGTTTTGTTTTAGGAAGATGATGCTCTCTGTGAGCATGTGATTTATTATCTAATTCGAAGCTTGGTAGGTCATGAACTACGATATTCTCATGTTGATAAATTATCTTTGGCAGTTGTTCATGCTATCCAGCAACTTAGACATTACATTATGCTTCGAAATAAATTTGTTCTGGAAGCTTTCAATCCATTTCAGTTTATTCTCAGTAGGAAAGTGATTGGGGGAAAATATAACAGCTGGATTGTTAATTCTATAAGAATTCGATGTCGATTTATTGTCTATTAAATCCAAGAAATATTTAATATTCATAGAATTAATCTCAAAGTTGCCTTGTGAAGAAGAAATAGTTTATGAGGAATCATTTTGTGATGAACATATTTTCCTTATTTCGTCATAAGATCCTAGGTATGGGGATATTATTATATATCTTCAGACTTCGAAGTTTCCCCACACTTTTTCGAAGGATGAGCGAAGAAAATTGCGCCACTTGGCTAAAATTTTATTATCATTGGTGACACTTTATATCGTCCCGGGGTTGATTCAATCCTTAGATGTTTCTTAACCTTAGAATAAGTTGAGTTAGTATTGAATGATTGCCACAGTCAATCTTGTGGTGGTCATTTTTCAGGGCTTGCTACAGCCCAAAAAATTTTGCGTGCTAGATATTTTTGGCCTTCGATCTTCAAAGATTGTGTTGAAGCGGTCGATAAATGTCATCCTTGTCAAGTCTATACTCAGAATATGTGCACTCATCCAGCTTCGCTCTTTCCTGTTATTACCATCAGTCCTTTCACAAAGTGGGGAATCGATTTTACAACTTGTAACCTGTTGTTACACATAATTTTTTCACTAACCCTGAAATCCCAAACTCGCACATTGGAGGGTCGTTTATGTGACCAATACGTAGTGCCATGATTTGCAAATACCATCCTTGCATCCCTTTTTATGAAAACAACATTCTTCTTGTTGAAATTTCTCTAATCAGAGCTATGAAAATCCTTATTTTTCCCTTGGCGCGAGTAGCCCGTTACATCCTCGCGCCAACCAGGAAATTTAACACTGAGCCTGCGCCACTTAGTGCTTTGTGCTAGTTAGACACCCGTGCCAAGTTGTTTATGGATTTTTTTTTTAAAATAGAGGCGGAGGTTCCATTCCAACCACCTCGGGGATGATTCATTGGGAGTGGTTGAACTGAAACAACCACGAACTCCTTCCTTTAGTTAGTAGTTTCCACCTCCCTTGGAACTCTCCTAAAGGATAGGACTCCCTCCCACCTTTGTAGGGATCCTAACCTCCTCTATTCCCTCTATATAAGAAACTATCTCCTTTAGTAGAAGCTATTTGAACAGCTGAATAGCTGAACTAAGAGAATTATACTATAGCTAAGCTGCTAGAGGAGATAGAGTAAGAAAGATTGTGCTGAGAGAGCTCAAGTCGATGACTTCTAAGAGAGCTTGAGTCTGAATTCCCTAACCGACAGTTGAGACGCGTTTTGTCTAAACCCCGCTGCAGGAGATTGCGACGTCAAAGCATCGGTTGTACTCTTCCTTCTACTCATTAATATACATCACTACTGTTTGGTTCCACTATTGTGTTATGATATTTATTTGATGCGATATGTTTAGCCCTCTTTGACTGGCTAATAGTTGTGATTGAAACTATTTTGTCTTATGTTGTTCTTGTTCTTTGTCCTATGTGCAGGTATCTGAGCATGACAGGAAACGGATCGTGACTTACCAAGGTAGGAGCGAGAGACCACTACTCTTTCTGCAACATCGACAGCATTGGATTCAAGGTAGGTCAATCTACCATGTCTTTTGTTCATTCATTAACTAGGAAGCAACACTTTAGCGTGTCCTTTTGTTACTAGACCCACCCTAGGGATAGAGGGATCGTCTCTATCCACAGAGAGGATTTACCTTCATAACAAATTGGCGACTCCACTAGGGATCAGTGCGAGTTTCTCGTGTCATCCTGCTGAGTCGGTTTCAATTCTTGGTTTAGTTATCTATATTTTCCTGGTTTGTTTGTTGAGTTTCCATTCTCTGTTCAGCTCCAGAGAGTCAAGGTTGACTTCTGCTCATTAGGTTAGTGTTTTTCCTCTTTTTCCCATAGGTATCCAGCTTGGCACATTTTTTTTCTGGACAGTTGTGCCGATTGGCGCAGGTTGCTCTTTTAGCACTCATGCCAACCTCTGTATGGCATGGATTACAGCCTTATAGTCGCGCCAATCCCTGTAGATTTTGGTTTGACCTCCCTAATGCTTTTTTTGGTCATTTTTTCTTGCCTCTGGGTTATTTTTTAGTGTGTCTAAGCCTTTAAAGACTGTGTTGACTACAGTAGACTTGTTTCCCTCAGTAATTTTTCCGTTGTCTTGTCGGTTCAGTTAAGAAATTAGGGTTTCTAGGTGTTCTTGCACACCGAGCCTTCTGTTCAGGAACAAGTCTCTTTGATTGTTATCAGTCTCGTTTCGAGTTTTTAGACTGAGTTTTCGTGATCCTTTTGTTTTATTGATTGAATGGTATTTTCATTTTTCGATTATTCCTTCTTCTTCAATACTTTGAGCATTGATTAGTTTGCTTGTTTGAGTCGTTTTGAGAACTCTCTTTCTTGATTGAAAGTTTGCTTCATTAGTTTGCATGTTTTTGTGTATGTTTCATTTTGGTTGAGTCATTCAATTTTGAATATTTACATTCGAAAAACTCAAACTAGTGTTTATTTTGTTTTCCATTGAATTAGTACAATGTGTGCTTCATTTCATTGAAAATTCAACAAATAAAATCAAAAACTATCTTTGCATTCTTTTGTTGCATCGAAGAGTGAAATGTTCCTTTACATAACTAGCATTTCTCAATCTAGGAAGGAATTTCGTTTTTGATTGATTGAATTAAAGGCAATAGGAGTTTCTTCACATGTTTTCTTCATTTTCTTGTTTGAAATATTTCTATCCTTATTATAACTAGTATTCATCGAATTGAAATGGTACTCATTTGCATATAGTTTGCATCTAGGAATTTGAGCCTACACATTCGATAGGGCTAGAAAATTGAAACATAATTCAAGATTAATTTTAAAATTTACTCAATGAACCTAAGGCAACATTGGAACATAACGAAAAATTTCTATTGGTCTAGGCTCGAGACGTGTTCCGGCGTCTTAAAACCTAGCAGTTGTCGCTCGCCTTTTGGCTTCAGACAGCGCTAGTACGGACTTGTGCTCCCCGTACCGTCGTGTATATAAAGGGAGACCCCTCTAGGTTGCAATCCTTTATCCATAGGAAGCCGATTCTACTGCATTGTAACCATGATACACCAAACACAGCATTCGGGGAGACTACATGTACGTACGTCAAGTCCTTGGTCATTTCTATTTCATTTGATCACCAAGGTGTATACGGCAGTTCATGGAAACCTGGTATACCCTCTTGCTTAGAATACCTAAGTAGTCGTTTCAATCTTTTAGTGACTCTTTAAATAATTAAAATATCATCGAGCACTTGTCCTTTCATGCTCGTTTCAAATTGAAAGAGACTAGAGTCATCTTTTGTCTGTTTCTTGACTCTTAAAACATGAAACAACAGATTTTGGTTTCAGTGTTATAAAATTAATCACCTATGATTACACGCCCATTAAAAGTTTGTTACTTGGTTTGATTGATTTCCTTGATTTTTTATTTTGGTACTTTCGATTGGGTATCTCTTTTCCTTCCTTTTCTAATTTACAGTCAAAGTGGCGGAACATCCAGTTTCGTCGTCCTCACTGCCTCCTAGTGGTGGTTCTTTTTCAGGCGCTTCATTCGAAACTCCTCAATCCACTAGATCTATCGAGTTTTCACAGCCCATTCTACCGTCTATCCAGCCCCTTGCTACTCCATCTCCACTTGATGAGCCAGTTGAGTTCAATTGGCCTCCTTCAAATGCTTGGTCTGGTTTTGGGGACGAAGGATAATTTCCTCCTCTCATATTTGGATCACCTTTTGTTGTTGTTGTGGTACCTCCTAGTCCTCGTAGTCTTTTCGAAGATCTTACGAAAGACTCAGATATGGATTCCTCCACTCCTATTGGCAGTGAAGGAATGCATGTATCCACAAGAGAAAATCAACTCTTTCTTGAAGATCTTTCTCATGCCTCTGTACAATCTTCT
Source organism: Pinus albicaulis (assembly GCA_034641835.2). Classification (NCBI taxonomy): domain Eukaryota; kingdom Viridiplantae; phylum Streptophyta; class Pinopsida; order Pinales; family Pinaceae; genus Pinus; species Pinus albicaulis. The sequence goes on from CM076569.1 coordinate 155,438,233, forward strand.
TTGCCTTCGGTGTCACTTCCGGATAGCTATAGGTCTCTGATTCAAATTATGTCTGGTGTTGCGTCCATTGCACAATCCAGCACAGTAACTCCTCCTTGGAGTTCGGTCCAATATTCGTCAGTACCGTTACCTTCGGCATCAGATCCATCGATTACTATTACATCTGTTCCAATCCAACCTACAGTTTGTGTGGCTTCTAGTTCAGTTTTCACTACTCCTGTGATTCCTGGCGGTTTCACTTTTCAAGAATATTTGTTATCTGTTCAACAGATTTCTCAGGGTTCTCAACAGCCCTCGCCTCCTAGAAATCCTTTTTTTCATCACTATGATGCTGTTGGTAATCCCATATATGTATATCCACACCATTATGATGAGCGTTGGAATCCAGTTTATTTGCCTCCTATAGATCCTTACCAGGCCGTTTATGATCCTTATCAGTCTGTTACTCATTTAGGACCTACTTTGCATATGCAACCCTCTGGATTACAAGTACAACCCTCTCAGGGATAACCTTTAGCTCAGCAGGGCCCTGCTTTTGGTCCACAGGGACAACCGTATGGTCCACAAGGCCAACCTTTACAAGGACAACCTTTGGTCCAACATGGAAAACCCTCAGGTCTCTCGGGTCAACCTCTGGTTCAACCCAGATCATCTTTTGGTCCTAGGGGGCAAGTTTATCCACCACAAAGCCAACCTGGTGGCCCTCAACAACCGGTTCAACCAACTCAGCAACCGTCGCAACCTGCCCACCAATAGATTCCTTCATTCTGCAGCCGGTTTTACCTATTTATCTTGTTCAACAGCCTGCTCAACCTGCTCCGCAAGGTCAACCTATGCAACTGCAAGGTGCTTATTACCCTCAAGTTTCTTATCAATCGGTATATAATGCACCCCAAATTTTGTACCCTCAAAATCGGCCAGTATATAGTGCACCTCAGATTTCGTACCCTCAAAATCAACTTGTGTATCAGCAACCTCAAAGTCATATCTACATTCCGGAGCAGAATCTTTATGATACTCAGCAAGGACCTCAGTGGTTTGCTTCGACTCAATATCCTGGTCCTCAATCCCAGTATCAACCTAATTATCATGTTTTTAATCCCTATGATCCGAATCCTTCGAGACAGAATATATGGGGACAGAATCCTGTTCGGACTGGGTGGAATGTACATACAGGTCCTTATCAAAGACCTCCAATGAATTTCAATATTCAGTTACCATTTCTTGCTATGTTGGAGTTACCTGATGTGTCGAAGTTTACAAATGATCCTATTCTTCATAATCCATATTGGCCTTCGGTTATGACCAAGATTCATGGTGATTGTCATGAATTTGAGGGTAAACCTGTTGAAGACCCCCAAACGCATGTTATGGCATACCACCTATGGTGTTCTTCGAATTCTTGTGTTGATGATTCTATTCGTCTTCATCTTTTCTAGCGAACTCTTACTGGTGCCACTGAAAAGTGGTACATTGAGTTGTCTCGTGGAGTTTTCCAATACTTTAATTCTTTGGTCATGGCATTCCTTACACATTTTTAGTTACCGATCCGCTATGAGACTAGGACGCATCTCCTCACTTCATTGAAACAAGATCGAGCTACTCATATCTCGGATCATATTCATGAGTGGCGGTGTCATCGTCACATGATCAAATTTGAGATACCTGATCAGCTTCTGACTCATTAGTTCACTACCTCCTTTTTCAATAAAATTTCCAAAGACATTGCTATGGGGGCATGTGTAACCGAGGAACAAGCCATTGCTTAAGCCCAGTACCTTGATCTCGTGTATTCTCAGTCTGGCGCATTGTACGATATCTTGCCTGATGCTCCTCGATCTGGAACCTCTAAACCACTAGAGACTCCATCCGTTGATGGTATTATTGGTTCAGTATCACAGACTTCTCAGAATTCTCCTTCATCTAACTTTGGGAAGCAGAAGTCTACTTCTTCCAATAATGTAACTTCTCAATCAAATTGGAATTTTGGCACACCCGCAGAATTGAATGTTGTTCAGGCCAATCCTACAGATAACACCTCCAAAGGTAAGAAGAAGAGTAAAGATAAGGCCAAAGTCGATACCGCGAAACAATATTCTCCAAAACCTCATTCTGCTGATAGTTCTCAACGTAAACCGAAGTATCCTTGTTTGATTTGTGATGATGAGCACTTCACCAAGGAATTTCCTCGATGGTCTGAAGTGAGTCTATTGCTCAAAGGCACCCAAGGAGCTCCGGACGTTCTTAAGGAACCCTTCCCTCAGCAGACTCAGATGGTAGGGAACCCTCAATTCTCTACTCCATCTGGTTCGCAAGTGTTCATGATGAATAGTTCTGCACCAGTTTCTATTGCTACTCGATCGAAAGATTATTCTGGTTTGCGTCAGGAAACGGGGAAAGAGATCGTTGATGGTCCTCCTCCCCCTCCTATTTCTGGTCCTCTTGAGATTGAACGGCCTAACACTGAATCCGTTGTGCGACCACCTTACAAAGGTGTGCTCTGTAATTCTTCGTACAATACAAATGCCCGTGCTGCTCATCATTACAGTATTGTTGAAGATTTGGCTCAGGCGCCATCCACAATGTCTGCGTTATAAGTACTTCAGATTTTTCCTTCACAACAGAAATATTTTCTATCCGTGATAGGTGAGATTGATCTTGTCGATACTATCTTTCTCGCTTTCGATTTAGAGAATTTCGTCCCGCGACTCCCACACCAAATTGCGCTCATCATTCAAGTTGGTATTAATGGTTTGAATATTCACTGGGCTGTCGTGGACGAGGGTGCATCTACCTTTGTTATGTCATCTACTTGTTGGAAAGCCATTGGTTCTCCAACTCTTACCTCATCACCTAATGCCCTTGAAGCATTTTATGGAAGAGAATCTAAACCTCTTGGTGTTCTCGCTAGTTTACCAATCACATTAGAAGGGAAGATAGTCAATGTCGAGGTTGAAGTCGTTGATGCAAAACTCAATTATAATATCCTCCTCAGATGCAGTTGGACTCACACCATGTTGTGCATTTTGTCCACTCTCTTTCATGTTTTGAAGTTTTCGCACAAAGGAAAGATTATTATTGTTGAACAATTGTCTTTTTTCACTTCTTCTTCTGAGAACAACATTTCGTACGTGGACAAGATTCCTACTCCTTACGAGAGTGTAGGGCCAGGCCTTTTCAAGGATCCTGCCCTTATGGGTGTTTTCCCTCTTCCACCACCAAATACTGTTCAGGTCAACATGATTTCTCGAACCGATGACCCCTGGGTTATCCCTTCCCCTAAACAAATCGATTCATTCGGTGATTCGATGCCTTTGAGTCCAATTGAAATCGATTATTATGAACTCATTGCTGCATTGGATTCTGATTCTGCTCCTTCGAGCGTAACTCTTGACATCTATTCTCAATCTCCTTGGCTTGTTGATTTTGATTCACCGGATCCTTTGAAAGAAGTGTTTCCTTCTGATGAGGTTATCATGGAAACTCTGTCTCTCGCCAATCTACCATGGGATGATGGTCATCATCGTTCCTTTTTTCTACCAAGCCTATCATTTCCTCTTCATCATGTCATTACCGTTGGTCCCTTTGCGAAGTGGGGCATCAATTTTATGACATGTAACCCTCACTCGGTTGGGGGGCATGCTTATATTATCGTAGTCGTGGACTACTTCACCAAATGGGTCGAAGCAATTCCTATATTTTCCACTGACGGTAAGACAGCTTCTCATTTCATATTAAATCACATATTATTGCTAGGTTTGGTGTCCCTCAAGCCATCGTTATCGATCATGGTTCCAATTTTCGGCATTATATGGTGGCAGAGTTGAATTCTAAGTTGGGTCTGCATCATGACAACTCAACGTCGTACTACCCTCAAGTCAATTTCCAGGTTGAAACTATGAACAAATTTATTGTCACAATGCTTCAACGTATGATTGGGATCCACAAATCAAATTGGCATCTCATGTTATTTTCGGCTCTTTGGGCGTACCGAACCTCGGTAAAGAGCACGACTGGGTTCACTCCTTTCCAGTTGGTTTATGGCCTGGAAGCTACTCTCCTGATTGAATGTGAAATACCTTCACTCAAGTTGGTTGTTGAATTACTACCGGATACTGCTCCAGAAGAAGAGCGTCTCCTTTATTTAGAAAGGCTGGATGAAACTCGCCGCTTTGCTGCTATCATTATCGAAGCATAGAAAAATCGGGTCAAAGCTTATTTTGATCAATTAGTTTCCCCTCATTATTTAGTTGAAGGAGATCTCGTCCTCCTGTATGACCAAGCTCGTGATAATATGGGGGCAGGAAAATTTCAACCTATGTGGCATGGACCCTACATCGTTAAACGTGTGTTGCAGAATGGGGCCTATGAGCTAATTGACTACGAAGGTCATCCTCTTGAACAGCCCAGAAATGGGTTGTATCTCAAAAAAAATTATGCGTGAGTCATTCATGCGTAATAAGTGTACATAGGTGTTGTTTTCATTTTTGTACATGTTTTCTAGTTTGATGTGTTATGTGAGCGTTTTCCTGCTTATTGGGTCTTGCTTATTGTGTAGATGTCTATTACCCCTTATGTCGGTTTCGCGGATGGTGCTTCCCACAGTACTAGGAATTTGTCTTTGGAAGCCTGGGTAATTTATGATCCTGCTGGTGAGTTGATAGATCTGTAAGGTATTTGTATAGAACGAACTACAAACAATGTCGTTGAATATAGCGATGTCGTTGAGCTATTAACCAAGGCAATCAACCTCGGCATACATGCATTGCTTCTAAATCTAGATTCACAGCTTGTTGTTCTGCAACTATATAATCATTATTCAGTTAGAAATCCGCACATTCTGAGATTATATTTACATATTCGTTTGTTGGAAAGACATTTTGATTTTATTATCTATCAACATATTCCTAGACGAATGAACAAATTAACTGATACAGTGGCTAACAATGTATTAGATAGACATTTGCATCATTTGTAAAAGCATCATCATATTTAAAATATCCATGTAAGGAAATAAGATGTATATATATATATATATATATATATATATATATATATATATATATATATATATATATATATATATCGCATGTTTGCAACCGTGTGCATCATAACTTCAAAAAATATATGTGTGTTTATGTTACATCCTGACACATCATATCTCTCAAATATGCAGATAAAATAAAACCTATGTGTCTAATCAGCATGGTGCTCGTGATAACATGTCACGGCCCATACTAGCCGCCTCAGCAAGTGGTGAATTTGGCTGGGCACCCCTACAGTATGTCTCTGGTAGGCGCAAGGAACATCATCAAAACGTGCATAATCTGGGACTCCTCGTGTGATCCCCTCTAGGTTGCGCACTATCTCGTCTTCCTCGCCACCCTCGCCTTGGGGGTCAAAATCGCGAGGGATTCGCCTCGCTATCGGTGACATACCGGTAGGTCTCTCTGGGCCAACATCTGCATCACATGGATTTAATGTTAGAACATGCATAAATAAAAAATCATAATACTCATAAAACTTAAAAATGAGTCTCACCCAAATATTCATCCCAATATTCTCCCTCTGGGAGTGGGAGGTCCAGATCATCAGTGAAATATGTGCTAGAGTAGGGCCAGTCCTCCATGAAAATCAGTTGTCGATGGACCAATCATGGAATTCTGATCTCCAGGATATCTGTTGACCACCCCCTGCGCTTGGCATCAAAGCTGCCCATCGAGCCATCAGTGGTTCTCTCGCTGGTGATGTCGGGACTATAACCTCCTGTATAACGATACCAAAATAGATCCATAAAATCATGATACCAAAATAGATCCATAACCAAATTGTTTTAGTTTGGTCTTCTTGCATTTGGTTAGTTGGCGCTTCATGTTTATGGTCACGGCCTCTGCCCAGTTGTCGATGGTTGGTGCTGTTGGCCACCTATAAAAATTTTTCTATCAAAAGGTGGCCAAAACATTTGTTGGAGCCTTCAAAGAAACAGTTTCATTGCCAAATTTTGTCTCTTGAAGCCTCTGGAAGATCTCATTCCCATGTCTAAAAATTCTTCACTGCTGTTTCCCTTCAGAATTCAGAAATTCTGCTAAAATTCCATGAGAGAACTGTTACAAAATCCTTTCCTCCCCTTCCTTCACTCACAAGCTAACCTTCACTTTTACTCTTTTTTCCCCATCATTTTCCTCTGATTTCCATTTTTCCTCATTTTTCCCTTCATATAATCCACTTGGCATAGTTTAAAACTCCTTTTTAAACTATAGCGAAACCCTCGAATTCCTTTGAAAACCAGATAAAATCATGAAAAAACCCATTTTGTATTAAGGGTTTAAGCCCCTTTGGGCAAAGTATCAACCACTTCCCCACCGTATGCCCATGGTGCTAAGACTAAGTGCTAAGCCTTTCAGCGCTTATCGCATCGGAGAAAATCCAAAGTGTGCAAGTCTGTTTTCATTGTGTTGACAAAATTTCTGATGTGATTGGCCCTGTGTGTCGCAGCCCCCGATGATGTTGTTACCTTATATAACCCTTTGAGCCCGCATTCGGGCGCTAAACCTTTTTGAAAATCCATCTCCAGTCCGTTATTTCTTTCATAAATCCAAAAACCCTTTTACCCAAATTTTGGTCTAACGCGCCCATACAGTGCTTTTTATAATATGAAAATGGTTAGATCAAAAAGACCGAGGCGCAATCGCATCGGATAAATCCGAATGGGTTGATTGAAAGACCGGGCCCGAAAGCTCCGATTGAAATTGGCCCATGATATATAAACCCCTCCCCCTTCACTTTCATTCCATGCAACCTACACCCCGAGACCAAGTGTTGAAGTCCCGAAGCACTTAATCGCATCGCAAGTTTTGAATGGGTTGATTGAAAGACCGGGCTCGAAGCTCTGATTGCGATTGGCCCTTGTTATATAAAACCTCGGGCCATTGTATTCCATACATCCATCGGCCCCGCAATCGAGCGCCAGCCACTTTATATATATATATATATATATATATTCTTCCCTGATCCACTAAAACCTTGGTTTTATTTAAATATTGTGGTTTTTTCCTAAATTGTAAAGGTTTCCGCCAGTACAAAGTTGAAAAGATATTTACCGTTGATCTAAAGCTGATCAATGGCCCACGCAAAATCACAAAGTTTCAATCGCATACCTTTGTTTGTCCCCCCTATCGCCTGTTAGCCCCTTATAAATTTCTTGACTAGCAAGCAAGGGACTAGTTTGTTCTGTAAGTCTGCAAGGAATGCATTCCCCTTGAAAACACATCATTCTTGCAGCTTTGTCAAGTCTCCTAACTTGTGATTGTTTCCCTCTGCTGATTTAAGCCAGTAAGCCTTGCTGATAAATAATTATGCTCCAAAAGGCTTTATTTCGCCCCTTGTATCCCTGCCTTGTTCCCCATTCTATCATTTTCCCCTTCTTCTAAATTCCCTTTTGTTCCCCCTAATATCTCCATCAACCTCCTAAATCTCCCAATTCCCCTTCAAATTCTGCCCATGCCCCTTGTTTGGCCTATTTCACCCTGTATCTCCCTATCGTTCCCTTTAGAGGCTTCAAAATGCAATAAAAAAGGTTTAAAAACCCACTTTAAACATTATATTAGGCCTAGCCCCTTTCCCACTTAGCCCCACGCCTTTTCCTCCACGTGATCCAACGCCGGAACCACCCGCCAGCACTGAAAATCGCCTATCTCCATTGTGTATCGAGTGCAACATCGACCGTTGATCTTATTGATCGGACGGTGATTGTTGACCCCGCGGCCTTTCATGTTTCCCCCATTATAACCCCGACAGGGCAATCGCCGTCCATCTAAACTGTGATCCGACAGTTCAGAGTCCGTCGGCCCCTATGGTCCCCACCAGCGCGCCCGTCTGAAAACAGCACGGTTTTCATCGCACCACCATCCGAGAGTTGGCGGTATTTTCCCATCGGCCAGCGATTGACACGTGGCCCCTGTACGGTTTCAAAACCGCTTGTCCATCGCGCATTAAATTTTGACTCAGGACGCCGCGTGATATTGGTGTAGACCGTTGGATCTGGGGGAGATCATCCAACGGCTGTCGCTCCTCGAAGCCGCGCGTAGTTTAACTCCTGATCGTTGTACCCCTGGCCCACTGTCGTCGTCCTCCGCTGTGTCTCCCACCGTCGATCTCCTTTGAGATCTGACGGTCCAGATTGGTCTTCTCCCCACTGTTGACTATTCCGCTGCCAACCGGTTCTGCCACGTCACCTCCACGTGTCCACCGTACGGTCTCCCTCTGTTTTGTATATTTGTTCATGGGTCAGGTTTATTAAGGTTTTCATTCATTTTTCCTCCACGCCACCACCCGACTGTAATCCATGTCGTTTTCACCATGCTATGGGTTTTCCATGATGTTTTCGCCATCTGCCCAGTCTGCGTAGTCAGCCTAGCCATCCCGTTGCGTCCACCCCCCCATTGTTTTCTTAACATGTTTTCATATTGTGCAGGGTTTCCAGAAATGCGGAAAGCCACCATGATTCATAGGAATCATTGCAAGCGGCGCATTGAGCAGGCAGAATTAAAACTGAAGCTGGTACTGCGGGAAAATGTCAAGAAAGGTGGCAGCAGTATAAATTCCATCAAAGGACGAAGTTTGAAACTTCGCAGACTCTATCCCACGCCATTAAAGCCGAGATCTTGCAGAATCGAGACATTTATGAAGCTGTGAGGAAAAAACCAGCTTACAATCATCGATTTCAGCATTCGGCATTGAGCGTTTAGAGTTTTAATATAGCAGTCTAGAGGCAAAACACTGGATCAATGATCCCACAGATCGTGCAAAGGTACAACATGCAGAAATCAATGCACATCATGGTTTTCGCTGCAGCAGAATTTTTTTCTTCATCGGGTACAGGGTGCCCATACAGTTTTTATTCCACACCGTGTCCCTGAAGAAATGTCCACCAAAAAACAGAACAAAACTACCAGAGCATTTATATGGCAGATTTCTTAGCAATTTATTTTATTTTTGTTCATCCCACCAAGTGTACCACACAGTACTGCAGTCAAAACACCTAGGCCATACCAGAGATAAATGCAGAGATTTAAAGCAGAGTGGGTTTCGGCCCTCTCCCCCTTTCCTGCGTTTAATGTTTCATTTAGTTCTCGCCTACCTCTTCAATTCATCTGCTGTTATAAAATCCATGAGAAAATATTGTAAAGGTTGTTGATCAGTTATCAGAGAACTGCAAGTAGTTTCTTTTGAGACACAGTCTCTGGGTAAAATTGTAAGATAGGTTGAAGGATATGTTTTCAGATTGAGTATTCAGCTATTGGAAATAGTGTACTTGATTGGTATTGTTATTTAATATGACAAGCACATTTATTTGGATCCTGATCTGAAGCAGCGGTGATGTTTTCCTATCTCTGTGTTTACATTCATTTCATTTCATTTCTACTGGCTTGCATCAAAATATTGGCATAGGATTTACCCCTGTTAGGTACCCTATGTTTCTGCTCTCCTTGCCCTTTATGTTTCTCTTCTGAATGTATTATCTAAGGAATGTTTTCACTTGGTTTAACCAGTGTAGTGGATGATATTTCCTGCTCTCTGATGTATGAATTAAATGAATTCAGTTCTTAGATGCTTCTTCTTATAGATTTAGTTGGAATATTTGGGAACACTGGGGATTAGTGTTAGCCCTGTCCACTAGGATCCTTGTACGACCTGCTGATCTGTAACTTTATGCTCTGAAACTGTGTTATCTCCTCCCCTCCTACTTTCCACATCACATAATCATCTTGAAGATCCTAAGTTTCAGATGACTAGCCCAATTGAAAGTCTGCCTATTGATTAACAAGCAAATCCTTTCCTGACTCCATTTCCCAATGGTTTTGAGTATTTCCTGGAACATTTCACCCCCGCCTTATCTCTCTTACTCATCCTGGTCTTACATTGAATCCTTCATTCCTGATAGCCAGCAACCAAAACAAACAAAACAAACAAACCTTGTGCCTATAACTAGCCTAACATTTTAAACTCGAGCTTCATAGATATAAACCTTTTCTCAAACTAGATAGATCCCTCTCTGGACCCAGGAGGGCTAGATCCTGAGGTCCGAAAGTGGTTCTGATGTTGTCTCATCTTTTGGTCTTGCCAATCTGGCCAAAACATGGGAACCCCAACATAATGGCGACTCCACTGGGGAACTAAGTGCATTACACCTTGAACATTCTTAAGCATTCAAATACCTACAATCTCTAGTTAGGTTGGCAGCTAAACACTCCTATTCTCACATCAACCTCTACACCATTTGTTGTGTTTCCCATACTCTTGGACAGAGTCTAGAAAGGGCCAGGTAGCCTCCGGATCTCATACTCTTTCAGAGGTGACATATCTAGTAAATGCCCTCCCACTCAATCTCTGATTAGAGTTTTCTGTGTTTGAAGATATCCTCGAAAGGGGACATCTCAAGAGCACTGCGGTGGACAGTGTACCCTCCAAAAACATCCTAAACCTTCCACCTGGCGACTCCAATATTCCATAAACGTTTCAAAGACTCCACTGGTGATCAGTAGGCCTGCTGATTATATTGGTTCACATTAAACTCTGCTGGGAGACCAGCCCCCATAACAACATCAACCACTGTAGAAGTAACAAGTAGGGTTAAGCTGCTTGGTCAGAAACAACATTCTGGCTTTTAGAACCATTCATACGAGAGCTTACCCTGACCTAGACCCACCTGAAATAGTTGAAAATCCTGAGAGCATCCTCAAGGGAGTTCCTACACCTAAAAGATCAACTATTTCCAAACACATCCATAGAGCTAATTCGGCACCAGAAGATCTTACAGCTCTATCACACTTGCACCTCAACCTAGACCTACCTAACAGCTTATCTAGAACTAGGTCATTCAGTAGCTTAGACCAGCCTGACCCCGAGTTTCTTGATTCACCACAGCAGAGCAGTAAACACCTTGGAAATAGACAAACCCCTCCATCTACACCTCCTAATTTACATTTCATACAAAACTTGGGGCTCAGTCACCCTAGGTCTGCTCATCAGTCCTCTGTTGGTTATAATATCCCTATCATCCATATACCTGCTGCCCAAGCCCCTTTAGCTCATCAAAACATCATCATGGCAGCTTGGTACGCACCTCTGGTTTTACCCCAGCCTCTAGTGCCCTTACCAAATGATTATCAGTCAAAGATCCCACACTTCACTGCAAAAGAGTCCATCACAGCCCAGCAACATGTAGATAAAATGGAAGATTCTTTTGACTACATGGAAATTGATGATGATACAGTCAAAATGAGAATCTTTGCCCAAATCTTAGGGGGTGATGTGAAGAAATGGTTTAAGGGCCTACCTCTAGGTAGCATAAATGATCTTCCGGGCTTGTATCAGACTTTCATAAACAAATGGGAAACTAGGGCGAATCCTCGCCAACTCCTGGCAGAATACATGACCCTCAAAAGAAAAGTAGGAGAGAGTGTTCACGATTACACAACAAGGTTCAACAGCATTTATAATGCTCTCCCTCCACATATGAAACCTCCACAAGGCATGGCCCTAGCGAAATACCCTGAGGGTTTTGACACTGGCATGGCCTACGAGCTTAGAGATAAAGAATAAAACACATTGGAGGACATGCAAAAAGGAGCAGTGAACATAGAGGCAAACCTGATTGAGAAAAGAGCAAGACTGAAATCTGAGACAAGGGTAACATATAGGGATGACAACGTAGCTTCCACATGTGACCAAAATTATGATAAGTTGTCTAAAAATGTGGAGAGGTTACAACAAATGATGGAAAAAATGGTTGTCACAGTCAATAACCAGAATAGAAACCAAAACCAGAACCAAAACTTTAGAAGAAACAATAACACTCCCAACAGACAAAGAGAATCAGGTCAACAAGTCATTTCCCCATTCCAAGAGAATTTTCTTGATGAAGATGAGGGAATAATAGAAGATTCTGAGGGAAACACAATTAATATGTTTGAAACAGAAGATTCAATCCATAACTATTATTCAGAAGAAGACCAGCCTTCACCCTCTGGTTGGGAAGAGGAATGGTTGGAATCTGAATATTACAGATTAGGGTTTGAAAATACCATGATGCAGGTCAGAGAGAAGTATGAACTTAGAAGCAAAAGGAGTCAAGAAACTGCTAAACCCAAAGTTTCTGAGACTACCATCAAGAAGAGACCCGAGAAATATTCTAAAGCAACTGCTGAAACCAACAAATCAACAACTGAGAGTTCTGGTAAGGATAGAGGAAAAGACAACCAAAAAATTAATGCACAAGGTAAACCAGCTAGCAGCACCAGCACTGCAGTTATTGCTCCTGATAAAACTGTCACAAACACTGTACATAATGAGAATCAGCCCATTGATTCAGCCACTAAGGCAGTGGCAAGTAGAACAGAGATGAGTATCCCAAAGGGTCAGTCCACTTTCAATCTGGAAAGTGAGATTGCAAGAATTAAAATCTCTGTCCCACTTTCTGAGCTGGCCACTCAGGATGTATATAAAGGCCAGATTTTTAGAGCTTTAAAATTAGGTGAGAATGGTGACTCTGTCAATTTGAATGATGATCAACCTGCCCTCTTGTTTGGTCCTAAGATAGAGGGGAAGTTTCAGGAAGGGGTAGTTCCACCTTTCTATATCAGTCTCAACATTCACGACAAGATCTTGCATAATGCAATGCATGATTCTGGGGCATATCACAACCTAATGCCTAAGGTGGTTATGGAAAGACTAGGTCTAGAGATAACCAGACCATACAAATATTTATACTCTTTCGACTCTAGCAGAGTAAAATGCCTAGGCCTGATCAAAGACTTGTGTGTGAGCTTAACTCAAATCCCAGCTAAATGCATGGTTATGGATGTTGTGGTGGCGGATGTGCCACCCAAGTATGGCATGCTACTATCAAGATCATGTGGGGCCAAGTTGCAAGGTACCATGCAGATGGATGGCTCATATGCCACGATCCCAATCTTTGGCCAACTTAGAAAACTGTATAGGGAGGCACAGATGAAATTCCTAGTCAATAGCCCCGAAAAACCATAAAATTCACCCGTTTATTCTGTACATACAGACCTAGAATCCTTCATCTTTTGTAATGATGCATCCTTGGAAGGGTCAGATTCCCAAAAAAGAGATACAAATGGAGAGGTAGAAGCTGTTGATTTTAACATAATGGCTGCTCTCGATTTACAAGACAACGAAGAGGAAAACCACAATGAAACCTGTAGGGTGTGCGGTGGAAACCTAACTCCGAGTGAATAAGAAACAGCACATAAACAGCCCTCCGACCAGATCCCTGAAACTCATACATTTCATGAAGAACAAAGCAATCCACAGCCTAATACAGACCCTAGAACACAACACAATGGCGAACCCAGTTGTAGGAGAGAAAACAATGGTAGTCGTGAGAATGACCCCTTATGGGAAATGAGCTTTGACGAGTCTTGTACTAAAAGGACTGCAAGGGCAAGGGTATGGTTACACAATATAGAAAATGACTACGCTGAGAGCCACGCCTATAGTATGCATTTCAAATGCACAAATAATGTCGCTAAATATGAGGCTCTAATCCTAGGTCTGAATCTGTTGAATAAAAAGGGAGCCCGTAGGATAACCGTAAGGGGAGACTCGGAGTTAGTTATTAAACAAGTGAACGGAGAGTACACAGCCAAACATCCTAGGCTAAGAGCATATAGGAATGACACCATGGACCTACTGAAAACGTTTGTTGAATACAAATTAGTGTTCGTTCCTAGGATCCAAAATGTCATTGCAAATGGATTAGCTTGCCTGGCCAGTTCATACCCCAAAACTCCTAGTGACCAACAAATCATCATTCAAACCAAATTCAGACCTGCTATGCCAGACAACGAAAAATATTGGCAGGTTTTTTAGGGTGATAAACAGATCGAAGATTTCCTAGTAGGCAGAAACGAGTTTGAGTTTTCTGATTCAGACTCTAAATCTGACAGTAGCTGCCTAAGTGATGAATTCTCAGATGAGGAAGAAACACCCTGTAATATAGGAATAAATTCTTTAGATGAACAAGCTGGAAATCCAGACCGCAAATGTGAAAATGCAGATAGTGAAGAGGTAGAGGTGCTACAGGCCAAAGATAAGAATATACCTAGAGGCCTGGCACCTTTAGAGGACCTTTTTGACTTTGATGATGTGGCCAAAAAGCCCACTATAGAACATGCAGACTCTGATGTGGAAGAATGCAACATAGGCACTAAAGATAAGCCCAAAATGATTAAACTGGCTAAGTCTTTACCTGCAGACATAAAGAAGGAATATATTGACCTTTTTAAGGAATTCATTGATGTGTTTGCATGGAGCTATGAAGACTTAAAGGCCTATGACACAAATATTATCCAGCACAAAATACCCTTGAAAGAAAATCAGAAGCCCTTTAGGCAAAAAATTCGCAGAATCAATCCCAAGCAATTGCCTACAGTAGAGAAAGAGATTAAGAAAATGTATGAAGCAGGTATAATTGTGCCGGTGAGGTTCTCTGATTGGGTATCAAACTTAGTGGTTGTGAGGAATAAAACAGGAGAAATCAGATTGTGCTTAGACTTCAGGAATCTTAATAGAGCCTCACTCAAGGACAATTACCCTTTGCCTAAAATGTAACATATCCTTCAGAAGGTAGTGGGCTCTAAAATAATCTCCCTGCTAGATGGTTTCTCCGGATATAACCAAGTCTTAGTAATCCCAGAAGAGCAACTCAAAACAGCTTTCACCACTCCATGGGGTACCTTCATGTATGTGAAGATGCCTTTTGGATTGATGAATGCTGGAGCCACCTTCCAAAGAGCGATGGACATAGCATTTTCAGATGAGATAGGACATTTCATTGTTATCTACTTGGATGACATAACAGTATTTTCCAAGACTAAAGAAGAACACCTGAAACATCTGAGAAAAGTATTTGAAAAATGTCGAAGGTTTGGTTTGTCTTTGAATCCCAAAAATACTATCTTTGGGCTACAAGAGGGTAAACTTCTTGGCCACATTATATCCGAGAAGGGAATCAGGATAGACCCACAACGAGTTGAGGGAATACTACAGATCACACACCCCAGGAACATCAAGGAATTACACTATTTCATTGGGAAGATTAACTTCCTTAGGAGGTTTATTCCAAATCTGGCTGAACACCTTAGGAACATGAATAACATGCTAAAGAAAGGTTCAGGAGTTAAATGGACCGTGGGAGCTAAAAAATCTTTTTGAATCAGTGAAACTTTCTCTTACCCAAGCTCCCGTCCTAATCAGCCCAGATTTCTCCAAAGATTTCCTGATCTTTTCATTCGCTTCTGAACATACAGTGGTTGCAGTCTTGCTGTAGAAAAACACAGAGGGAATGGAACATCCAATTGCCTTCTTTAGCAAAGCACTCAGGGATGCACCCTTGAAATACAACATCATGGAGAAACAGGCCTATGCTCTGATTAAGGCCTTGAAGGACTTTAGGGTGTATATATT
Organism: Pinus albicaulis; assembly: GCA_034641835.2. NCBI lineage: Eukaryota > Viridiplantae > Streptophyta > Pinopsida > Pinales > Pinaceae > Pinus > Pinus albicaulis. Next base: position 155,453,728 of record CM076569.1, read on the forward strand.
GCATTCCCACACTATAGCTTATGTGCCCATAATCATAGTCAAAGATATACTGTCCCAAGACCCAGATGGGAAAAGGGGCAAGTGGATAGCTGTGATCTTAGAGTATGACCTTGAGATAAAACCCACCAAGTTGATTAAAGGTCAGGGCTTGGCTAAATTAATGGCTGAATCAAACCTACAAGCCCTAGACATTAACATGATAAGTACCTTGGATGAGCAACAAGAATTGCCTGATCTCACTATTGAGGAAAAATTTCAGAGCTCTCCTTGGTATTCTGACATTCTCTATGTGCTTACACACCTCAATGCCCCTCCCGGATTATCAAAGACCAAGGCCAGATTCTTAAAGCTAAAAACTAGAAGTTACTGCATTATGAATGAAAACTTATACTGGAAGAATCCGAATGGCCGATTGCTTAAATGTTTGCCTGAAAATGAGGCAGAGAGGGTTAATCAATAATTCCATGCTGGAGAATGTGGGGGCCACCTAAGTTGGAAAGCCACTGCAAAAAAAATACTCAGAGCTGGCTATCACACTCTTCAGTGATGTTCATAAAATGATAATTTCCTGCCACAAATGTCAAATCTTTGAGGGCAAGAGAAAACTCCTCCCTTTACCCCTACAACCCATCACTGTTGAAGTTCCCTTTCTGCAATGGGGCCTAGATTTCATAGGGGAGATTCACCCTGCTTCTTCTACTCAACACAAATGGATCCTAACAGCCACAGATTATTTCACTAAGTGGATAGAGGCCATGCACACTAGGAATGCCACTGACTCAGTCATCATTAGTTTCCTAGAAATTCACATCCTCTCTCGGTTTGGCTGCCCAAGGAAAATAATCACTGATAATGCTACTGCTTTCGGATCCAAAAAGATGGTTGATTTTTGTCACAGGTACAACATAGCGCTTGTTCCTTCAACTACCTATTACCCTCAAGGTAATGGATTAGATGAATCATCAAACAAGAGCCTGGTGATCATCATCAAAAAGCTGTTGGAAGAGAACAAAAAATCTTGGCATAACAAGCTAGTACATGCTTTGTGGGCTGACAGACTTACAACAAAAAATTCTATTGGCATGTCACCATTCCAGCTGGTCTATGGAACAGAAGCAGTATTCCCTACCAGCCTTGGAATACCAGTGATCAAACTAATTCAGGAGATCCAAACAGAAGAAGATAGTATGGTGAGGAGAATAAACCAAACAATCCATCTTCAACAAACAAGGGAAGAGGTCTACAATAGAGCAGTGAAAGTTCAGGAGAACATAAAGAAATTGTTTGACAAAAGAACCAAAGCTTCTGATTTCAAAGTTAGAGATAAGGTTTTGAAGTGGGAATTGAGAAGCGAGGATAAGGGAAAGCACAACAAATTTGACAGTTTGTGGCAAGGTCCATACCTCATCCAGGCCACTGTGGGTCCCAATACTTTCTTCTTACAAGAACTAGATGGTACAGAGCTGTTTGGGGGTCCTGTCAATGGCAGGATGCTCAAACACTACTTCTGCTAATTCACAGTTTCCAGTTTCATTTTCATTGTACATACCATTGCAGCTTTTTATTTTCAAGAAAAAGAAAAATGTTTTAAAAAACAGAGGATAGTGAGAGGTTCAGACATGCTTAAAACATGGACCTCTGATATGCAAAGAGTGGCTCTAACAAAATCAAAACCTGAGCCAAAGAAATTAAAACAGCTGGTCCTAACATGCCAAAAATTTAAGCCAACAAAGAAGAAAGAGGAATCAGCTCCAACATGCCCAAAACCAGAGCTGAGGTGAAGAAAGAAGTGACTCTAACATGCTCAAATCTTGAGTCACAAAGGGAAAGAAGGATGTTTCAAGTTTCAGATTTCAAGCCTTCACAGTTTTGTTTTCAGTTTTCTGCAAGTTTCTGTCCATGTGCAACTGTTTTTATGCCTTGGATCCACAGCAATTCGGACAGTCTAATCCTGGCTTGAGCTTTTTTTCAATTTCTGTTGTAGAATGTAGAGAAGAAATCTGTTGGACAGTTTAATCCCAGTAGATATTAGACTAGGTAGAGAAACATATGAGACCAACTGTCTAATCTGGTCTCGTGGAGTAATAAGTGCAGATTTAGAATAGGTTTATTTTCTGTTTGCAAAATAAAAAGATGTAAAGGGTCTGCTAGCTCAAATGCACCCTGGAAGAAGAAAAAATGCTAGGGCTGTAGTGTGGGTAGGTAGTTTGTGGAAGAAAGCTTTTCTGCTGATGTAATGATTTCATATTGTGGCAGTTGATCAAAGAAAAGAAAGGGATGTGCAAAGCAGTAGGCCACTGGCCTACTCCAAATATCTACTCTCTGAATTCTTGACTCCTTCAAGAAGAAGCCATCCCCATGTGGAGCCACTGTTCGCCCCCTATAAATTTCTTGACTAGCAAGAAAGGGACTAGTTTGTTCTGTAAGTCTGCAAGGAATGCATTCCCCTTGAAAACACATCATTCTTGTAGCCTTGTCAAGTCTCCTAACTTGTGACTGTTTCCCTCGGCTGATTTAAGCCAGTAAGCCTTGCTGATAAAGAATTATGCTCCAAAATGCTTTATTTCGCCCCTTGTATCCCTGCCTTGTTCCCCATTCTATCATTTTCCCCTTCTTCTAAATTCCCTTTTGTTCCCCCTAATATCTCCATCAACCTCTTAAATCTCCCAAATCCCCTTCAAATTCTACCCATGCCTTTGTTTGGCCTATTTCACCCTGTATCTCCCTATCGCTCCCTTTAGAGGCTTCAAAATGCAATAAAAAAGGTTTAAAAACCCACTTTAAACATTATATCAGGCCTAGCCCCTTTCCCGCTTAGCCCCGCGCCTTTTCCTCCATGTGATCCAACGCCGAAACCACCCGCCAACACTGAAAAGCGCCTATCTCCATTGTGTATCGAGTGCAACATCGACCGTTGATCTTATTGATCGGACGGTGATCGTTGACCCCACAACCTTTCGCGTTTCCCCCATTATAACCCCAACAGGGCAATCACTGTCCATCTAAACTGTGATCCGACGGTTCGGAGTCTGCCCGCCCCTATGGTCCCCACCAGCGCACCCGTCCAAAAACAGCCTAGTTTTCATCACGCCACCATCCGAGAGCTGGTGGTATTTTCCCATCAGCTAGAGATTCCATACAGCGATTGACGCATGGCCCCTGTACGGTTTCAAAACCGCTTGTCCATTGCGCATTAACTTTTGAATCAGGACACCGCGCGATATTGGTGTAAACCATTGGATCTGGGGCAGCTCATCCAACGGCTGTCGCTCCTCGAAGCCGCGTGTAGTTTAATTCTCGATCGCCATACCCCTGGCCCACTGTCATCGTCCTCCGCTGTGTCTCCCACCGTCGATCTCCTTTGAGATCTGACGGTCTAGATTGGTCTTCTCCCACTGTTGACTATTCCGCTGCCAACCGGTTCCGCCACGTCACCTCCACGTGTCCACCGTACGGTCTCCCTCTGTTTCGTATATTTTTTCATGGGTCGGGTTTATTAAGGTTTTCATTCATTTTGCCTCCACGCCACCACCCGACTGTAATCCATGTCGTTTTAACCATGCTATGGGTTTTCCACGATGTTTTTTCCATCTGCCCAGTCTGCGTAGTCAGTCTAGCCATCCCATTGCGTCCAACCCCCCCCCCCCCCCATTGTTTTCTTAACATGTTTTCATATTTTGCAGGGTTTCCAGAAAGGCGAAAAGCCGCCATGATTCATAGGAATCATTGCAAGCGACGCATTGAGCAGGCAGAATTAAAACTAAAGCTGGTACTGCAGGAAAATGTCAAGAAAGGTGGCGGCAGTATAAATTCCATCGAAGGACGAAGTTTGAAACTTCGTAGATTCTATCCCATGCTATTAAAGCCCAGATCTTGCAGAATCGAAACATTATGAAGCCGTGAGGGAAAAAACCAGCTTACAATCACGGATTTCAGTATTTGGCATTGAGTGTTTAGAGTTTTAATACAGCAGTCTAGAGGCAAAACACCAGATCAATGATCCCACAGATCGTGCAAAGGTACAACACGCAGAAATCAATGCACATCAGGGTTTTCGCTGCAGCAGAATGTTTTTCTTCATCGGGTACAGGGTGCCCATATAGTTTTTATTCCACACCGTGTCCCTGAAGAAATGTCCACCAGACAGCAGATCAAAACTACCAGAGCATTTATATGGCAGACTTCTCAGCACTTTATTTTATTTTTTTTCATCCCACCAAGTGTACCACACAGTACTGCAGTCAAAACACCTAAGCCATACCAGAGATAAATGCAGAGAGTTAAAGCGGAGTGGGTTTCGGCCCTCTCCCCCTTTCCTGCGTTTAATGTTTCATTTATTTCTCACCTACCTCTTCAGTTTATCTGCTATTATAAAATCCATGAGAAAATATTGTAAAGGTTGTTGATCAGTTATCAGAGAACTACAAGTAGTTTCTTTTGAGACACAGTCTCTAGGTAAAATTGTAAGATAGGTTGAAGGATATGTTTTCAGACCGAGTATTCAGCTATTGGCAATAGTGTACTTGATTGGTATTTTTATTTAATATGACAAGCACATTTCTTTGGATCCTGATCTGAAGCAGCGGTGATGTTTTCCTATCTCTGTGTTTACATTCATTTCATTTCATTTCTACTGGCTTGCATCAAAATATTGGCATAGGATTTACCCTTGTTAGGTACCCTATGTTTCTGCTCTCCTTGCCCTTTATGTTTCTCTTTTGAATGTATTATATAAGGAATGCTTTCACTTGGTTTAACCAGTGTAGTGGATGATATTGCCTGCTCTCTGATGTATGAATTAAATAATTCAGTTCTTAGGTGCTTCTTCTTATAGATTTAGTTGGAAGATTTGGGAACACTGGGGATTAGTGTCAGCCCTTTCCACTAGGATCCTTGTACGACCTGCTGATCTGTAACTTTGTGCTCTGAAACTGTGTTATCTCCTCCCTCCTACTTTCCACATCACATAATCATCTTGAAGATCCTAAGTTTTAGATGACTAGCCCAATTGAAAGTTTGCCTATTGATTAACAAGCAAATCCTTTCCTGACTCCATTGCCCAATGGTTTTGAGTATTTCCTGGAACATTTCACCCCCGCCTTATCTCTCTTACTCATCCTAGTCTTACATTGAATCCTTCATTCCTGATAGCCAGCAACCAAAATAAACAAAACAAACAAACATTGTGCCTATAACTAGCCTAACATTTTAAACTCGAGCTTCATAGATATAAACCTTTGCTCAAACTAGAGAGATCCCTCTCTAGACCCAGGAGGGCTAGATCCTAAGGTCCGAAAGTGGTTCTTATGTTGTCTCATCTTTTGTTCTTGCCAATATGGCCAAAACATGGGAACCCCAACATCGCCCATCCCTCTGATTCATTCCCCGTCGTTGATCTGATCCTCAGATCAACGGTCATCGCTCAATCGCATCGCAAAGTTTCAATCACACACTTTTGTTTGTCCCGCCGATTGCGATCCTTCGATTGAATCTGGACCGTCCATGTGTCTAGATCGGACGGCCCGGATCTAATTTCGCTTCATACCATCGCCCTCCACCTTTCGCCAAAGGGTTTTCAAAACCGATCTCCATCGTCGATCATCGCGTGATCAACGGTTCTGTTAAATTCTTCCTTCCGCTGCTTTTAAACCTAATCTCGGCTAATCTCCACCGTTGGATGATATCATCCAATGGCTCTGCTCTCATCCCACGCCTCTGAAGCAGTGAATCCAACAACGCAGGATTTCTTAATATTTTGTGTATTTTGTAGGGATTAATGGTTCTCCATAGTATCGAAAGAAAGGCTGAAGGCTGGGAATGACGATTCCCATGCCTTTGATTAATCAAAGAGAACCATTCGCTCGGCTCAAACTCTGCGTCTCATCAATGTTTCATGAGGAATTGATGCCATATGAGCCTCGCACGGCTTGCATATCAACAATACACAGCAATACATTGAAGAAACAAAGAATATCAATGTTTGAAGACTTCCCAACACAGTTTGAAGGATTAAGGCACGTACTCAGCAAATCAAAGCCTAAATCCATGGATAAAAGCATCACAAAGATCGGAAGGCACAAGATAAGCCGGATCAGACCTAAAACACAGATCTCAAGTAACTTGAAAGTGTTTTTGGAAGAAACGAAGACATTTGTCGATCTGAGAAAGCCTCCACCGCTTGAAGCAGAGGCTAATCGAACCCTCTCCAGCTCCTAAAGGCACCTACAGCCTTACAGTAATCATAGAAGGCTTAGTCATTATCTGAAACAAGAGGTGTTTACCCGAGGACGGCTGAAAAATTAATAGAAATCAAAGATCTTATCTCTAATTGTCGGAAAAACTATTTTAAATATTAATAACAGCCCAGAAACAAGTCTTTCGGTCATTTAGGCCTCGGGGAGCAGAAACAGAGTTACTTCAACATTGACACAGAGCCTCAAAAGTCAATAAAATCTCCCCCTGAGCTTAATCCTAAGTTTGAATCAATTAATGCAGATAAACACCTGTAAATTTCTTCATCGAGGCTCTCAAAGGCCACGAAGTCATCAATCTGTATTAATGGACCAAGGAGTTCTTTATTTAGATACCACCTCCTCATTCTTCTATAAATAATTCTGTAGAAGATGAGAAAATGTTGGTCTCTGGACATCTCAATGTATGTAATAGTTATTCTAAAGCTACCGATGCCCTGTTTGCAACTTAAAGATATATAAGCTGATATGGGAAGTTCGAAGTTGTAGAGACCTACCGGGCTTGCTGATTGTAACTGGTTTGAACATCAATACAAGCCACTAATTTATGGGATCCTGATTTATGTCAATGGTGATGTGTTCCTCACTTTCAATTGTTATTTTTTTTAATGTTTTCACTCTGTCCACTTTCTCTAATAAAGAGCAGAAAACATAGAGCTAGGATTTACTCTCAACAGTACCTTACTCTCACTGAAATCTTTATTTTTCTTTTTTTTCTTCATTCGAACGTCCTCCTTGAAGAGTATATTAATGCAGGTTGGTTTAAAAGTACTTGCCTGATCTAGATTGCTCTTTAAAACGAGTACTTTCTGTGTTTTCCTTGAAGAGTGTATTAAAGCAGGCCGGTTTAAAAGCACTTGCCTGATCTAAATCGCTCTTTGTGACTGTTATCTGTGCTTTCCTTTAGAATATGCTGAACGAAGGGTAGTTTAGAATCACTTACATGATCTTAAGTTGTTCGAACTGTTTTTTTTTAATGTTTTCTAACTGAAATTACTTCAAATCAGGCTAGTTTAAAAGCACTTCCCTGATCTCATAATACTTTTATGTCTCCCCTTAAGTACATGCCGAAGCAAGATAGTTTGAAAGCACTTACTTGATCTATGGTTGTTTCATTGTTTTCTTCATTTTTTTGGTTCTACACTTCCTCTTTGTTTCATTCCATAAAATCACTTTAAGAGATCCTTTGACATAAGAAACTTGCCCCATGGATCCTGCTTGAACCTTGTTGTCCAATTAAAATCCTCCTATGACTCCATATCCCAATGGGTTAAAACTGTCTTTGCCTTTCTGTCCGCTGAATCATTCCTTCACCTGCAGACACCTTCACCCTTCATTTTGAAACTGCCTTCACCTTCATCATGTCTTTGCCCAACCAAAACAAACAAAACAAAACCCAAGCTCTTCATAACTAGCCTAATATCACATTTCAGGTTTTAAAGATCACATCTTTAAGCTCATTCATAGAGAGATCCCTCTCTGGATTCAGGAGGGCTAGATCCTTGAATCCCAAAGAAGTTTGATGTTGTCTTATCTTTTGGTTTTTCCAATCTGGCCAAAACATAGGAACCCCAACATAATGGCGACTCTGCTGGGGAACTTAGTTGAATTTGCACCTTAGGTTCCCTTAAAAATTCATAAAAACTTGAGAGTAAAAGCAGCCTTTCCAAGCACTACTAATTAATGGTAATCATGGTAAAACTTGTGTTGAATCAGTGACAAACTAGGCGAACCCTAGGATTCTCCTAAGTCTTTATCTAACCTTGAAAGATCAGCTGACTTTTCCATAAGAGTAGACTGTCTTTGTCTCATAACCATAGCTAAGTTGTGAAACAAATTTAGGATATTCTTAGAAACCACACAACAGAACAATAACTCAGAAAACCCAAAAAAATATCACAGATTGGTATTTAATAAACATGGTAGTGGACCTTAAAACCTTTTACCTCTAAAAGAGCTAAAAACTTCCACTTGGCGACTCCACAATCCTGAACAGACCTTAATACTCCACTGGAAAGAACTCTTATCATTGTAGTATTATTCAAACTCAATTAGAGAATTGTAGGGTTAAATTTTGGGTAAACGGACTAGTTGACCTTTTAAAGACTGTCATACCTGGTTGAACTTTTTCTGTCTATTTGGGTCTGAAAAAACACAGCACAGTGGCTCCTAGAAAGATTTACACTAGAGCCTATCCTGACCCTGATCCACCTGAGACAGTTGATAACCCAGAAAGTATTATTAGGAAGTCTCCTAGGATTAAATTATCAACTATTTTCAGATCACCCTTGAGAGCTAATTCAGTCCCTGAAAATCTTTCAGCTCTACAAAACTCACAAGCTGACTTAGTAAATCCATTTAGAACTAGTTCATTTGATGATATAATTCAGATAGACTCTGAGTCTTCATCTTCATCCCCGAAAACAAGTGAACGTCCTAGTAGCAGAGAAACAACACCTCCTGATTTAGATTTCCTTCACAACTTAGGTGTCTCTCACCCAAGATTAGCTCAGCAATCTACTCCTGGTCCATCCACTTCTGCTCACCCTACATCCACTGTTCAGACCACTCCACTTCAACCCACTTTCCCTTTCGCTAATACACCCCTTGTAAATCCACCCCCACCACATATCATGGCTGCATGGTATCCTCCCTTAGTCCTTCCTATACCATTAGTCAATCTTCCACAGGACTATCAGTCTAAAATTCCATTATATGATGCTAGAAATGCTACAACTGCATCACAACATGTGGATAAGATGAATGACTACTTTGACAGAAATGAAATTGATAATGATTCTGTCAAGCTTAGATTATTTTCTCAGAGCTTAGGGGGAGAGGCAAGAAAATGGTTCAAAGGTTTAACCCCCCATAATATTAATGATCTCCAATCATTCCATAAAACATTCTTAAACAAATGGGAAGTAAAGAAAAACCCTCTCCAAGTCCTTTCTGACTACAAGAACCTCCATAGAGACACTGGGGAAAGTGTGCAAGCTTATTGCACTAGATATAAATATGGTGTATAATGCACTTTCCCCGGAACTAAAACCTCCACAGGGCTCAGCTTTAAACAAGTTTCCTGAAGGGTTTGACCCTGATATGGCCTATCAGCTGAGAGAGAGAGATTTTGCAACTCTTGAAGACATGCAAAAGGGTGCTCTTTCTGTGGAAGTCAACTTGATGGAGAAGAGAGAAAGAATGAAAATTGAAAAGAGAGTGTCCTTTAGAGAGGAAAATGCACCTTCTACTTCCAACTCAAAGATGGAAAGAATGATGGAGGAGATGATGAAGAAAATGAGCATCCTTGAGAGACCACAAGCAAGTCAAAACCAAGCTACTCCTCAAAACAAAAACCAGATTCAGAATTTTAGAAGGAACCAAGCTCCAAACAGATCTAGGGAAGACGATCAATAGATCACTCCTCCCTTTTATCAAAACTATATAAGTGAGGTTGAGGAAACAGATGAGATAACAGAACAAGATGATATCAACATGCTGGGAGTAGATAATGATGACTTTGAGGTTCATTATGATAGAAAACAAGGTCTTTATACCCCTTATGATGACAACAGAGATGATGATGAAGGTTATTTTCCAGACATGGAAAATGTCCTCATAGAATCCCAAAAATAATATGACCTTAGAAGCAAAGCCAGTCAACAAACTCCCAACAACAAAACCTCTGACAAATCTTCACAAAACAGCACTGCAACCAAACCTAAAGTTGTCAAACATAAGGACAAAACAATAGCTGTGAGTTCTGATAATGGTAGAGAGAAATGCACTCAAAAAAGTGAAAAAAAAGAATGCAGACCTTAGTAGTACTAACACTTCAGCTAGTACTCCTGTTAAAACCATTCTATCAAACGTAAATAGAACAAATCAGCGACCTGATGTTGTTGATAATCTAGCAGCTAGTAAGGCTGAGGCAAGTTCTTCAAGAAACCAAATTCCTTTCAGCCTACAGCAGGAAATTTCAAAGATCAAAATCTCGGTTCCCTTGACTGAGTTAGCTTCCCAGCATGTATATAGAGCCCAAATTTTGAAGGCTTTAAATATTGAGGATAATAATGACACAGTCAATTTTAATGATGACCAGCCCGAGCTCATTTTTGGTCCTAAAACTGAAGGGAAATTTCAAGAAGGGATAGTACCTCCGTTCTACGTCAGCCTTAATATCCATGAAAAAATCCTGCATAATGCTATGCATGACTCTGGAGCCTCACACAACCTTATGCCAAAGGTGATAATGGAAAGGCTAGGGCTAGAAATAACCAGACCTTACAAGGATTTATATTCTTTTGACTCTAGTAGAGTGAAATGCCTTGGCCTAATCAAAGACCTTTGTGTGATTTTGACTCAAATCCCAGCCAAGTACATGGTTATAGATGTTGTGGTGGCCGATGTGCCTCCTAAGTATGGCATGTTGTTGTCAAGATCATGGGGTGCCAAGCTGCAAGGTACAATGCAGATGGATGGGACATATGCCACTATCCCTGTCTTTAGCCAGCTTAGAAGACTATACAGAGAGGCACACTTGAAATTCATGGTCAGCAGCTCAGAAAAGCCTAAAAATTCCCCCATTTACTCTGTCCATACAGACCTGGATTCGTTTATCCTTTACAATAGTGAATCCACAAAGGATTCAGAGCTAGAAGACGGCGACTCAGCCAAACAGTTAGAGACCCCAAATCTAGAAATAAATGCAGTTCTTGATATGATTGAAAACGAGAGAGAAACCTTCGAACAGTGCGTTGAAACAACAAACCAGAGTGAACAAAGCCAAGATGGCAAACAATAGACTACCCGTCGCGCTGAACTCCCTGAAAATCCTAAGGAACGAGACCCATTACTACAAGTTGCTTATCCCAAAACAGAACATAAGTATGAACAAGGCAATAGGGGTGAGAACGATGTTAACCCTACGAACAATTCCTTTTGGTGCATGAAATTTGATGGGTCTTGCACTAAAAAGAGTGCGGAAGCTGGGGTATGGTTAGTCGACACTAAAAACAGTTACTCCGAGAGCCATGCTTTCAGGCTAGATTTCAAACGCACTAATAACATCGCCGAGTATGAGGCTCTCATCCTAGGATTGCGTCTATTGAAAGAACTAGGAGCCAAGAAGATAATTGTTCAAGGAGATTCAGAATTAGTCATCAAACAGCTAAATGGAGAGTATGTCATTAAGCATCCTAGACTAAGGGTATACCGAAATAATGCCATATATTTCCTGAAAAAATTTACAAAATATGAACTCGTGTTTGTCCCAAGGAGTCAAAACATAATTGCAAACGGATTGGCCTGCACTGCTAGTTCATGCCAGGAATCACCTAGTGACAAACAGATCACTATTCGAACAAAATACAGACCTGCAGTGCCAAATAATGATAAATAATGGCAAGTCTTTGAGGGCGACAAACAGATAGAGGATTTCCTGCTTGGCGGAAACGAGTTTGAATTATCTGATTCAGATTCTGAATCCGATGAAAATTGTCTAAACAAAAAGCCCCCTGAAGAAGAAAAACCATCTGGCCCCGTAAAAATCATCATGTTAGCTAAACTTGAAACTCATACTAAAAAGTACGAGGATGCAGAAAACGAAGAAATGGAGGTACTATCATCAAAGGATAAGAACATACCTAGGGGGCTAGCCCCATTAGAAGACCTGTTTGATTTTAACGACGTGGAAAAAAAACCCACAGTAGAATATACAGAGTCTGAGGTCAAATAATGCAACATAGGCACCAAGGATCAGCCTAAAATGATTAAATTAGCTAGCTCCTTGCCACCAGAGATGAAAAATAAATACATTTACTTGTTTAAAGAGTTTGTCGATGTGTTTACCTGGAGCTATGAAGACTTAAAAGCCTATGATACAGAAATCATCCAGCACAATATCCCTTTGAAAGAAAACCAAAAACCCTTTAAGCAAAAACTGCGTCAAATTAATCCAATACAACTGTCTCTAATAGAAAAGGAAATCAAGAAAATGTATGAGTCAGGAATCATTGTGCCTGTGAGGTTTTCAGATTGGGTTTCTAACCTTGTAGATGTGAGGAAAAAGACAGGAGAAATCAGACTGTGCATTGATTTTAGGAACCTCAACAGAGCCTCCATAAAGGACAATTACCCTTTACCCAAAATGGAACACATCCTACAAAGGGTAGTTGGGTCAAAGAGGATTTCTCTGTTAGATGGTTTTTCAGGATATAACCAATTTGTAGTACCCCCAAAAGACCAACTCAAGACAGCTTTCACCACTCCTTGGGGCACTTTCATGTATGTGAAAATGTCGTTTGGACTAATGAATGCTGGGGCCACTTTTCAAAGGACCATGTACATATCATTTTCAAAGGAAATAGGGCACTTCATTGTAATTTACCTTGATGACATAATAGTTTATTCCAAATCTGATGAAGAGCACCTTAAACATCTAAGGAAGGTCTTTGAAAAATGCAGGAGATTTGAGCTATCTTTAAATCCAAAAAAGACAGTATTTGGCCTACAAGAGGGTAAACTCCTTGGCCATATTATATCGGAAAAGGCGATTAAAATAGATCCAAAAAGAGTTGAAGGAATACTACATATTAGCCACCCAAGGAACATAAAAGAATTGCAGTCCTTTATTGGAAAAATTAACTTCTTAAGGAGGTTCATTCCCAACTTAGCAGAGCTCCTTAGAAACATGACTAATATGCTAAAAAAGGAAATATGAATGAAGTGGACTGTAGAAGCCAAAAAATCCTTCGAATTGGTAAAACATGCACTCACCCGGGCCCTAGTCCTGATCAGCCCGGACTTTTCAAAAGATTTCCTTATTTTTTGCTTTGCTTTAGAACATACAGTGGCTGCAGTCCTGTTGTAGAAAAACCCAGACGGACAGGAACAGCTATTGCTTTTTTTAGCAAGGCTTTAAGGGATGCACCCTTGAAATATAAAATAATGGAAAAACAAGCCTATGCTTTGCTAAAGGCCTTAAAATACTTCAGGGTGTATATTCTGCATTCCCACATCATTGCTTATGTGCCTAACATAGTGGTGAAGGACATTTTGTCACAAGACCCAGATGGAAAGAGGGGCAAATGGATTTCGATAATATTAGAGTATGATTTGGAGATCAAACCCACAAAACTCATCAAAGGTAAGGGCTTAGCTCAATTAATGGCTGAATCTAATCTACAAGCCCTTGACATTAACATGATAGATGCCTTGGATGAACAGGAAGAATTACCTGCTCCTACTGTGGAAGATCAGTTCCAAAACTCACCTTGGTATGTTGACATCTTGTATTTACTTACAAATATTAATGCTCCTCCTGATTTATCAAAAAAAAGGCAAGGTTTTTAAAGTTGAAAGCTACGAACTATTTCATTTTAAATGAAGGTTTGTATTGGAAAAATGCTAATATTTTATTACTTAAATGTTTGCCTGGAATTGATGCAGAGAGGATCAAGCATGAATTCCATGAGGGAGAGTGTGGAGGTCATCTCTACTGGAAAACCACAGCCAATAAAATCCTTAGAGCTGGCTATTACTGGCCCACCCTCTTCCAAGATGTCCATAAAATGATAGTTGCCTATCACAAATGCCAAATCTTTTAGGGTAAAAGAAAACTCCTTCCTTTACCATTACAACCTATCACTGTTGAAGCTCCTTTTCAACAATGGGGCCTAGATTTCATAGGAGAAATCCGTCTTGCTTCATTTTCCCAACACAAATGGATTCTCACAGCCACTGACTACTTCACAAAGTGGATAGAGGCCATCCCTTCTAGGAATGCCACAGATTCGGTCATTATAAAATTTCTTGAAGACCATATCTTGTCTAGATTCGGCTGCCCTATAAAGATTATTACTGATAATGCTTCTGCTTTTGGTTCCAAAAATATGATTGACTTTTTTCACAGGTATCAGATTACACTCGGTCATTCTACTGCTTATTACCCTCAAGGTAATGGTTTAGCATAATAATCAAATAAAATTTTGGTGACCATCATCAAGAAGCTGCTTGAGGAAAATAAAAAATCATGGCATAACAAGTTGGTGCATGCTGTGTGGGCAGACAGATTGACCACAAAGAAATCCATTGGGATTTCCCCTTACCAACTTGTTTATGGAGCAGATGCAGTGTTTCCTACCAGCCTAGGTGTACCAGTGATAAAATTAGTCCAAGAAATATAGTCAGAAGAGGACAGCATGATAAGGAGGATCAGTCAGACAATACATCTCCAGCAGACAAGGGAAGAGGTTTACAACAGAGCTCAAAAGGTGCAAGAGAACATAAATAAGTTGTTTGACAAGAGAACAAAGGCTTGTGATTTCAACATTGGAGATAAGGTACTCAAATGGGACTCCAGAAGAGAGGATAAGGGTAAACATGGAAAATTTGACAGTTTGTGGCAAGGTCCTTACATCATTCAGTCCACCATTGGTCCAAATGCCTTTTTCCTGCAAGAGTTAGATGGCACAGATCTGTTTTGGGGTCCTGTCAATGGCAGGGTCCTTAGGCATTACTACTACTGAGTTCAATTTTAAAGCTTTCATTCCCATTGTAAATACCATTTGCTTTGTTCAGTCTCACAAAAGAAAAAATAAAAAAACAATAAAAAAGAAAAAGAAAAGAGGGCAGATTGTAAAAAACAATAAAGGTATAGCCCCATACCCAAAAAAAAAACAAAAAAACAAACAAACAAATCTGAAAGTGTGCAAGCTTAAATGCCACTTGTAAAAAACACACTCCTAGTTAGTCAAACGACCTAATCTTGACTAATTAGTTTTAAATTTACTGATGATAGGATAGTGAATTTGATTTTCCAAACTGTTTAATAGTGGCTTATCAGTAGATAGATTAGGATAGAAATTAAAGGTTCAAACATGCTCAAAACCTGAACCTAAGTTTCCAAGCAAGAATTCACTCCAATCTATGTTTAAATCTGAGTCAAAAACAAAGATAAATCTGGTTCTAAATCAGCTCAAAATCTGAAACAGTTGACAAAGGAAAGACAGCTCAAAAAGAGGGAAAAACAGAGCTGTAAAAAGATGAAGGAAGTGTTTTGAAATTTTAGATCTTAAACCTTCCATTTTTGTTTTAAAATTTCTGCAAAATAAATATCTATGTGCAGCTTGTTTTTTTTTTGCCATAGATCACAGCAAGTCAAACAGCTTAATCTTGACTTGACTGTTTTTAAATTTCTGTTGTAGAATTTAGAGAATAAAATCTGTTGGACAGTTTAATCCCAACAGATAGTAGATTAGGTAGAGAATTATATGGGCTCAACTGTTTAATCTGAGTCCATGGAGAAATAAGGAGTAGAATTAGATTAGATTTCCTGTTTTCAAAAGAATAAAATGTTGTAAAAGAGTTTTCCAATCCAAATGCACTCTAAATGAAGAAAAAATGTTAGATCAGTAGGATTGGGTAGATATAAAGTTGGTTGATGAAGATTGTTGAGAAACCAGCTCCAAAAAGAGAAGAAAAGAGATATAAACGCCTTATAAATAAGCCACTTTGAGGGGGAAACCTCCAATACATTACATGAATGAACAATTCTTGGATGATACAATTTACAAAACCTCCTTTCTATATATAGGAGTCCATGGGGCCATAATGTACTCCTAGTGGGCCACAATGTAATCCTAGCCGACCTAACAATAATAATTTAAGGACACAATAATAACAAAATGGGGGTTACAAGGGTACAATAATAAAAATAAGGGGTTTACACTAACAATAATAAGGGACTATACTAGTGATATAAAGACCCAACATGCCCCTCTCCTTCAAAAAAAGTGTTGTCATCAATGCTTGAGTAGCTTCGGGTGCTTCTGTATAAAATTCTCATCCTCCCATGTAGAATCTTCAGTGGGTAAGTTCTTCCACTTGATGAGATACTCTGAAATTGATCGATTCCGTAGCTGTCGAGTTCTTGTTTCCATGATCGCTTCAG
Source organism: Pinus albicaulis (assembly GCA_034641835.2). NCBI lineage: Eukaryota > Viridiplantae > Streptophyta > Pinopsida > Pinales > Pinaceae > Pinus > Pinus albicaulis. The sequence continues at coordinate 155,469,931 of CM076569.1, forward strand.
GTTCCAATATGATTTTTCCTTCCTCATCAAGTTCTGGCAATATTGTTTGAACTGGAAGATTTTCACCTATAACCTTCTTTAAGCATGAAACATGGAAAGCTGGATGTACTCGCGAAGAAGCAGGAAGCTCCAATTTTTATGCCATAGTACCAATATTTTGCAACACCTTGTAAGGACCATAGTACTTTGGCGATAATTTATTATCCTTCTTTGCTTGCTTGAGGGACATTTCTTTGTATGGTTGTAGCCGTAAAAATACCCAATCTCCTACATCAAAACTTCTCTCGCTGCGATGTTGATCTGCCTGTTGTTTCATTCGATTTTGTGCCAAATTCAGGTTATCCTTTAAGAGTTGGAGAAATTCTTGCTAATGCTCGATGTGATCTTCCACTGCTTGAACCTTCGAATTTTCTCTTAAAGATGATGTGATGGATGGTGGATGATATCCATAAAGTGCCATAAATGGGGTCATTTTTGTTGCAGTATGGAAGGAAGTGTTATACCACCATTCAACGAGAGGTAACCACTTGACCCATTGTGTTTGTTTATCAGATACAAAACAACGAAGATATCCTTCCAAACATTTATTTACTATCTCAGTTTGACCATCTGATTGAGGATGATAAGATGAGCTATGAGCTAATTGAGTACCCAAACAAGAAAATAACTCCGTCCAAAAATTTCCAGTAAAAATGGGATCTCTGTCGCTCATAATAACCCTTGGGCTTCCATGTAGCTTTTGAATTCTGTCCATAAATGTAGTAGCAACTGTACTTGCTTTAAATGGATGAGATAATGCACAAAAGTGTGCATACTTGGTAAGTCTATCAACTACCACCATGATGACATCCTTTCCTTCAGACTTAGGTAAACCTGTGATAAAATCCATTGAAATCTCCTCCCAACGCTGACTTGGAATGGATAAAGGTTGTAGAAGTCCCGGGGTCTTAATTGTCTCCACTTTATTCTGCTGGCAAACCAAACATTCCGCCACAAACTTTTGAATATCAGATTTAAGGCCATTCCAAAAAAATTCTTTCTTCACCCTGTGGTAAGTTTTTAAAAATCCTGAGTGTCCTCCTAAAGGAGAAGTGTGCAATTCCAGAAGAATCTTTTGTTTTAGTTGGGAATTCTTACAAAGATATAAGCGATCTTTGTACCATAAGGAATCATTTTTCCAACTAAATGTATCGGATGTACTAGGATCTTGCTGCAACTTTTGAATGAGTGTCCATACATCTTTGTCCTTCTTCCATTCATCTCTTGCTTCGGTTATCCAATCTGGTTGGATAATAGAAATGGCACAAAACAATGCTTCCACCTCTTCATTCTTTCTTGAGAGTGCATCTGCAACAACATTAAGCTTTCCTTTTTTGTAGATTATTTCAAAGTCATATCCCAACATCTTTGTGACCCATTTTTGCTGCTCTTCTGAAGATAGTCTTTGTTCCAAAAAGTGTTTAAGACTATCATGATCAGTTTTTACCTTGAAGTGTCTTCCCATTAGGTAAGTTCGCCATTTCTTTAGTGCATGCGGTATTGCTAACATTTCCTTCTCATAAATAGGTTTCTGTAAATACTTTCCTTTGATTGGACGACTTTCAAAAGCAATGGGTCTTCCTTCCTGCATTAAAACAACACCAATTCCATTTCCTAAGGCATCACATTCCACAATAAAGGTTTTTGTGAAGTCTGGCGTAGCTAAGACATGCGCTAGGCACATTGCCTCTTTAAGATGTTCAAAAGCCTTAGTTGCTTTAGGAGTCCATGAAAATGCATCTTTCTTCAATAATGTTGTTAGAGGTGCTGCTATTCTCCTATAATTCTTAACAAACTTGCGATAATACCCTGTTAACCCGAGAAATCCTCGCAACTGCTTTATGGTTGTGGGGACTTTCCATTCCTTAATGGCTTTAATTTTGTTAGGGTCTACTTTAACACCCTCGTGAGATACGATATGACCCAGATATTCCACCTCTTGTACTCCAAAGAAACATTTGGATGTTTTTGCATATAATTGTTTCTCCTGCAATAGTTTGAGCACCCTATCAACATGTTGAACATGATCCTTCCAAGACCTTTTGTAGATTAGTATATCATCAAAAAATACTAGCACAAATTTTCTAAGGAAGGGTTTGAAAATGGAATTCATCGACCCTTGAAATGTAGAAGGTGCATTGGTAAGGCCAAAAGGCATGACCAAAAATTCATAATGACCCTCATGAGTTCGAAATGCTGTTTTTGGAATATCTTCGGTCTTCATTCTAATTTGATGATATCCTGAACGAAGATCCAACTTGGTAAAATAAATTGCTCCATGTAATTCATCCAATAATTCATCAATCACAGGAATGGGAAATTTGTCTTTAATGGTGAGCTTATTGAGCTCCCTATAATCCGGACACATTCGCCAAGATCCATCCTTCTTGTGTACCAATACTACAGGAGCAGAGAAAGAACTTTGACTAGGTTGAATTATACCCGCCTCTAACATTTCTGCAATCATACGTTCGATTTCGCTCTTTTGGACATAAGGATATCTATAAGGCCTGATGTTTGGAGGAACACTTCCTGGAATCAAATGAATAGCATGATCATGATCACGAATAGGTGGGAGTCCTTTAGGAGTTTCAAACACCTTGGAATGATTGTCCAAGACTTGTTGGAGATCTGCAGGAATAGATGATTTTGATGTTGGAACTTCTAGTGAGCATAATTGTGAAATTACGCCTCATTGTTCTTTCTTTAGAAGCTTTGTCATGACATTAGAGCTTATTATCCTTCCTAGCTTCCCTGCAATACCTCGTAATTCAACTTCCTTTCCTTCTGAAAAAAATTTCAAGAAAATTTCTTGAAAATTAAAAGCTACCGTCCCCAAAGATTGTAACCATTGTACTCCTAGTACAACATCGGCACCTCCCATAGGAATGGCAAGCATTGGACTAGTCAATACATATTCCCCCATGGTTAGCTTGATATTATGGCATTTTCCAGAGCAATTTATAGTTCCTCAATTTGCAACCATCACTTGACATTCTGGTGCTGGGTATAGGAAACAATTTAATTCCTTGGCTACCTTACAATGAATAAAATTATAGGTGCTACCTGAATCAATCAACACTATTACCCTTTTCTTCTTGATATGTCCTTCTATCTTGAGAGTTTGAGGAGTGGTAATTCCTGCCAGTGCATTACACGATATGGTCAGATTCATTTCTTCCTCTTCTAGGGCTGGTTCCTGGTGTATATCCTCTTCTTGTTCATTTTCTTCTTCCTCTTCACAATCTATGTAAATAATTTCTTCTCAGCACACTTATGACCTTTAGTGTATTTGCTATCACAACTGTAGCAAAGCCCTTTTGCTCTTTTTTCTTCCAATTGTTGTGGTGTCAACCTTGTGGGTTGTGGAAATCTAGGCGTAGCAACACTTCCTTCTTTATAGAATTGAGTGGTAGGCTTCCTTGTCGCCATAATTTTACATTCAACTTTTCTTGCCAACCTGAATGCCTTCTCCAATGAATCGGGTTCCAAAACACGAACTTCATGTTGGATGTTATCCTTTAGAGTACCTATGAAGAGATCAATCCTGTGTTCCTCTGGAATATCAGTTACCCTTATATTCAATTTTTGGAAGTCCTCAATGTGCTGCCCCACTAAACCCTTTTGTTTGAGATTTATCAATTGGCTAAAGAAAGTGTTGCTCTTTGTATCTTCATAATGTGCTATCATTTCCTCCGTAAAAATTGACCAAGTGACAATTTTTTTACGGGAGCAAAGCCATCGATACCATACAAATGTATTTTGTTCTAAATGTAAAGTTGCAATGTGTACCTTTTGTGTGTTTTGCACGTTATGGAGATCAAAATATTGCTCCATCTGTAGTATCCATGTTACAGAATCCTTTCCATCAAACTTCCTCATATCCATCTTTGGAATATGGTGGTTCTTCCCGCCAAAATTAGAGTTTATGAAATCACCATTAACATTTATTTTGTTCTCATCATGAGGTTCTTCTACTATCTTTTCACCATTAGGAAACCTTTCTTGTATCAACTTTGTCAAACCTTCCATGTCTGCTTTTAGAACATTCTTCATGTTTTCTATTTTCTCATTGATCTTAGCTTCCATGCCAGCCTCCATGCCATCAATCTTAGATTCAATTCCATCTATCTTAGATTCCACGCCTTTCTTCAAAACTTATATGTCATTTTTTTTTGCTCTTTGCGAGAGCGAAATTTGTTGCACTTGCTCTTGTAATTTTGATATGTCATGTTGCCATTCTTCATCTTCATGAGTCATAGTAGAGCTTTCCAAAGGCTTAATGGGTGTTGAATTCTTTTTAGGGGCCATTTTATAATCTAATACTAATATCTATTCTACAATATGCCCTTGCAATAAATTCAAGTTGATTCTTCAAACAAGACTTATGCAATTCGGAAAAAAAAATACACACCTTTTACTTGCTTTTGAGGAGCTCGATATTGAAATTGTATTATCTCTTTGATTTCAGATCTTAAATATTTAAAATTCAGCACTAAAGTAGCCCTCTGAATTCTCTTTTGAATGCCACAGTTCTGACTTGATTTGGATTCTCCAAGACAAATTTATGTCCAATCTCCCACAATGACCTAATTATGGATTGGTTCAGTATAGCGAACTTGTACGACTTTCCACCTATCACTGTTTCGTCCTTCGCCTCTAAAATTGATAGCCACGAAACTACAGTCCATGCAATTGCAATCCGATGCTCAGAGAGAAAGTTATTGAAATTTTCCCACGATCACCATTTTGAGATGAAATTCGGGAACCTGAAAAAGCACTACCTTCCACAGATCATATCTCCAAAAATATTGTGAACCAAGCTCTAAAAATTTTTGACGAGTTTCCTTAGGAATTCATCTTCGCACCATAAAGATTTCAGATTCTGAAACTCAGTAGAAACAAATTTATAGCACAAATGCCACGATGACCTATTTAGGAGCCTGAAAAAAAGACCTAACTTCCACAGATCATATCTCCGAAAATATTGCGAACCAAGCTCTGAAATTTTTAGAAAATCTTCCTCAGGATTTCGGCTTCGCACCATAAAAATTTCAGCTTTTGAAACTTCGTAGAAAAAAATTTATATCGAAAATTCCACAATGACCTGTTGGAGCAGCGAAACCCTAGAATCCAAAGCTCTGATACCAAATGTTGAGAAACCAGCTCCAAAAAGAGAAGAAAAGAGATATAAACGCCTTAGAAATAAGCCACTTCGAGGGGGAAACCTCCAATACATTACATGAATGAACAATTCTTGGATGATACAATTTACAAAACCTCCTTTCTATATATAGGAGTCCATGGGGCCATAATGTACTCCTAGTGGGCCACAATGTAATCCTAGCCGACCTAACAATAATAATTTAAGGGCACAATAATAACAAAATGGGGGTTACAAGGGTACAATAATAACAATAAGGGGTTTACACTAACAATAATAAGGGACTATACTAGTGATATAGGGACCCAACAAAGATCCATTATTTCTCTTGGCTGCTAATATGTTTTCAGAAAAAAAGAAGATTGTCCCAGCAAAGAAAGTAGCCCAATGGATGAGGTACAGGTCAGCCTCCCAGAGAAATACAGGTCTAAAGTTCTTGATGCCTTCAAGAAGGCACCATCCCCAAGTGGAGCCATTGTTGGCCACCTATAAAATTTGTTCTATCAAAAGGTGGCCAAAACATTTGTTGGAGCCTTCAAAGAAACAGTTTCATCGCCAAATGTTGTCTCTTGAAGCCTCTGGAAGATCTCATGCCCATGTCTAAAAATTCTTCACTGTTGTTTCCCTTCAGAATTCGGAAATTCTGCTAAAATTCCATGAGAGAACTGCTGCAAAATCCCCTTTCCTCCCCTTCCTTCACTCACAAGCTAACCTTCATTTTTACTCTTTTTTCCCCATCATTTTCCTCTGATTTCCATTTTTCCTCATTTTTCCCTTCAGATAATCCACCTGGCATAGTTTAAAACTCCTTTTTAAACTATAGCGAAACCCTCGAATTCCTTTGAAAACTAGATAAAATCATGAAAAAACCCATTTTGTATTAAGGGTTTAAGCCCCTTTGGGCCAAGTCTCAACCACTTCCCCACCGTATGCCCATGGTGCTAAGACCAAGCGCTAATCCTTTTGGTGCTTATCGCACCGAAGAAAATCCAAAGTGTGCAAGTCTGTTTTCATTGTGTTGACAAAAGCTCCGATGTGATTGGCCCTGTGTGTCGCAACCCCCAACGATGTTGTTACCTTATATAACCCTTTGAGCCCGCAATAGGGTGCTAAACCTTTTTGAAAATCCATCTCTGGTCTGTTATTTCTTTCATAAATCCAAAAACCCTTTTACCCAAAGTTTGGTCTAACGCGCCCATACAATGCTTTTTATAATATGAAAATGGTTAGATCAAAAAGACCGAGGCGCAATCGCATCGGAGAAATCCGAATGGGTTGATTGAAAGACCGAGCCCGAAAGCTCCGATTGTGATTGGCCCTTGATATATAAACCCCACCCCCTTCACTTTCTTCCCATGCAACCTACACCCCTGGACCAAGTGTTGAAGTCTCGAAGCACTTAATCGCATCGCAAGTTTCGAATGGGTTGATTGAAAGACCGGGCCCGAAGCTCCGATTGCAATTGGCCCTTGTTATATAAAGCCCCGGGCCCATTTTATTCCATACATCCAGCGGCCCCGCAATTGGGCGCAAGCCACTTTATATATATATATATATATATTCCGCCCCGATCCACTAAAACCTTGGTTTTATTTAAATATTGTGGTTTTTTCCTAAAGTGTAAAGGTTTCCGCCGGTACAAAGTTGAAAATATATTTACCGTTGATCTAAAGCTGATCAACGGCCTGTGAAAAATTGCAAAGTTTCAATCGCATACCTTTGTTTGTCCCCCCGATCGCCCATCCCTCTGATTCATTCCCCGCCGTTGATCTGTTCCTCAGATCAACGGTCATCGCTCAATCGCATCGCAAAGTTTCAATCGCACACTTTTGTTTGTCCCGTCGATTGCGATCCTCCGATTGAATCTGGACCGTCCATGTGTCCAGATCGAATGGCCTGGATCTAATTTTGCTTCATACCATCGCCCTCCACCTTTCGCCAAAGGGTTTTCAAAACCGATCTCCACCGTCGATCATCGTGCGATCAATAGTTCTATTCAATTCCTCCTTCTGATGCTTTTAAACCTCCTCTCGACTAATCTCCACTGTTGGATGATGCCATCCAATGGATTTGCTCTCATCCCATGCCTCTGAAGCAGTGAACCCAACAACGCAGGATTTCTTAATATTTTGTGTATTTTGCAAGGATTACTGGTTCTCCATAGTATCAAAAGAAAGGCTGAAGGCCGGGAATGACGATTCCCGTGCCTTTGATTAATCAAAGAGAACCATTCGCTCGGCTCAAACTCTGTGTCTCATCAATGTTTCATGAGGCATCGATGCCATATGAGCCCCGCACGGCCTACATATCAACAAGATACAGCAATACATTGAAGAAACAAAGAATATCAGTGTTTGAAGACTTCCCAGCACAGTTTGAAGGATTAAGGCATGTACTTAGCAAATCAAAGCCAAAATCCATGGATAAAAGCATCATAAAGATAGGAAGGCACAAGATAATTCGAATCAGACCTAAAACATAGATCTCAAGTAACTTAAAAGTGTTTTTGGAAGAAATGAAGACATCTGTCGATCCGAGAAAGCCTCCACCGCTTGAAGCAGAGGCTAATCGAACCCTCTCCAGCTCCTAAAGGCACCTGCAGCCTTATAGTAGTCATAGAAGGCTTAGTCATTATCTGAAACAAGAGGTGTTTACCCGAGGACGGCTGAAAAATTAATACAAATAAAAGATCTTATCTCTAAATGTCGACAAAACTATTTTAAAGATTAAGAACAGCCCAGAAACAAGTCTTTCGATCATTTAGGCCTCGGGGAGCAGAAACAAAGTTACTTCAACATTGACACAGAGCCTCAAAAGTCAATAAAAGCTCCCCCCGAGCTTAATCCTAAGTGTGAATCAATTAATGCAGATAAACACCTGTAAATTTCTTCATCGAGGCTCTCAAAGGCCGCGAAGTCATCAATCTGTATTAATTGACCCAAGAGTTCTTTATTCATATCCCACCTCCTCATTCTTCTATAAATACTTCTGTAGAAGATGAGAAAATGATGGTCTCTGGACATCTGAATGTATGTAATAGTTATTTTGAAGCTACCGATGCCATGTTTGCAACTTAAAGATATATAAGCTGATATGGGAAGTTCAAAGTTGTAGAGACCCATCGGGCTTGCTGATTGTAACTGGTTTGAACATCAATACAAGCCGCTGATTTATGGGATCCTGATTTATGTCAATGGTGATGTGTTCCTCACTGTCAATTGTTATTTTTTTTAATGTTTTCACTCTGTCCACTTTCTCTGATAAAGAGCAGCAAACATAGAGCTAGGATTTACTCTCAATAGTACCTTACTCTCACTGAAAGCTTTATTTTTCTATGTTTTCTTCATTCGAACGTCCTCCTTGAAGAGTATATTAATGCAGGTCAGTTTAAAAGTACTTGCCTGATCTAGATTGCTCTTTAAAACGAGTATTTTTTGTGTTTTCCTTGAAGAGTGTATTAAAGCAGGTCGGTTTAAAAGCACTTTCCTGATCTAAATCGCTCTTTGTGACTGTTATATGTGCTTTCCTTTAGAATGTGCTGAAATCAGAGTAGTTTAGAAGCACTTACCTGATCTTAAGTTGTTCGAACTGTTTTTTTTTTAATGTTTTCTGACTGAAATTACTTCAAAGCAGGCTAATTTAAAATCACTTCCCTGATCTCAGAATACTTTTATGTCTCCCCTTAAGTACATGTCGAAGCAAGGTAGTTTGAAAGCACTTACTTGATCTAAGGTTGTTTCACTGTTTTCTTCATTTGTTTGGTTATACACTTCCTCTCTGTTTCATTCCATAAAATCACTTTAAGAGATCCTTTGACATAAGCAACTTGCCCCATGGATCCTTCTTGAACTTTTTTATCCAATCAAAATCCTCCTATGACTCCATAGCCCAATGGGTTAAAACTGTCTTTGCCTTTCTGTCAGCCGAATCATTCCTTCACCTGCAGACACCTTCACCCTTCATTTTGAAACTGCCTTCACCTTCATCATGTCTTTTCCCAACCAAAACAAACAAAACAAAACCCAAGCTCTTCATAACTAGCCTAATATCACATTTCAGGTTTTAAAGATCACATGTTTAAGCTCATTCATAGAGAGATCCCTCTCTAGATTCAGGAGGGCTAGATCCTTGAATCCCAAAGCGGTTTGATGTTGTCTTATCTTTTGGTTTTGCCAATCTGGCGAAAACATAGGAACCCCAACATGTGCCATGTAGTCTATAGCAAGAAGCAATTGTGTCTTTGTTGCTTCGTGCGGTGCTTATGATCCTACAGCCCGGGTGATGGTATGAAATACCACGCGTAGTGTTAAATTTGGGATAGTTTTATATAAAATTTCCCACTACCTGATCCCTTCCGTGCTCCTGGACATACCCTGTCTATCACCATGGTCATGTTTTCCATGTAGGGCCGGGTGCCGATTAGGATTGGTGTTGCACCCCTCCGTGATAATCTTGTGATGAAATACATGTCAAAGACATAAATCTCAAGTTCTTGATCCCGTAGGATGAACTTCTCTTGATTTTCGTCCCATATACTGATCAAATATTGTAGTAATTCTGGTTGAGCTCGGAGACATGGTGTTAGGAATAATTTTTTCAGACCACAATTTTTTAGGGCTTCCATGACTCCCTCATTTTCCATGGCTAGCTCATCTTCTTCGCTATGTTCCCGTTCTTTCCATTCAATCACCATTTTGCCTCTTGCAAACACATTCATATGAGCGGTATTAGTCAATTTTGACCCTTAAATCTGTAAACAATTGAGGTATTTGATGAGCATTTTTTTCTAGAAATGGTTTGTGTCGTTGGCGCGACTGTTTCCAAAACAGTCGCGCCAATGGGAGCGCCCTTGTGTTAAAAATCGGGCAGTTGGCACAACTCCATGCCTGAAACCCGTGCCAACCGCGAAGCCCTAATTTTTACATTTCCTCCCCCAAGATTTGAAATTGACAATTGCAGGAAGCAAGAAATGATTTAAAATGACAAGAGCGATCTCAGATCTTACCTGGAGTTGACGGATTTGCAATTGATCGGCTGGATTGGCCGCTATCATCACCACAAGATTGCACTGTAAAATGGGTAACTATTGCTCCACAAGAGGTAAAAAGTGAAAAGTAATTATTTTTACCTTTTTTGGCATTTTATAACTTTTTGAAAACCCTAATTAGGTTTTAAGGCATGTTTTTCGATAATTTTATTATATTATTTTCGAGAAATGGGTTTTACACATGTATCTTGTGCAGCAATAGGTTTTTCATGCGACAATGATGAAGTAATGAGTTATATTTTATATTTTTTCAGACTCGGTAAAAACACGAAAAATGCACTATTGGAGTCATCTTTCATCTCTTTTCTGACTCTCTAAAATTGAAAATATTGCCAAGATTCTTGTCATTTTGAACTCGTTAAATGGATGCGAAACGATATCTACCCAGTATACGTTTAACCCTTTTTCGGGATGGGATGGATTATTTATGAAAAAGGAATACCTTAGCCTATCGCGACTAAGAGGTTCTCGCAGACACAGTTTTCTACCTTTTCGGATATGTGAGACTACCTACGAAAAGGGATTGTTGGAGTTTTCTTTTCTGCCTTCTTTTCAAACTCTCTAAACATGAAAAGATGTCAAGTTATCCTTTTGTCAGACTCGTTAAGCCCTGATGACATCGGACTTCGTCACCATGACGTTATTTTTAGTTCCTCCTTCCTAGGGTTCATAAAATGTACTAGGTTGGATTTGTCCAAAGGAAAAACTTACAGTGAAAGCATATGTTATCCCCTTCAAGCTTATTTTAAAAAATAATTGGGGTACTCAAAAGAAATGATGGGGGGAAATTGAACCAAGTTTTAGTTATGTTGGTAGTATGTCGCTCTTGAACATGGCACTTGTCTGCATTTGTGTTGGGTTGGGAACATCTCATTTCGTCATTTTTTCCTTTATGGGTTTGGGTAATCTCTTTTGACCTCTCATTTTCTCTTTGCCACGTCATCATGACCTCAGATCCTTTGATGTCAAATACTGCCAAATCCAATGTTGTGCTACTGATATGTTCAAGAGAAATTTGCCTCTGCAGTTGTCAACCTTCCTCTAATCTCCTGTTGGTCCTGATCCACTTTCATCATGTTCCTCTGTCTCGTGTTGATGATGTGTGAAACATTATGGCCCTCCTTTGACCAGGTCACTTCCCGTCGACTTCAGCTCATTATCCAATAATTCGATCTAGAGACTCCCTTCTGGTACCTTGGAGCCTGCATGCCTCAATGGCAGGTTTTTCGCATTCAATGCAAGGTTCATATCATTGGCCTTCGATCGAGTGATTCTGTGAATGCTTGACGTCATATCACTTTTCACATTTCGTAGATTGTACCTTTTGTACCTTGAGGGCCATCGTCATCATTGGTGGTTTCTCTCGCGTCTGTTAATAGCTTTCATCATTGGCTGGTGTTGAAGCCTAGAAAATCTCTGCTTCAAACATTGGGGAAAACCACCCGGTCGGGACCTTAGGACAGCTCCTTTTCCGTTTGGTATGGTGGCTCCGACTGGATTTAAAGGAACAGTTTCCTTATAACTAAATGGGTTGGTGATGGGTTGATTTGGATGAGTGGAAGTGGGACTAAATTGACTGAAAATAAAACTATCTAATTAAAATAAATGCTGATAAAGAAATTCTAACACTAACCCAGGTAATTATATGTGAATACAACTTAAGATTGTTCCAATTTAACAATAACCATGAAAATGTATTATTATTTAAATTGAAATGTGCAGAAACAAATAAAGATAACTCTGTTTAAGAAATTAAACAGAGTTATATTAGCCTATTTCATTCATCATTGTATACCATCTATATATGCTTATGAAAGATAACATTTCAATTATACTCAGAAATTATATATAAAAAGAAACGTTATGAGAACCAAATATATATAAATGATAGCAAATTTTAAAGTGAATATCATATGACAAAGGAAATCAACAGTGAACAGATAGAAATACCTCATTCATCTTGAAGACTTTCAAATGAAATTTGATACTCTAATCCAGTAACTCTGATGTAAAATCAAATCCAAAGGTACAGAAATGCAACACTTCAAAGATAATTTCAGCACAAAATCACCAGATGTGATCATTTATAAAATATAAGAGGCAATGGAGTACAGAAATGTAAGCTCCAAGTCAAAAATATTACAACTCCGGATCCCTTCTCTAAATGCATGAGAGGAATTTAAATAAGAAATTACATAAAAACAGAATCCTACTACTACTGCTACAATCTATCAAATTAAAAATAGAAATACTATCTTAAAAATGAAACTGATTCATTGCTTTTCTTTCTTGCTTGATGTAGCCAAGTTGCAAATTTTCAGCATATCTTGGAGCCTCGGTGGATGACTCATCTCGGAATGTAACTGTCCAGCATATGTGGCATCGGAAAATTCTGGAATTAAACAATCAACAACATTTGAAAGGAATTTAATAGCCATTTGTTGATTGTTTGGCTTAATTAAATGAGTCCACATATTGTCCCAAGATATTGCTTGAAGTTTGTTGATCTGTTGACTTGTATTCATCATTTCTTCTTTCCATCTTTTTTCGGTTTCTTTCACTTTAGGAAAACTGCTAGGAACACAATCTGAAATGAGATTAATTGAATACAGGCTGTCATTGATAAATTGTGTTATATTACTCATCATGCTCCTAGCTCTTGATATTGCTCTCTCGGCTTTCATTATCTGATGTTCCCATTCTGTAAACAAGATTTCTTTATGTCTTTCTTCTATCCTAGGAAGATTAGCTTCTCTTCCTTTTTCTGTATCTTGCCAAGTAAGAAATTCAGAAATATTTTCATCAGCATCATCAATTTCTTGCCTGAGAGTAATAATGTTTTGGATCAAGGATGATGTAATATCACAAAATGGTTCTGCCTGTGATAATTTTGTACAAAATTCATTTAATTGCTGAGATAGAAGTTTATTAACTTCAAGAGCTTCCGATTTGAATTAACTTAATTTAGGTAAATCTTTAAACCTCTCTAAAGCTTCTTGAAATTCTTTTTCTTGTACGATCTTTGCATTCTTCTCATTTTGCAATAAATCTTGTAACTTGGAAATTTCTTGATTCAATTGTTGTTGTTTGCCTAAAACTTTCTCATCAACTTTCTTCTTTTATCTGGCAAGCTATTCTTCTAATTCTTTAGATTTGAGTTCTTGATCCTGTAATCGTTGTTCCAATTGAGCAATCTTTTGCTGACTTTCATTGGCTTGTTCTTCAAGAAAAGCTATATGGAGATCTTTTTGTGTCATCAACTGAGAAACTTCTGCGGCTTTATCTATTATTGCAGCACTATATGCTCCTGCATATTGAGACAACTTAGTGAGATCCTCAGATGGATTCACTTCAGTATTCTTGTAGACAATATTCATGAACTCCTCCTGTGGAGTGGAAAACATGTCCTGATCTATCTTCCTTCTTTTTCTCTGTTTTCTAACAACAGCTTTATGTTTAGGGCTATAAAATACATCCAAAGGAGGGATTTCCTCAATCTTCAATACAATCTGCCCTGTAGGATGTTCAGTAATGATTTCGACATCCTGCTCTACTTGCTCTTTATCTTTATCCTGTAGTCCTAATTGCTGAGAAAATTGATCATATTGTTTCAACAATTGAGAAGAAACATTAAGATCAGCAGAGTCTATAATTTTCTCAGTATTTTCTTTTCCTTCCAATTGTGTATCTGTTTTCTCTGTATTTGTTCCCTACTCAATGGTTTTGCTATCTGATCCTCCTTTTTTATTATGTACATTAGTATCAGTACTTGTGCATTTTTCTTTTGTTTGAGCTGTGGACTGCTGATCAGTATTTCCTTCGGATTTGCCATCAGTATTTCCTTTCTGAACATCAGGTTTGCCATCAGTGCTCACCTTTTCAGTATGTACAGTAGGCTGGTTAGTAGCTGATTGTGTAATGACTTTACCGGCAGATGTTTCTCCTGGTGTTTTTCCAGATGTACCCTCTGTTTCTGACCGTTGTATTGGAATTCTCAGTTGGTCTAGAGGAACTTTCAACAGTCTTTGACTTCTTAATAAAAAAAATTTATTCATTTCTTCCTTCTGGAATTTAGACTTGGCCAAATCATAAACTTGAGGAAAATCATTCAACGAAACAAACAAATCATCAAACTCATCTGGTTCATGCTCAAATCGAGCAATCGAAACTAAAGCAATAACATTAAAAGCTATCTGTCGTGGATCATACTGTCTCCCCGGAATGGTCGCAAATTTACAACCCTTTATTTTGGCGACTTCCTTTTCTGCATGTTTGAATTCATTCAAAGTAAACTGACCACAATTGAATGGGAATGGAGGCCACATTCTTTTCTTACTATTGTTTAGAGCTCTAGATATTCCTTCAACTGTTAATTGATAGGAGATTTCCTGGGCAAGAAGTTTGTCTGGAACAATAAGAGGAAGAACATGGGGTTCCACAATACTCCCAAAAATCCTGATGTATGTGAATTTCTCTTCTCCAAACCAATCTCCTATTGAGGATAAGTCAGCTTTAACTTTGTCGGAGAATCTAGGAGGGAAGCGATTGAAAATGGTTTGAAAGACAGGGATACGGAAACCATGGCATATTCTATACACATTATCTTGGAAATGAACTTTCCAAAGAAGTTTATGATATATATGAATCGGGGTGGGATCTTTGGGAGTCCATTTCCATCCTAACAAGGGAAACTCAGAATTAAAACAAAGGGCATCTAGAATATAAGCACAAAAGAAAAAAGGAGTGGAATTTCCAGCGGTTTTATCTTGTCTGTACTCGAGTATTCTATTAGCCATTCTATCAGAGAGAATAACAGCCCAGTCCATAATGTCGGAATTGACAGTAGCTAAGATTAATGGGACCATTTGTATAGAAAACCTAGCGGAATTGTCATTACCAAATAATCTACACATCATGGCAGCGGCATAGCAATACGGAGGTAAGAGGGAATCTACAGAATACATACCGGATGCTTCATTTCTGTGCTTCTCAGGATTTTTCCTCCAATCTTTGATAGGATCGGATTGAACTTTATTATTATCAGCAAACTCTTTGATAAATTCTTTGTTATACACCTTCTGCGGATCAGGAAGATGATACATTGCCTTAATGTCTTCTTCTTTAAACGACCCAAAAGACACTCCAGAAGCTAAAACAAACATTTTGTCCTTTATTTTCACACTATCGATGACCCATCGAATCACATCATAATAAGGCATGATGCTTTCTCTGGCTGCAATTCGATGTAGAAATGAATTTGCAAGTGATTTTTCAGTAATCTCAGAGTCGGAATCTGAGCTATCTTCATCTGGAACTGATGCCTTTTCCACTGTGACTTTGGGGTTTTCTTTCTCCAATAGATTATAAACTCCTTCCCACGTCATTCTTCCGAGCCCTTGGCATGATGTATCTGTAACTAATCTCAGTTTTGTTGGCTTCTCTTTTGAGACTGTAGGAGTCTCAACAAACTTAACGGGAACAGCAGTCTTAGTTCTTCTCGCTCTCTTCGACATTTCTGTGTTTGATACTATTTCCTTTTGTCTATGAATGAAATGGTTCAGTGTTCCTTGATTCTGCAAGACAATAAACTTCCAATCGTGATAAACAAGCAACTTGAAAGGAACGATTATGAACGCGTGATTCATTATTTATTGGTCTCGTATAGCGCGTAAATGTTCTCTTTGGGTCACACTCATGTATTTAAAACCGAATCATCAACCAATATTCATTTGATTTGCTATTGAATACCAACGTACAATTGGAGATTTGACGCTTGTGAAATATTATAATATTTACCTATCTTGAATTCTTCGAATGTAATAAATGTTATATATTAATCGCATCGAAAGTTTTCAAATGGTGCATAAATATCATAATACAGATTTCTTCGATTGGTCGAATGCGATTGCAAACTTTTCTGATTTCTGATTAGATGCTTTTAGATCGCAATCGGGGAGTTTCAATCGAAAATAATTGTTAATGGCTTTCTCCGATTTCCGATGGTGGGGTCTACCATATAAAAGTTTTTCTCATTTAAACAAACAAATGTTTGTTTTCCTTTTGAAAAGTGTTTTTTTTTTTATAATAACACGCGTCGCATCGGAGAATTTGAAATTGACCGCAAAGAGCTTATTAAAAAGTGTTCCGATCATGAGATTGTGATTGGTCGCATCGCATCGGAGGTATGTAAATAGATAACTTAAACCTTTTACGTTTGAAGTTTTGCGATTGAACTAATCGCATCGGAGATTTTGAGTTTCTATGTTAAATTTTCCTCTAAGGATTTCTCCGATCTCCGATTGCGATTATTATTCATTGGACTTTTACACTTGACTTGTTTTTTATGATAAGGTCTTTTATATTTGATCGGGTCGAAAGTTTTGAATGTTGTATTTGGTTTGTATACAAACAAAGATGAGCTTTTTCAAAACAATGATTCTTTATTTCTAATTCTTTTATTTCTATAAAAAGAAAAAAAAAGGGACCCTATTTCTAAATGAATTTTATTCTAAAATTAAGAAAAAGGGAGGGTTGTTGTATAGTACACCAGCTGGTAATCAGACGATTTTCCTGCATGTTCGACTTCAACTCATACGTTCGCATGCTCAAAATTGTACTTGTTCGGGTCGAGATGGAGCGCAAGACCCTAGATTTTGTCTCATAAACTCCAGACTGCAGATTGTTGTGGATTATTATGACTTATTGCATGACTCTCTTGATTGGATGGCTGCAACCATACGTGAGTCTATTTATTGATCCTTCCTGCTGGATGGTTGTGTCCATACCTCATATCTCATTTTTTATATATTCTATTATGGATGGCTACGCCCATGCCACATGATTCATGTATCACAGATATCAGTTGTATTTGTAATTGCAGGTATTTCGACAGCAGTGTATGGTTCGAACGCGTTCTCATAAAGCATTTCACCCCTCCCTCTCTCTCAGACTTTATACTTTAGGGGGCATCTGTTACATAGCATTTTGTCACTGTCCCTGCAATCCCCAACTTGCACATTGGAGGGTCGTTTATGTGACCAATACGCAGTGTCATGCTTTGCAAATACCATCCTTGCATCCCTTTTGATGAAAACAACATTATTCTTGTTGAAATTTCCCTAAGTAGAGATGTGAAAATCCCTATTTTTGCCTTGGCGCGAGTAGCTCGTTACATCCTCACACCGACCAGGAAATTTAGCACTGAGCCCGCGCAACTTGGCGCTCTGTGCTAGTTAGACACCCGCGCCAAGCTTTTTATGGAATGTTTTTTAAAAATAGAGGCAGAGGTTCCATTCCAACCACCTCAGGGATGAGTCACTGAGAGTGGTTGGACTGAAACAACCACGAACTCCTTCCTTTAGTTAGTAGTTTCCACCTCCCTTGGTACTCTCCTAAAGGATAGGTCTCCCTACCACCTTTGTAGGGATCCCAACCTCCTCTCTTCCCTCTATATAAGAAACTATCTCCTTTAGTAGAAGCTACCTGAACGGCTGAATATCTGAACTAAGATAATTATACTATAACTAATCTGCTAGAGGAGATAGAGTAAGAAATATTGTGTTAAGAGAGCTCGATTTGATGACTTCTAAGAGAGCTTGAGTCTGAATTCCCTTACCAACAATTGAGACGCGTTTCTACTGAACCCCGCTAGAGGAGATTACGATGTCAAAGCATCGGTTGTACTCTTCCTTCTACTCATTAATATACATGACAACTGTTTGGTTCCACTATTGTGTTATGATGTGATTTGTTTAGCCCTATTTGACTAGCTAATAGTTATAAGTCAAACTGTTCTGTCATATGTTGTTCTTGTTCTTTGTCCTATGTGCAGGTATCTGAGCGTGACAGCGAACGGATCATGACTTGCCAAGGCAGGAGCGAGAGACCACTACTATTTCCGCAACATCGACAGCGTTGGATTCAAGGTAGGTCAATCTACCATGTCTTGTGTTCATTAATTAACTAGGAAGCAACACTTTAGCATGTCTTTTTGTTACTAGACCCACCCTAGGGCTAGAGGGATCGTCTTTGTCTGCAGAGAGGATTTACCTTCATAACACTTACCTTCGGAAAAGGGTCATAAGTATATCATTGTAGCAGTGGACTACTTCATTAAGTGGGTTGAGGCTATTCCTACCTTTGCGAACGATGGTGAAACAACAGCCATATTTCTTTTCAACCAAGTCATTTCTCGTTTTGGTATTCCTAAATAGATTGTCATTGACCATGGCAGTCATTTTCAGAACACCATGATGGTTGAGTTGGCTCTAAAGTTAGGTTTCCAGTAGGAGCATTCATCTCCTTATTATCCTCAGGATAATGGGCAAGTAGAAGTCGTGAATAAAATCTTGAAGGTTATCCTGCAAAGGACGATTAATAAAGCTCGATCCAATTAGCACATTATTTTGTATCCTGCGCTTTGGGAATATTGGATGTCAGTTAATACTGCAACTAATTTCACTCCTTTTCAACTAGCTTACAGGTTGGAATAAATCTTCCCTGTGGAATGTGAAATTCTTTCTCTTAATATAGTTGTTGAACTTCTTCCAGACACTACCAGTCTTAAAGAATGTCTCGTTTATTTGGAACGTCCTTATGAGTAGCGTCGAGACGTAGCCACGATTAATGAAACTCATAAGAAGAGGGTGAAGTTTCAGTGCGATAAGATTGTACGCCCTAGCCTTTTCTCTGGAGGCAACCTTGTCCTGGTCTATGATCAAGACAAGGATGCCTTGGGGGTAGGTAATTTTAAGTCCATGTGGTACGGTCTATTATCTCTCCAAAATTTCCCAGGGTTGTTATGTGTGTTCAAAGAAATATTAGTGGTGACTATCAACCACTTTTTGAGATTAGGATCTATCCTTCCTAATTCTGAGAGAGGGCTCTCTCTTAATGATTTAAATTTTTTGTTTTAACTGATTTTAGGCTAGTTATGTAAGATTGATTTGTTTTGATTTTGATTTGTTGGTGGAATTACAGATATAGATGGATAGTTGTCTTTTCTACTTTTCCATTGGGCTATGGAGTCAATATATCAAGAAAACAGGACAGAATCAAGTCATAAAAGAAGCGTTACAGGGCATGGTAGCTGAGAAAAATCAGATCTTAAAGGTTGAATGGTGAAGTGGTTTTCAATCGGGATCAAGGAGCAGTTAAGGATTCCTTAAACCAAATGATGAAGGAAGGTTAAAGAGGTAATTCGGGATTAGAGAGAAATTAAGGATTCTCATAGCCAGATATCAAAAGAAAACATTAAAATGAATAACAGTTCATAACAAAATGTATTTAAAGAAATTCTGCAATAAAATTCATGTTATAACATTTATATTTGGAAAACATGCAAGTTTATGGAATACTTATGAAAATAAAAATGAACAATTGAAATATACTTCATTGAAGTAGCTCAACACATGAATCCTATAACGAAATACCTTTATTACATGTCTTTTCTATAAACTTGGAAATGGTACAATAAACCTTCAGGTAGTAGACAAATTCAACTATAGAAATATTCAGGAATACATACTCAATACTTCGAATTGATGAATTATTTATACAAAACTTAATACAAAATATCCTACAAACTGATTTAGGAATTATTCAAGGAAAGAAACATATCTTCATTCAAGAAGATAGAGATACCTATTTAACTAAATGCAATTTGTCCCTACTTATTTGATTTGTTGTTTGCTTCTTGATATTTGTTGTCTTTCACACTGGCTGGCTTTCACGCTGGCTTGTATTTCACGTTGCTTGCCATTTGAATTTGCTTTTAACTCTTTATTTTATCTGTATTCATCTCATCTATCTTTATCTATATTCATCTTTAACCTGTATTTGCTTTATCTTCCTACTCTATTTACTCTTCAACCTGTTTTTACTTTTACCTGTCACAGTAAATCACACAATTTTTCCCAGGCATCTTCCTCTGGAAGTTTGATTTTTATCATCCTCCTGTAAATCTCATCTGCTTCAGTGTACTTGGTAAATGTATGCTTGTTTACAAAAATATGATTTACCTCATGTTGGAGGTAAAAGAGATTTTCAAAAATTTGAAAGAGTACTTTTCCTTTAGGAATTCCTTTCAATGAGAAATTGTTGGAATTTTATTTGGCTACTTCCCTGATATTTTTATCATAATCTTCATGCCTCATTAGTATTTCATTGATTACTAATGGATTAGGCAGACCTTTTAGTCTCCAAACATCAAACTTGTTCATGAATCTGTTCACTACAAGCTCCATAGTTTGACACTTATCCTCAAGCTGTGTCATCAGATTTCTCTTGGAAAACACTTTTTTCACCTATAAGATTGTTTATGTTCTATCACTTATCCCAATTTCTTATAATTCATGCTTGTTTTTATAATTGAGAAACTTAATTATCTCAGTGTCTTCTTCTGGTTTCTTTCCAAGCTCTTCTTTGACTTTCTGAATAGCTTCACTAGCTTCCTTTATCAAATCTTTCTGTTCAAATATAACTTGGATAGAAGGCCAACTATCATTAACAGAGTTAATGATATTGGCCCACGGTTTTTTCTTTGCTTGGGCCAAAGGCTCTGCCAATGTCAATTATTTTTCTAACTTATTTATCTTGTCATTCAATCTGTTGGATTCTATCTTTCAACCTTATGCATTAGCTAAGCCAATTTATTTTCATCTTCTAGATTTTTCACTTGTTCTTTGAGCCTATTGATCTCAGTAGTTTGAATTGACATATCGTGTATGGCTTTAATCAATTTATTTACCTCGTCATTAGGATGAGCTAATGTTGTTGTTTGTGTAGTAGTTGGAACTTATTTTGTCACTGGAACTGTTGTAGCTAATGGAACTGATGTAGATAATGGAGTTGTTGTTGCCACTGAAGCTGAAGTTGAAGCTATAGGAATGGAAGTAACAGGGATTGCTTTCATGGTGGCTTGCTTTTCCTGTACTAATTTGTCCATTTCAGTTACCATCTCTTTCAGTTGAGCTGTCAACTGAATGATGAGATTCATCATTTCATCCTTCTAATTTTCATTCTCCAAAACTTCTTTAGTTTGTGGATGCTTTGTTGTAGGTATTTTCAGATGTTTCTTTAATGCAACTATGTCTGCATTCTTCTTCTTAATAATCTCTTCTGCTGCTTTGATATCCTTTGGATTATATCCAACCTCCATGAGCAATTCTTCAAGTGATTTTATCTTGTTATCCTTTGCTTGTGAATAAGTTTTTTCTAGTTTTCATTGTGCCCTCATATTTTCTAGAGAATTCTGTATTTTTTGGACATTTAAAGCCCTATTTTTCATAGTGGAATAGATCATTTCTCCTGCTTGCTTATGAAACTCAATCTTATCTATGGGAGGTACATTTTAGCAAGAAATTCAGAAGTTGTTTTCTTGTAATCTGTTGATGATTTTGGAGCCTACACTATTGGTTGCAATAATGTCATTTTCATATTTCTACTTTTGTAATCAAAAGTTGTAAGTAATTTTTTTTGGTCACTAGGAGTTTGTTTCCCATACTGGGCATAAGTTACAGCTTTCAATGCTTCATTCTTCAATTTAATTTCTTTGTATTTCTCCATTATATATTTCTCTTTATCCATTGGTTTGCTTGATGATGAAACCTCTGCACCATGTTGTATCTAAATCATTTGAGCACTGGAGGTTGATTGTGGGTGTGTTTCTTCTAAAACTGTTGGAGGTGAATCATCTCTAACCACTATATCTATATCAATGACTTCAAATATATCAACTATTTCTACCTGTTCTATCACTAGATTCAGTTTTGTATTTTTCCTATACATTAGCTTGAATTTGGTATCAGAAGTAGTCTCTATAGAATAAGAACCTTCCTCTCTTGCCCTCTTTGAATTTATGTCCTGTGGGGCTGGAGTAAGCAGGATGGAACTAGTATCAACCTACTTTTCCATCTCCTGTAAAGTATTTTCCAACCACTCTGACTGGTTGGAATACTTTTCAACATCACGATTTGACTCATGAATAAAAGGGGTCAATTTGAATTTGACTCTTAACTTACGTATGACTCCCAAGGGATCATATTTCCATTTGAAACTATTACTGAACTTGAAATCTTTTAAACACTTTTCTGCTTGTTGACCAGCATTCATACTATTGAAAATAAAAGAACCAAGCTAGTTCTTAACATTAAATTGAGTTTTCTTCTTTGCTAAAAGAAAATTAACTTCATCTGAATTTAGGATTTGTTTGATGTATTCCAATGCAAATAACCTCATTGGGAGGTATTTGGGAATCTTGTATGGAATAAGTTGGCATCCATATACCCTAATTTTTGTATGATTCTGGTATAAATACCAGTCTCATGTTTTACTTTGATCTAACAATTGTAACACCTTCTTTATCTCTTCACTGACTCTAGGTTGAATGATACTGCTTAGCATATGAAAAATTGGATAAATAAATGAATCAATGAAGTCTTTATAGCTGAATTCTATGGAATCCTTTCTGATCAAGGATATCCAAAAGACTACAGATTGAGGGTTACCCGCTATGTCCAGTTTTTGGAGGCTAAATGCAAACCTTTCTGATTGGAAATATAAGAACAAATGGAACAAAACTAAGGAGTAATTAAATACTCCTTCCTCTGGTAATTTGACCAGCTGTTCATGGATTGCATCTGATAGGTATTGGGCAAAGTTGAATGTTGAAGCTAGAGGCTGACCTGGGCAGAATATGGACAAAAAACCTAAGATAGATGCCTCTACATATTCATCAGTAAAATACCCTAAAACACATGACAGCATTGTGACAATATGTCTGGTTCTCTCTGAGAATATGGAAGCTGAGTATGGAGAATTAATTTTTGGGGCTTCTACTGATGGAGGAAGGAAATTCTGGAATATTTGGAATCTTTTGGGAAAGTCCAGCTTCAGATAGATTTAAGTGAGGATTTCAATGGATAATGGGACTTCATCGGGCTTTGGTTGGATCTGTAACATCTGATTTATAGATTGAGCAGTAATTGTGAAAAGGATCTCTTGATTTGGGGTAATTAGAGCTCTTTCATTGGGAAAATAATTGATCTGGCAGGGTCTGATGAGTTCAGGGAATTGAAAGGTCTGTGGGAAGATGTATTTAGGCAGGTTTGAGTCCCACAGATGGATATCATCAGCTTGATCAATGAATTTGTCATGGATCCAGTAGTGGAGCTCTAAAAGGTTGAAATCAGTGATTGTATCACTGATTTTGAAGTCTTTATCAGCAATAGGGGTGTGGTCAACATCTACCACAGGTGGTTGCAGAGGGTTAATGGATATAATTCTCTGAAAGGCCATTAATCCATTCAATTTATCAATTATTGTGCTTAATTAATGGTTTCTGGTGCTTAGGATTGCCTGGAAAATCAAATTTTTGGTCTTTAGATGGGGTTCTGGCAATAATAGGATTCAATTATGGTCTATAATGGCTTCAAATTGGGTCGGCAAAGTTTTTTTTAACTCTTTTTCGCAATTTGTAATATTCCTTTTTCAGAAAAATTGTCAATCAACAAAGCAAATCTATTCCAGAGATAGACTATAGGGGCATTTACTGGATTTGTCACCTTTAAACAAAGGATGAGCTCCAGAGGCTACCTAGCCCTCTAGCAGACTCTGTCTATAGAGTGATTGTTAAAGGACAATATCCCCAATAGGGAAATACAACAAGATTTGGAATCTCTCAATATTGCAGCTATAGCAATAACAAATACATCAAATGGAAAAATAGCAGTGAATCATGTACATATGAAATTCCGGAGAATATAATGGCCATCATATTAAGACATAGCAGCTTAAATTATACATATCCTTGAGGGAATAATCTCTCAAGCAAGGCATAACAAGCCTCAAGAAATCTGTACATACAACTATGAAGAACATTGTTGAATATATCAAGCCCTAGGCCATGACTGCGCAGTTATGGAGAGGAACTGCTGCATAAATAATGAAAACACAATGATATAGCAATGTAGGCTCAAATAAAGAAGGGGGAGAAATATCTCAACCCCTGAAAATACATAACATCAATCCTTTAAGAGGATTGGCTGAAATCTATACAAAAATGGAATTTTGCATAAATGCCAGAGTTGCTAGGCAGCAGCAACTCAAGAGCTGGAAATTGATGTAGAAGGCTGAAATAGCTGTTGTAGATGAAGATCCATTCTCCAATGAAAATCTGAAGTGAAAGGTTGATCCTTTCACCAAGACTTCCCCTCCAAAATCTGCTAATCCCTCACAACAAATATGCACCCAGAAAAACGTTGTCTAAGAGAGGGACTGCGTTGCCTCTGATGGAAAGTGGTTGGCCTGGTGCCAAAGATGGTGGGATATGCTCAAGAGACACTTTTTCTGATCTCCCAATCAATAGAAGCTCTCTCCACTGAAAAACAAGCTTCGGATGGTGTGTGGAAACCTCCCCAGCAACACTGCACAATATCTGTTGCAGAAACTGCGCTGATGTAGATGGCTGAAGTTATGGCCTGAATACCAAAATATGGGGAATGGAGTGCAATCCTTCATGAGCTACTCAAGAAGGAGAGGAATTCCTAAACAGGACTCCCTCGTGCCCGAATGCACTGCAGCTCTGCTGAACAGCAAGAGGCAG
Source organism: Pinus albicaulis (assembly GCA_034641835.2). Taxonomy (NCBI): domain Eukaryota; kingdom Viridiplantae; phylum Streptophyta; class Pinopsida; order Pinales; family Pinaceae; genus Pinus; species Pinus albicaulis. The sequence goes on from CM076569.1 coordinate 155,494,783, forward strand.
CAACAAGTCTCTAAGACTCAAATGTAAAATGATCAAAGATAGTCTCAATGGCTGTCTTGTTCCTCTTTTAAACAATGAGCCTTCCCTCCATGGGCCCTACTTCTAATTAGGGTTTCCTCCATCTAGAATCTTCCCTCCTACGTTTTCCCACATAGTAGTTTGACTTGGTCAACCTTGGCCAAGCATGTATGCAAAAACCTCCTTTCACACATGGAGGTGTGAAATCCAGCTCCAAATAAGATCCTCTTTCATACTTAGAGGATTTTTATTCTCTAATGATGCAAATAATGGGTCCCCTACCCATTTTATTAATCTCTTTAACAAAAATTAATGTTCCATAAAATTTGGAACATTACAGTCCTCCCCTCTCAAAATATTGCTTTCCCTCAAGCAATTGCAAGGATGAACTGAGTTTATTTCTGCCCTTCCTCCCGTAGAATCCTTATGTGATGATCTCCTCAAGGAAAAGGATGCCATATCAGCAATCAAGTCTCCAAACTGTCCCTCCAACAAATGCAATCTAGCCTTGGGGTGAACATTCCCAAATAGCTATCATGTAGGAAAAAATATCCATGAAGGAACTAAGAGATGTCCAAGGGCCTCCTTGAGGCATGAGATCTGATATATAATGGGAATTTTCATCCCCCATATGAATCTCTCATCCCCAAGCCATCAATCATAAAAATAAGTTGCCTCCCAACAAGACAACTCATGGAAAATCTCCCTCCACCTTGAGCTCCAGAAATGAAGGTGGGTTGAAATCTGATCATGGCAAGCACTATAACTTGCCCCATGATTTCCTCTCCCCCACTTGTGACAAGTGTGGAGTGTATGTTTATCCTGGGCTGCAAATGTATTGCCCTCAAATGGAAAAATGAAGAGTAATTCCCCAAGAATCTCTCCTCCATCCATGAAAAATCAGCTAGCCCAAGACATGTCATCTATGATGAATAGGACAAGATAACCATAGAATGACATGTTTTCTATAGGTTATACCATGTGCAGAAAGTGAAAACAATTCCTCATAGGGTTATAATGCAACCTCATCCACTGCAGCTGCAGAAAATAACATGGCACGCATTGCACAACAACAAATATCACATCTACAGTTACTAAGTAGTAAATAGATGAGTGAATCAGCAACATAAGGTCAATCACCTGCCCATATACATACAATGGATGGATAACATTACCAATCCCATGGCTTACCCCACATTTAAGCAAATATGTGGTTGTAGCCATGCCTCCTCTCATGTTCCCTTTAGAACATGCACTGCAGAAAATGTGAGAATTTTTCTCACTCAAAGACACATCCAACTCATGTGCCTTTCTCATAATCATGCTTCTTATACAAATATACTCCATACCAGCAAGGAATTCATGATCAGCAATACGATAAGGAAAATGCTGAAGGTTTTATGTGTTGCAAGAATGTACCAACAGTTTTCCCATAAGTGACAGCGCAGTTTTCCAAACTGTTGCTTTAGAAAATCACATGGCAAGTTGTTTTGTGTTACATGAATAGCTATGTATGTCATGATAGCTATTGATAAAAAGAAAATGGCTGAGTATATCAACTGATCATACATGAAATAAAACACTTGCCCAAAGCCATATAAAAGATGGTTGTCTCTTGTAGAGCCATGCACTACAAAATAATGGTAAGAGTATACAAATCAGCCAATGTAAAAACAGATTTCTTACCATATACTAGGAGTAAGATGATGTATGGATCCATGAATGAACCCTCCATAGTTGTTTGGCATTCTCCCACGAAGAGGAATGAACTAGTTGCAGCAAGAAGACCCTTCTTCTCATGCTTGGAAATCCAAGTCAAGAAGAATGTATCATAGATGAATTCTTCCACTACCTCATCCATCTCAACTTCTCTTTGTTTATCAAGTGCAACAAATATGAAGTGATCCTAGGACCTATGGGTTATGGATCCACCACACTTCCGCTGGACACACTTCATCCATCGGTTACTGCTCCAAAGAGATAACGTTGTTGGCCTATACACATAGGCTCTCATCAATATCTAGCTCCATTCTTTGACATGCTATCTATCAAAGATATCTTTCGTGATGCTGCAATACATAAGAAGCCCCTCCCAAGGTGGAAGTACCTGTCTATCATCAAAGACCAAGGAGATAATGCCATCTCCTCCTCCTGCAACATCATGCAAAGTATGAGAGAAATTTCTGCCCTTGCTCTCTCAAGCAAAGCAACAAAGTATTGTGTTGCTCTCCCATACTTCCATCATACAACTCATGTGATGAAAACAAAATGAATGATATGAGCATCACATCAACATCATGCATCCATACTCTGTGCTGCTCAATTATGTAAGTATCATGCCATCTCCTTCCCATTCCTTTGGTACTCCTCCCATGAGGGCTACCATCCTCCCAAATCAATTCTTGCTCTTTGCATTTCATGAGATTTTGAAATGCAACTCCTTGGAGACCTCTTAGGAAAGGCCTCTCTCCCATGACTATGTTGGATCTATGAGGATCCAAATGTGATGGAGGTGATGTCTCCTCTCCACCCGTGTTCAACAGCACTGTTGATTCCTCCAATGATGTAGCAGTTGTCTCTTCCTTCGGTTTTACAATTTGCTTCATGATTCTCCATGGAGGTGTCATGGTTTACTCCATCCTCCAAAAGCTTGCACTCCCACCTTTAAGGCTGAATTCAAATCATCAAAAATGTATGAGGATGAGGGTTCTTCTCCTCCTTGAACCCTTTGCACAGTGCAGTGCAAACATGAGGCCCTAAAGTGGCCATGTGATTTGATCCTTGGACCTCTTCGTATGAAATTCCACCATCCTTAAGATTATTTGCTGAAATAGAAAGTGGAACTTTACTCATACCTTGGTGGATCTTGGGACCTTCTTGGGTGGCTGCAATGGCTTTTCCTTCAACGGCTTCCTCATCCATAGATGTAGAAGGCTGCTCCTCCAAAGCTGTAGTAGCGTTGGTGCAATTCTCCTCCCATGGTGGAATGGCTTTCCCTTGTCCACCCTCCATCAAAGGTTTGGATCAACCCTTGAGAAAAGTCTCCAAAAGAACTCACCCTTGAATGGACCAAGGGTTTGAACAACCAAACAGAGGTTTTATCCTCCATGTGCAGCGCTGCCATTTCCACTGCTTCTTTCTCTGCCACTGGTTGCAGCAATAAAAATGCCTCCACCTTCTTCTCCCAAGCTCTAGCTGAAGTAACCCCATCAAATGTAGACAATAGAAGCCTATTGCCTCTAATTTCTCCTTTTCCACAGGGAATTCTCTCCTCAATCTGCTGAATATACTGTGAGAACGCTGTAGCTCTTCTGAATGCTGCAAAATGGGTTTTATAGTCACCCAGATACTTGCTTAAGATCTGGAAATCCAAGCATCTCCCATGCTGGTCTTCAAGAGAATAGGAAGTGCATGGATCTTCCTCTTCTCCCCTTTTCTTCTCCTTCTCCTCAGGAAGGCTCTTCTTTATTCCAAAAATAGATGAGATCAGTCTCATCTTCTTCATCATTCTCCTCTGAAATCGAACTCACAGGCTGTGCCAGTTCGATGCTCTGATACCACTATAATGTTCCTTTTTCAGAAACATTGTCAATCAACAAAGAAAATCTATTCCAGAGATAGACTGCAGGGGCATTTACTGGATTTGTCACCTTTAAACAAAGGATGAGCTCCAGAGGCTACATGTCCCTTTAGCAGAATATGTCTATAAAGTGATTGTCAAAGGACAATATCCCTAGTAGGGAAATACAACAAGATTGGGAATCTCCCAATATTGCAGCTACAACAATAACAAATACATCAAATGGAGAAATAGCAGTGAATCATGTACATATGAAATGACGGAGAATCCAATGGCCATCATATTAAGACATAGTATCATAAATTATACATATCCTTGAGGGAATAATCTCTCAAGCAAGGCATAACAAGCCTCAAGAAATATGTACATACAACTATGAAGAATATTGTTGAATATATCAAGCCCTACGCCATGACTGCGCAGTTATGGAGAGGAACTGCTGCATAAATAATGAAAACACAATGATATAGAAATGTAGGCTCAAATAAAGAAGGGGGGACAATATCTCAACCCCTGAAAATACATAACATCAATCCTTTAAGAGGATTGGCTGAAATATATACAAAAATGGCATTTTGCAGAAATGCCGGAGTTGCTGGGAAGCAGCAACTCAAGAGATGGAAATGGATGGAGAAGGCTGAAATATTTGTTGTAGATGAAGAGCCCTTCTCCAATAAAAATCTGAAGTGAAAGGTTGATCCTTTCACCCAAGACTTCCCCTCCAAAATCTGCTAATCCCTCACAGCAAATATGCACCCAGAAAAACGTTGTCTAAGAGAGGGACTGCACTGCTTCTGATGGAAAGTGGTTGGCCTGATGCCAAAGATGGTGGGATATGCTCAAGATACACCTTTTATGATCTCCTAATGAATAGAATCTCTCTCCACTGAAAAAAAGTTCTGGATGGTGTGTGGAAACCTCCCCAGCAACACTGCACAATATCTGCTGCAGAAACTGCACTGATGTAGATGGCTAAAGCTATGGCCTGAATGTCGGAATATGGGAAATGGATTGAAATACTTCATGAGCTACTCAAGAAGGAGAGGAATTCCTAAACAGGACTCCCTCGTGCTCGAAGGCACTGCAGCTATGCTCAACAACAAGAGGCAGCAACAAGTCTCTAAGACTCAAATGTAAAATGATCAAAGATAGTCTCAATGGCTGCCTTGCTCCTCTTTTAAACAGTGAGCCTTCCCTTCATGGGCCCTATTTAGAATTAGGGTTTCCTCCATCTAGAATATTCCCTCCTACATTGTCCCACATAGTGCTTTCCAACTCATGCCAACGCAGTTTGACTTGGTTAACCTTGGCCAAGCATGTATGCAAAAACCTCCTTTCACACATGGAGGTGTGAAATCCAGCTCCAAATAAGATCCTCTTTCATACTTAGAGGATTTTTATTCTCTAATGATGCAAATAATGGGTTCCCTATCCATTTTATTAATCTCTTTAAAAAAAATTAATGTTCCATAAAATTTGGAACATTACACAATTTCAACAAAAATGGTGAAAAAATGTTTTCGGGCGAGCTTTATGACTTTTGATCGGAGGTAGTTAATCATATGGCGCAGAGGTTTTATTTCAAATAGTACCTGGTTTCATCGCATATCAAAAAGGTGGTATGGCAGGTTATCGCACGATGAAAATTTGTATAGTGGTTTTGGGACTGGGGGGTGCGATAGAATATGGGACTACCGCGTGGAAAGGAGGCGGGGGTGTGAAACCACTCATTTCACACCCCCCCATTGGTTTTAAACATCAGACAGTGGTGAGTGCAAAAGGGCTTGGGAGTGGTTAGATCTTGGTGGCGCCAATCAGACAGTTGACGAGTGTTGCGGGATTAGTTGAGGATTCTGATAGGTGGGACCCAGGGCTACTTTACGCGGAGGGGTATATATGCGAAGGTTTGATAATAGATGTGGGTCGGGATTATATGAAGGATTTAATATGTTAGCGGGAGGGGATTTATATTAAAGCAGGGAATTAATATAAAGTATATAAACTATAGGTTATAATAAAATAAAAATGTGGTCTAGAAATATATATGCAGGTTGTTAATGTAATATAAACTTTGGGAAATATATTTAAAGGGGTTTATGTGAAATATATTAACAATGGGCTAAAAATAAACTAAGGGGGGTATTGTATTGAGTGGGGAATTAAATCAAAAGGGAAGTGGGGCCCAATAATACTTTAGCGCTTTCAAATTTTGGACAAGTGGGTTTTTCATGTTTTTTGGTAAAAAAGTGGAGTTAGTAAAGGGGAAGTGAATTTTCAAAGAAAATGGGTTTTTAACTGGGAAAAAAGGTTTTTAGGAAGGGTAAAGGGATTTTTTACAAGGGGAAATAACTTCCAAAAGTGGAAATAGGGATTTTAGCAAGGGGAAGGGGATTTAGAAGTATATTAGTGACATAAGATGAACCAATTGATGTTTTTCATTACTTGTGAAGGTAATTTACCTACCCTTTATTTACCCTAACATTTTTTACTTCATTTATTGGGTGCTTTTAGGCTTGATGACCCTTTTATTTTCTTTTGATTAAGCAAACCAACTTATTTCTAACCTTATATCCTCCAATGGCTCAGATTAAATTGATGATATCACTTTTATTCTCTACCTAACCATTGATCTGTCAAGATTAAATGGTTTGGCCATATCTTTATTCACTAACTATCATTACATGAAATTTAAAAACATGAATGAATCAAGATTAAATTGTTTGATCATCATGAATTGTGGCATTTTTGGACAAGTTGCACACAATTTTATTTGCATAAAGTAAACTAAGAGCAGTGGCATTTGAATGTACAACACTTTCAGGATCTATTTTGTTTCTTTTTGTGGGGTTCGTACTTTATATTCTTTTTTTATCTTCCTTTATTTTAGTCCTTTCATTTTTCTTTTAGGGCATACCCTCTTTTCATTTTTTAATATGGGAAAACACTTGTAGAAAGAAAAAATATGTACAATATTACAAGACTTAACATAGTCAATTCAAAATTATGATTCCTATTATTATAGGACCCTAACAGTGGCTCCACTTGGGGATGGCATCTCCTGGTGAAATGTAAAGAAATTTCTGATCAGTGGCCTTGGAACTTTGACTTTGCTTGCCTTGGAACTACTTTCTGTGATCTCCTTTATTTAATCATATAAGGTTATACCTTTTAAAGCTTGGGACTTTCTCCTCGAGTTTCAACTTTAGAAGATGATCATCCAATCCAATAAAACAAATGAACTAATGGTTAATCTGGAGAAAAGTAGTGCTTCAGCATTCTACCATTGACTAGTCCACCTGGTAGATCTGTTTCATCTAACTCTCTCAAGAAAAATGCATTGTTGCCTCTGTAACCATAAATGATGTATGGGCCTTTCCATTGAAAGTCAAATTTACCATGTTTTCCTTTTTCTTATCTTTTGGAATCCCATTTGAGTACTTTATCACTTATGTAGAAATCATCTTCTTTGGTTTTCTTATCAAATATCTTTTTTATTTTGTCTTGAATCACTTGTGATTTGATATAAACTTCTTCCATGGTTTGCTGCAAATGAATTGTTTGATTTATCCTCCTTTGAATATCATTCGGTTCTACTTGTGGCTCTTGAATCATTTTCATCATTGACACTCTCAATGAGGATGGAAAAACAGCATCCATTCCATATACCAATTGATAGGGAGATGTACCAATAGATTTTTTGGTAGTTAGTATGTCTGCCCATAAGGCATTAACCAACCTTTTATTCCAGGTTTTCTTGTTATCTTCTACTAGTTTCTTGATGATATTAACTAGGCTTTTGTTTGAAGATTATGCAAGTCCATTACCTTGAGGGTAATAGGCAGTAGAATAGCCAAGGTTGATATGGTATTTTTTGCAAAATTCTATCATTTTCTTGGATTTGAAGGCAGCAGCATTATCAGTAATGAGATTTTGTGGACATCCAAATATAGAAAGGATGTTGTTTTCAAGAAATGAGATAATGACAGAGTCTGTGGCTTGTCTAGAAGGGATGGCTTCTATCCACTTGGTAAAGTAACCAGTGGTTTTCAATGTCCATTTATGTTGGGTTGAGGAGGGTGGGTGAATTTCACCAATGAAGTCTAAACCCCATTGTTGAAATGGCATTTCTACAAAAATAGGTTTGAGGGGTAATGGTAAGAGTTTCTGTAATGGTAAGCTTGATAGTTCTTCAGGAAGTGAAATTGCTTTGACTAATTGACTGCTACTTCATAGACTTTCTACTTTTTTAGTTTTTCTTAAAATTCTGTCAAGATCATCAACAATTATAGCAGGTTGTGGATCAGGATGAGCTCTGGTATAGTATGTTCTTTTGGAAGCCATAATTTTAACTTTTAATGATAAATTTTAACAACCCTAAATAAAACTTAAGGTGAAAAAATGAGGAGAAGTGTTTCCTTTAAGGTTTATTTGAAACTGAGGACTGATCTCCCCAGTACAGTTGCCAGTATGTTATCTCTCCAAAATTTCTCAGGGTTGTTATGTGTGTTCAAAGAAATATTAGAGGTAAATATCAACCACTTTTGGAGATTAGGATCTAGCCTTCCTAATGCTCAGAGAGGGATCTCTCTTAATGATTTAACTTTGTTGTTTTAACTGATTTTAGGCAAGTTATGTAAGATTGATTTGGTTTGAATTTGATTTGTTTGTGGAATTACTGATTTAGATCGATAGTTGTCTTTTCTACTTTTCCATTGAGTTATGAAATCAATATATCAAGAAAACAGGATAGAATCAAATCATAAAAGAAGTGTTATATGGCAAGGTAGTTGAGCAAAATCATATCTTAAAGGTTGAATGGTGAAATGGCTTTCAATCAGGATCAAGGAGTAGTTAAGGATTCCTTAAACTAGATGATGAAGGAATGTGAAAGAGTTCAATTGGAATTAGAGAGAAATTAAGGATTCTCGTAGCCAAATATCATAAGAAAATATTAAAATGAATAACAGTTCAGAACAAAATGTATTTAAACAAATTCTACAATAAAATTCCTGTTATAACATTTATATTTGGAAAACATGCAAGTTTATGGAATACTTAAGAAAATAGCAATGAACAATTGAAATATACTTCACTGAAGTAGCTCAACACATGAATCCTATAAATAAATGTCTTTATTACTTGTCATGTCTGTCAACTTGGAAATGGTACAATAAACCCTCAAGTAGTAGATGAATTCAACTATAGAAATGTTCAGGGATCCACACTCAATACTTCGAATTGATGAAGTATTGATACAAAATATCCTATAAACTAATTTAGGATTTATTCAAGGAAAACAAAATATCTTCATGTAAGAAGATAGAGATACCTATTTAACTAAATGAAAGTTGCCCCTGTTTATTTGATTTGTTGTTTGCTTCTTTGATATTTGTTGTCTTTCACGTTGGCTAGCTTTCACGCTGGCTTGTCTTTCACGCTACTTGTCATCTGACTTTTCTTTTAACTATGTCTTTTATCTATATTCATCTCATCTATCTTTATATGTCTTCATCTTTAACCTATCTTTGCTTTATTTGCCTACTATGTTTACTCTTCAACCTGTTTTTACTTTTACCAGTCACAATGAATCACAATTTTTCCTAGGCCTCTTCATCTGGAAGTTTGATTTTTACCATCCTCCTGTAAATCTCATTTGCTTCAGTGTACTTGGTAAACGTAGGCTTGTTTACAAAAATATGATTTACCTCATGTTGGAGGTAAAAGAGATTTTCAAATACTTGAAAGAGTACTTTGTCTCTAGGAAACCTTTCAATGAGGAATTGTTGGAATTTTCTTTAGCTACTTCCCTGATATTTTTATCATAATCTTCATGCCTCATTAGTCTAACATTGATTACTAATGAATTAGACAGACCTTTTTGTCTCAAAACATCAAACTTGTTCATGAATCTGTTCACTGCCAGCTCCATAGTTTGACACTTATCCTCAAGTTGTGTCATCAGATTTCTCTTGGAAATCATTTTTTTCACCTCTAAGATTATTTTTGTTTTGTTACTTATCCCAATTTCTTATAATTGATGCTTGTTTTTAAAATTGAGAAAATTAATTATCTCAGTGACTTCTTCGGGTTTCTTTCTAAACTCTTCTTTGACTTTTTGAATAGCTTCACTAGCGTCATTTATCAAATATTTATGTTCAAATATAACTTGGATAGAAGGCCAAATATCATTAACAGAGTTAATGATATTGGCCCACAGTTGTTGCTTTGCTTGGGCCAAAGGCTCTGCCAATGTCAATTCTTTTTCTAACTTTTGTATCTTGTCATTCAATCTGTTGGATTTATGTGTTTCAGCCTTATGCATTACCTGAGCCAATTTCTTTTCATCTTCTAGATTTTTCACTTGTTCTTTGAGCCTATTGATCTTAGTGGTTTGAATTGACATATCCTGCATGGCTTTAATCAATTTAGTTGCCTCATCATTAGGATGAGCTAATGTTGTTGTTGGTGTAGTAGTTGGAACTTCTGTTGTTACTGAAACTGTTGTGGTTAATGGAACTGATGTAGATAATGGAGTTGATGTTTCCACTGAAGCTGAAGTTGACGCTATAGGAATGGCAGTATCAAGGATTGTTTCCATGCTGGCTTGCTTTTCCTATACTAATTTCTCCATTTCAATTTCCATCTCTTTCAATTGAGTTGTCAACTGAATGATGAGATTTATCATTTCATCCTTCTGATTTTCATTCTCCAAAACTTCTTTAGTTTGTGGATGATCTGTTGTAGGTAATTTCAGTTGTTTATTCAATGCAGTTATGTCTACATTCTTCTTCTTGATAAGCTCTTATGTTGCTTTGATATCCTTTGGATTATATCCAACCTCCATGACCAATTCTTCAAGTGTTTTTATCCTGTTATCCTTTGCTTGTGAAGAAGTTTTTTCTAGTTTTCACTGTGCCCTGATATTTTCTGGAGAATTCTGTAGTTTTTTGACACTTAAAGCCTTGTTTGTCATAGTGGAATAGATCATTTCTCTTGCTTGCTTATGAAACTCAATCTGATCTATGGGATGTACATCTTTAGAAAGAACTTCAAACGTTGTTTTCTTGTAATCCACTGATGATTTTGGAGCCTGCACTGTTAACTGCAAAAATGTCATTTGCATCTTTCTAGTTTTGTAATCAAAAGCTGAAAGTAATATGTTTTTGTCACTAGGAGTTTGTTTCCAACACTGGGCATAAGTTACAGTTTTCAATGCTTCATTCTTCAATTTAATTTCTTTGCATTTCTCCATTATATCTCTCTTTATCCACTGGTTTGTTTGATGATGAAACCTCTGCACTATGTTGTTTCTGAATAATTTGAGCACTGGAGGTTGATGGTGGGTGTGTTTCTTCTGAAATCGTTGGAGGTGCATCATCTCTAACCACTATATCTGTATCAATGACTTCAACTGTATCAACTATTTCTTCATGTTTTATCACTAGATTTAGTTTTGTCGTTTTCTTGTACATTAGCTTGAATTTGGTATGAGAAGTAGTCTCTACAGAATAATAACCTTCCTCTCTTGCCCTCTTTGAATTTATGTCCTGTGGGGCTGGAGTAAGCAGGATGGAACTAGTATTAACCTGCTTTTTCATCTCCTATAAAGTATTTTCCAACCACTATGACTGGTTGGAATACTTTTCAACATTAGACTTTGACTCATGAATAAAATGGGTCAATTTGAATTTGACTCTTAACTTACTTATGACTCTCAATGGATCATATTTCCATTTGAAACTATCACTGAACTTGAAATCTTGTAAACACTTGTCTGCTTGCTGAGCAACATTCCTACTATTGCAAATAAAAGGACCAAGTTGGTTCTTAATCTTAAATTCAGTTTTCTTCTTTGTTGAAAGGAAATTAACTTCATTTGAATTTAGGATTTGTCTGATGTATTCCAATGCAAATAACCTCATTGGGAGGTATTTGAGAAGCTTGTATGGAATAAGTTGGCATCCATTTACCCTAATTTATGTATGATTCTGGTATAAATACCAGTCCCCTGTTTTACTTTGACCTAACAATTGTAACACCTTCTTTATCTCTTCACTGACTCTAGGTTGAATGCTACTACTTAGCATATTAACAATTGGATAAAAAAATGAACCAATGAAGTCTTTATAGCTTAATTCTGCGGAATCCTTTCTGATCAAGGATGTCCAAAAGACTACAGATTGGGGGTTACCCGCTGTGTCCGATTTTTGGAAGCTAACTGCAAACCTTTCTTATTGGAAATATAAGAACAAATGGAACAAAACTAGGGAGTATATAAATACTCCTTCCTTTAGTAATTTGACCAGTTGATCATGGATTGCATCTGATAGGTATTGGGAAAAGTTTAATGTTGAAGCTGTAGGCTGATTTGGGAAGAATATGGAAAGAAAACCTAGGAAAGATGCATCTACATATTCATCATGAAAATACGCTAAAATATTGTGACAATCTGTCTGGTTCTCTCTGAAAATATGGAAGTTGAGTATAGAGGATTACTTTTTGGTGTTTCCACTGATGGAGGAAGGAAAGTCTGGAATATTTCGAATCTTTTGGGAAGTCCAGCTTCAGATAGAGTTCAGTGAGGATTTGATAATGGAACTTTATCGGGCTTTGGTTGGATCTGTAACATCTGATTTATAGATTGAGCAGTAATTGTGAAAAGGATTTCTTGATTTAGGGTAATTAGAGCTCTTTCACTACGAAAATAATTGATCTGACAAAGTCTGATGAGTTCAGGGAATTGAAAGGTCTGTGGGAAGATGTATTTAGGCAGGTTTGAGTCCCACACATGGATATCATCAGCCTGATCAATGAATTTGTCATGGCTCCAGCAATTGAGCTCTAAAAGGTTGAAATCAGTGACTGTATCACTAATTTTTAAGTCTCTATCAGCAAGAGGGGTGCGGTCAACATCTACCACAGGTGGTTGCAGAGGGTTAACGGATATAATGCTCTGAGAGGCCATTAATTCGTTCAATTTATCAATTGTTGTGCTTAATTAATGGTTTATGGTGCTTAGGATTACCTGGAAAATCGAAGTTTTGGTCTTTGGATGGGGTTCTGGCAGCAATAGGCTTCAATTCTGGTCCAGAATGGCTTCAAACTGGGTCAGAAAAGGCTTTTTGAACTATTTTTCGCAATTTCAACAGAAATGGTGAAAAAACGTTTTTGGGTGAGCTTTATGACTTTTAAGCAGAGGTAGTTAATCATATGGCATGGAGGTTTGATTTCAAATAGTACCTGGTTTCATCACATATCAAAAAGTTGGTATGGTGGGTTATCGCACGATGAAAATTTGTATAGTGGTTTTGGGACTAGGGGGTGTGATAGAATATGGGCTGCCACGTGGCAAGGAGACGGTGGTGTGAAACCACCCATTTCGCACCTATCCGCCCTCCCCCCCAATCGGTTTTAAACATCGAAAGTGAAAAGTGCGAAAGGGCTTGGGAGTGGTTAGATCTTGGTGGCGCCAATCAGACGGTTGACGGGTGTTGCGGGATTAGTTGAGGATTCTGATAGGTAGGACCCGAGGATACTTTATGCGGACAAGTAGATATCTGAAGGTTTGATAATAGATGTGGGTTGGAATTATATGAAGGGGTTAATATGTTAGCAAGAGGGGATTTATATTAAAGTAGGGAATTAATATAAAGTGTATAAACTATAGGTTATAATAAAATAAAAATGTGGTTGGGATATATATGTGCGGGATGTTAATGTAATATAAACTTTGGGAAATATATTTAACGGGGGTTATGTGAAATATATTAACAATGGGCTAAAAATAAACTAAGGGGGGTATTGTATTGAGCGGGGAATTAAATCAAAAGGGAAATGGGGTCCGATAATACTTTAGCGCTTTTAAACTTTGTACAAGTGGGTTTTTCATGTTTTTCGATGAAAAAATGAAGTTAGTAAAAGGGAAGTGAATTTTCAAAGGAAAATGGGTTTTTAACTAGGGAAAAAAAGTTTTTAGGAAGGGGAAATGGGATTTTTACAAGGAGAAATGACTTCCAAAAGTGGAAATAGAGATTTTAGCAAGGAGAAGGGTATTTAGGAAGATATTAATGATATGAGATTAACCAATTGATGCTTTTTATTACTTGTGAAAGTAATCTACCTACTCGTTATTTATCCTAACATTTTTACTTCATTTATTGGGTTCATTTAAGCTTGCTAACCCTTTTATTTTCTTTTGATTAAGAAAACTAACTTATTTCTAACCTTATATCCTCCAATGGCTCAGATTAAACTGATGAGCTTACTTCTATTCTCTACCTAACTACTAATCTGTCAAGATTAAATGGTTTAAACAGATCTTTATTCACTGACTATCATTACATGAAATTTAAAAGCATAAATGAATCAAAATTAAATTGTTTGATCATCATGAATTGTGATATTTTTTGACAAGCTGCACACAATTTTATTTGCATAAAGTAAACTAAGAGAACTGGTATTTGAATGTGAAACACTTTCAAAATCTATTTTGTTTCTTTTTGTGGGGTTCATACTTTATATTATTTTTTTATCTTCTTTTATTTTAGTCCTTTGATTTTTCTTTTAAGACATACCCTCTTTTTGTTTTTTAATATGGGAAAATATTTGTAGAAAACAAAGGTATGTACAATATTACAAGACTTAACATAGTCAATTCAAAATTATGATCCCTATTATTATAGGACCCTAACACGGTCCTTTCATCATTAAAAGAGTCTTGAAAAAGGGAGCTTACGAATTGGTTTATTTTAATGGAAACAAGATGGTGGAGCCCAAAAATGGGCTCTATCTTAAGAAGTATTATGCATAGGCTTGTGCCTAGCATTTACTTTGGTTTTGTACATATTTTATATTTTTGTGCATATATTTCTATAGGTTTCATTATGACGTCGATGTTTTTGATCTGCCTTCGCAGGTATCTATGGATGATATGATCTATTTAGGATTTGCCAATGGTGCTAGTCGACATACCCGGAATTTGGCTTCCGCGACTTGGGTAATTCACTATCCATCCAGTCAGTTGTTAGTCTCAAGGGGCATATGTACGGTCCTGCTTCGAAGAATGTTGTCGAATATACTGTTGTTGTTAATCTACTATTTGAAGCAACATCTCTTGGTGTTGGTTTATTAGTAGTATACTTGGATTCACAACTGGTGGTGTCTCAATTAAATAACATCTATCATGTCAAGGATTCTTATTTATATCGTCAATTTCTGAGAGTGTGTTTATTACAGAAATCATTTAATTTTATTACATGCATATTCCACGATCAGAAAACTCATTTTTTGATTCAATAACTAATCAAGCATTAGATTGGCATATAATTCATTCATCACATTAAAAATTAAAAATAATCAATCATCATTTATATATATGAGTGTCACATCACGAAACTGTTTGTATATAGATAGGGGTCATATGTTCAAAATGTTATACAAAATTGGGACAAAAATATCCTACAAAATTAAGGCTTAAGCCCAATCATGTCTATTACAAAAAATATCAAGTCATCTTTAATCTATGTATGAGGTCCCTGCCTTGGATGTGCATTCCGAAAAAATATTATGGCAGTTGCCACATGTCGAAAAACTCACACCCACTCTCATGATACACCAACCACACACCTCTGCATAGCCTCGGGTAGATCCTTGATCCAACTTTAGAATCGTTAAAATTTGTATCGAAATTACTCAGTCAACCAAGATGGTTATTTGAAATATTGTAATTGTCGATTATGTAATGATTGATCAAGATGATCATTAAATTTGTAAGTTCAAATGTGCGACATCGATCGACATCGACTTCAGATGCAACTCTGGCAAATGTCCAAAGCGCCAATCAAAGACATTGTCAAATCAACCTGCGACAGAAAACAACGAAGTTTGTTATAAGACTTATGTAAGTAAAACTTGTTCTAAGTCTTTTCGTAAAGGTCAAAACTGTCTAATATCCGCTTTTGTAAAAGCCAAAATTGAAAAATCTATTCCTAGGGTGAATTGTTAAATTAGGTCCTATTCCTAAGTTTTCTAAACTTATGGACTTAAGTCCCTCGCAGCAAAGTTAAGCCATAAACCTTTGAAAAAGGTTCGGAGGATGAATGTCAAAGTCCTAGTGTAAAAGGTTATTAAACCTATGTCCAAATATTTAAAAGGTCGATAGGTTTTATATTCAAGTTCGAATATCAAAGTTCCATAAACCTTATTGTAAGGCACATTATGTAATGGGTTGTAAAGTCAAAAGGTCAGACTTGGGTTCTATAAACCTCATGTCAAAGTCCGAAAGATTTTTCATCAAACCTATGTTATGTCATAAGTCAAAGGTTCGATGTAATATTACATCGCCAATATTATGGTGCATGTCAATGGTTTGGAGAAATATCAAACCCGCAATTTAAAGTTTCGAACTGTTTTATAAAGTTCGATTCAGGTTTTGTAAAGTTCTAATGTCAAAGTTTGGGCATCGGGTTATATGTTTTAAAAACATTGTAATACACCCACAGATTTATCCAACTGCATGTTGATAAACCGCGTCGGAAGGCAATGAAACGTGAACAGTTATGTAAACTGTGTTGAAGACTACAGAACCACGTGGTTAAGAAACTGTCAGAAGCCACAGCAAAAAGTTCCAAAACTGTCGAAGGCACAGTCATATGAACCGCTGTCGAAGATAAGTCAGTGACCAGTGTTGAGCCACGTCAGAAGACTGCGAGCGGAGCTCGGATAAGACATCGATAAGAAGACCGTAACGGCACGGGATTCCGCTTGTTCACACGGTGCAGTTAATATCCTCCACGCGGTTAGCATAACCGCCGGAGAAGATTTTATTATAAAGTCTAAATCAGGGTTTTATTTTAATGTCAATGCAATAATAATGCAACAAAATCCTATGTAAAGGAACCTTTATCCAAAGGTGCATGGATACGCTGATTCGAAGCTTATCATCACTAAACAAACTCCAAGCATATTTCTAAATGTAGAAAACAAATTCAAAGATCAAGCCATGAGGTGGAATGATTCCATGTGAGGCTTTCAAAATGGATCAAGTTTAAGAGGTTCATGAATGTGGTGATTCGAAACTTTATCATCACCAAATATCCTCCAACGAAATGCCAAAGGCAGTAAATGAAGATTCGAGGCAGATTGTAAGGCCTTGATAATATGAGCTCTTATGTATAAGAGGAAAGCATATTTCTTTTCATAAGTTAAGTGAGTGTGTGAGCACTTTTTGAAGAGCGTAGGAGGCACTTTTTAAATGAGTGTAAGAGAGCCTTCTTCTTTGTAATGTAATGAAGAGCATGTGAGCACTTCATGAGAGAGTGAAGAGAGCATTTTCTCTTTGTAATGTAATTGAGAGTGAGCACTTTCTCAATAGAGGAGAGTTTTCCCTACTTCAGGAGGAAGTAGGTCGTCTTTAGAAGACAGATAAAGCAATTGGTGGAGAGCTTGTTCTTTGCAGGTTATTGAAGGAGCAAAGCGTCCTACTTGCATAAAGACAGCAATTGAAGTACGTTGATAATCAACGAGTTCAACTTCAACATTCAGAAACTCTTTCAGCCACCAATCTGTCAAAGGTCCATAAACTTTCAGTCCTCAGTTCATTTTGGCGTGCGAATCAATCCATGTCCTTTCTTCTGTTTTGAAAGAAAGGATTTGTATCAGTTAGCCTATTCAAGGGAAGGTCCATATCTACAACATCAATAGTGAAACTGATGATTCCTTGTAGCATATTTTCTCTCGGCTTAAAGAATACAACGGATGCACAATTCTGAGGCGGACTCGGAGACGTAGTCTAGGTGGGACGAACTCCGTCACAAAACATCTTTGTCTTATGGTATGATTCGTGTGATTGATTTGAGATTGTTCAATCTTTATTTCATGCCTAAACAGTGAATTCACATAATAACTGTTCAGTAAAATTGCCAGTCACATGTTGTACAAGGACTAGAAACGATCTTGGTTAAAATTCCGCATTTTAATAACCTGAGTATTAATTGCTTTAAAAGTTCTATAGGCAAAGTCTGTAGAGGGCCAGGTAGCCTCTGGATCTCAACCTTTTCTGAAGGGTGACATATCCAGTAAACGCCCCTACAGTCCATCTCTAAAATAGAGCTAAGTAACTCAGGTCATTTTCAAATCAATCCTCTATTGCTGCTATATGCACTTGGCAAGTTAAACCCTCCAAGTTCCTTTGTACAACATGAAGGACTTTTTCAGTATCAGCAGTGGAATTTTTTGCGTCTCTTCCACGGCGCCTATGCATATGCAGACCCTCAGGGCTTTACTAATCCTGCATTTGTGTCATGATCAACAATTTTGTAAGAATTTTGTCTTATGAAAAAAAAATCATTACATGTTTTTGAAAATCAAAAAAATCAAATGATACCAAAATCTTAAAAGCAATCTTACCAATGGACCCCCATGCAGCACCAGGTGGAAGCGGCAGATTTGGATGTACTCTGAAGTCCATGCCTGCGTAGGGGTACTCCTCAATGACGATGACTTGTTCTCTCCACAAAAGGAAAAATTTGTCATCAAAGGTAGTCCTAGGGACCTCGCCACCCCTTTGTCTTTTCATCAAGTCAACCCACCTTACTATGCGCGGATCTCTTGGGATGTTGATAGTAGAAATCACCTTGGATTGAAGACCTGGTAATCTATCAAAAAAGAAAGTACAAATTATTGTACCATATCCAAAGTGTTTGGTCATGTTCTTCCGAATATAAGTTAATTGCTTTCTCAGATTGGTCAGTAGAGTTATGCACCAATCATATAATGTGGTTAGGCAATCTGTCGCCAAACTCATTATAGCACGTGATGCTTGATACAAAGATGTTGATCCAACTACCCTGACAATTGTGAAAAGGAGAATTCTCATATGTAGTCCGTCTACTTCTCTAATCGGTATATGTGTCCCTACCTTCTGGGTATCTACTGAATAGTAAAAGTGAATGTAGTCATCCACATTGAGACCTCTTAAGGCCTTCCCTTGCAAATTAACTAGATCTCCTCTTCAGGAAAGTCCAGTGATGAAATATATATCCTCTACCTTGATTCGCAAGGGCATCTGATCAATCATAAAAGCATCCCTTCTGGATCCCTGGGAATTTCAAAGCATTTCTAGCAACCTTGTATTTGTTTTCATGTTCGACATTTTGAATAATTTCAATAAACCACATCCTCTAAGCGCATCCAGTGCCAATGGATCCTCCATCACTTCATTGTCAATTTCACTATGTTCCCTTTCCCTCCCGCTAATAGACATCATGTATCATTCAAGAATTTTTCATTTCGTTAAAACCGTGTTTCAAAAAATTGTGTTGTGCATACGCGGGTTACCTTCATACACAGTGACATGTACACGCGACTTCAATATGCTCAACCCGTGTATACGCAGAGGTTAAATCCAAAAATGAAATATCTATGGTCAAATCACTTGAAATGATTAAAAAATTCACTGAGAAAGTGATTCAGGGGATTACCTGGAAGATTCACGATCTCATCATCATAAAGCATTCGTTCCAAGGAATTCTACATTATTTTATAAACTGAAGTCCCATCATTCCTGATCCCATCATCTCTTTTGCAAGACAAGAGAAGCCAAACCCCATCGCAGCGTCTCTACTGCAACTGGCTTCATAAATCTCTTGAGAGCTACTTTGCCACCATCAATCACATGTCTCACAAAGTGATACTTCACATGAATGTGTTTGGTCTTGTTGTGATAAGTTGGATTTGCAGACAAATGAATAGCACTCTGAATGTCACAGAACACATTTACTTCCCCCTGCATCCTTCCATTCTCATCAAGCATAGATGTTAACCAAATTGCCTCTTTACAAGTATCTGAAGCAGCTATATACTCTGCTTCAGTAGGGAACTAAGAAATTGTCTCTTGAAGCTTTGACATCCAACTAATTGCTCCCCCTGCAAGAGTAAAAACATAACTTGTAGCAGACCACATTTGTCCAAATCACTTATATAATCAGCATCCACATATCTGCAGACTGATCATTCATGACCATCAAAGATGATGCAATGGTCACTTGTGCCTCTCAAATATCGAAGCACCCATTTCACTGCTCCCCAATGTTCTTCCCCTGGATTTGCCATGAACCTGCTGACAACTCCAACTGCATGTGAAAGGTCAGGTCTTGTAAATACTATCGCATACATTAAGTTTCCTACTGCATTTGCATATGTTACATGAAACATATACTTCTTTTCGTCATTAGTTCTAGGGCTTAAAACGGAAGAAAGCTTAAAATGGGAAGCTAATTGAACATTTACAGGGTTCACATTGTTCATACCAAACTTTTCAAGTACTTTCTCCACATACTTCTGCTATGATAACCAAAGCTTACCATTCATCCTATCTCTGTATATCTCCATGCCCAAAATATGTTTTGCCGCTCTAAGATCCTTCATCAAAAGTCCTAAAGATCGACATAAGACATTCTTTATGAAGATGTGTCTTATGTTGATCCTTGTCTATTTCAATTAGAAGACCCATTTACATCAAATAACACTTCTCCCTTCAAGAAGTTTTACAAGATCCCAAGTATTGTTCTTGGCTAAGGAATCCATCTCTTCTTCCATAATCTTTTTCCATTTTTCGTTGTCTGCATCATCAATTGCTTCCTGATAACAAGAAAGTTCCCCATCTTCAGTACTCAATGCAAAAGATGAAGCAAAATCTTCATACCTTTTGGGTGTTCTTCTTTCCCTTGTAGACCTTCTAGAGTGACCAATTGTTGAATTGGTTCTTGAAATTCTACAATTTCTTTGCTTTTTCACCTTTTTCATTAGAAGTCTCTCCTTCCTTTAGACTTTTGGGAAAAAAATTGGTCTCCAATTGAATTGGTTGATTTGGCGATACATATCCCTATTCAACATTTTCAATATCTGATTTTACACGAGAAGATTCATCAAATATTACATCTCTACTAATGACTATCTTTCGTGAAGAAGGATCCTACAATCTATATCCTTTCACTACATAATCATACCCAACAAAGGCATAACATTTCGACTTTGGATCTAACTTTGAACACTGATTCTTAGAAATAAGAGCATAGGCATCACAACCAAAAATCTTTAAATGTGAATAATAACAAGACTGACCCGACCAAACTTCTTCATGAATTTTGCAATTTATGGCAACAGAAGGTGATCTGTTAACTAAATAACAAGCGGTAGATACTCGTTCTGCCCAAAACTCCTTTTGCAGACTAGCATTGTTGATCATGCTTCTGGCTCTTTCCATAAGTCAAATTTATACGTTCAGCAACTCCATTTTGCTGAGGAGTAGAAACAGTTGTTTTTTGTCTAACAATCCCTTCATCCTTATAGTATTGTTCAAATTCTAAAGAAGTAAATTCACCGCCATTGTCAATTCTTAAACATTTAATTGATTTGTCTGTTTTCTTTTCCACCATAGCTTTAAATTGTTTAAAAACATAAATACATTATTTATTTATTTTCAATATATAGATCCAAACTTTCCAAGATAAATCATCAATAAATGTTCAGAAATATATTACACCTCCATAAGACATAGTAGGAGATGGTCCCCAAAGATCAGAATGAATATAGTCCAAAATTTATTTACTATTATGGCTTACAGTTTTAAATATTGGTTTACATTGTTTTCCATACACGTAATATTTACAAAAATCCAACTTCAAGGATTTCAAATCAAAAAGCAACTTGTGGTTCATCAATACCTGAAGACCTTTCTCGCTCATGTGATCCAACCTGCTGATTCCATATACGAGTACCTCCTCCTATTTTTTCCGATACAATCATTGCCTCACTGATCTGAGTACTTCCTTTGAGTCTGTAAAGATTTCGAACATTTTATGTCTTCATAAAAACCAAGGCGCCTTTTGAGCTTTCAGCTCTCCATTCAAACCTGAAAACTTATAACCATCTGAGTCCACAACTCCCAAATAAATCAATTCAAGGACATGTCTAACATCAGTTAATGTTCTAACTGTATTCTCATACATCTTAATTTTCACGTTTCTCTCATCCTAACAGTCTGACAAGAAGCATTATTTCCCATAAACACAAAACTACCATTTACAACTTCATATGAAGTAAACTAATTTCTATGCGAACTCATGTGATGAGAAGCACCAGAGTCTAACAGCGAATTTTCAACATTATGCGAGACATTACAAATAGGTAAAGCTTCATCTACTATTCCTACTTCAGCAAAAAAAAAACTTCATCAATCATACTTGAATCACCCTGATTTGCTTCATTATTCTGGGTTTCCAACAGAGTTTCTTGAGGTGTCCAATTTTGTTGCAGTACCAGCAATTGGCTTTACACTTCTTGCCCTTTGATTTTGATCTAGAAGAATCCCTTGCTTTCTCCCCTCTTTCTTTTGACCAGCTTCTAGCTACCATGGCTTCTAGTGCAAATATTTCAACACTGGATTTTCTTCATACCTATTCAGATAACAGAGCTCCCACAACTGATTCAAATTTCCAAGAATTATGAGTGCTCACACTGATTAAAGTTACAAAGTGGTCCCATAACTCGTGCAAAGAACACAAGAAGGTTATAGCTTTGTCTTCTTCCTGAATTTTAACTTTCAAATCCGACAATTAGCAAATAAATGTATTTAAAATATTTAAATGTTCTGCAACTTTTGTACCCTCCATCCGAAGACTATACAATCATCTTTTCAAATCAATTATGTTGGTTAATGACTTGGTCATATACAAAGTTTCAAGTTTTCTCACAAACCTGCAGTCGTTTTCTTTTCAACAATATTAAAAGGAACTTCATCTGCCAGGGATAACCTAATGGTACCGAGAGCTCGAACATGTAAGTCCTCCCAGTCTAAATCTATCATGTTTGCAGTTTTTTCTTCACCCCGTCTAATTCTTTGTGCGATCCTTGTTACACCAACAAGTCCCTAACTTTCAGTTTCCACAATGCGAAATTGTTCTTCCCATTGAACTTCTCCACCTCGAACTTTGCATTCGTCATTTTGGCTATTTCTTCCAACAAATCCTTCTACCATAGTTTCTTGGTTTTCCTTCTTTCTTAAATATTTCCAACTAGGGTTTGAAAAAAAATTATCATTTCCCCTTCTTTCACTTGAGGTTTATTTCTGGTTTCCAATCTTCAAAATTTCTTTATACAATAAAGTTGGTTTCCAATCTCAAAATTCCTTTCAGAATCTAACTTCCCTTCTTGTTCTAAATCTCCAGAATTTTTACAAAAACATTTCAAACCCTATTCAAATAGTTTCTGTTCAAACCCTTCCACTTCAGAATTTCAGAAATAAACTTCCAATTCTTCTGTATTATTTTTAATTCAGAATTTCAGAAAAAAATTCATAAACAGAATTTCCCTTTTCTGTGTCACTAGATTTCCTTTTATTGAAATAAATTAAAATAAATTAAATAAATAAAACCGAGCTTTTTAAATCCGCTTCAATTCTTTAAACTTCTTCGAAAAATTAATTATGTTGTGTTTAAAGAACTGTAAATTTCGTTTAATTCTTTAAACTTCTTAAAAAATTAATTATGTTCTATGTTTAAAGACCTGTAAATTTCGTTTAAAACACAAATTGTACTTGATTCTACCATGACAGCTCTCTTCGGCTCTGCACCTCCAACTGCTGGCTTGCGGCGCCTCCAAACTTTGGCAAAGTCGTTGCTCCAACTGCTTGCGTTCGGCGGTTCCAAACTTTGGCAATTCAAACATCGGCTTTGCACAAACAGCTTTCGGCTAAGGGACTCTGCAAAAACCCTTTGTTTCTATTTCACGGTGTAACTTGTCTCTCTCACTGCCACAGCTCTCACAACTCTCTATGGCTCTGACAAATAAATATACAATGATTTACGTGGTAAAACCTTGACAAGGTGTCAAAAAAACCTTCACGAAGCAAAAAACCTCCACAACAAGGGGTCAAAAAACCTCCCACAACAAGGTGTCAAGGAAACCTCCACGAGACAAGAAATTGGAAACTATATTATATGATAACTCTCCATAGATACAAGCCTCTCAGGCCAACTCCTCAATAAATATGAGCTACTTCGTTACATAACTGCTTCTACAATAGCTAAATTGCCCATAATTACATTTACTTAATTTTTGTTGTCATATTTCAACAACCACAACCACTCCTATCACCATGGCATAACTATCACTCTGGTGCCTTTGAATATAAGTCAATTTCTTATATCTATATGGATGGCTATATCGAAGTTCTTGCTCTAGAAGCTCTGGCTGGCTCAAAATAAAGCCATTTTCAATCAAAACGTTTACCTCCTTAATTGTGTAACTTCATTTTCAATCAAAACGCTTACCTCCCTAATTGTGTAACTTTGTTGGCTCGGAGAGAATTATGCTTTCATATTATCTCATGCAAGGCAAATCCTCTGCGATGATCTAGAACGAGCATGGCGGACCGTTTCAATTGATGTAAGCACTCCTAGGGAAAAGAAACACTCCAAAATCATGTTGATTTCCCTCTAAGATTTCTCCAAAATCATGTTAGCAGTTTCAATTAAGAATAGAGTTCTCCAAATTATTTTTTTATGGAGCCTTGAAAGGCGACCCAAGGGAGAAAGGTGCAGGGGGAACTGTTTTTCACCTTGAAG
The DNA here is from genome assembly GCA_034641835.2 of Pinus albicaulis. Taxonomy (NCBI): domain Eukaryota; kingdom Viridiplantae; phylum Streptophyta; class Pinopsida; order Pinales; family Pinaceae; genus Pinus; species Pinus albicaulis. The sequence continues at coordinate 155,519,005 of CM076569.1, forward strand.
AAACAATCTGAAGAAACAATCCAAGGCAAATTCGCATGGTATCCCGAAGTTCAAACCAATAACTTGGCAGAAGCATGAGCTCTATATAATTTAATGGTGTTTGATGACTCACAACTGATAATAAGATATCTGCATAAATGATCTGAAGTTAGAGATCCAAAACTGGAAACCGTCATCAATCGAATTCAACGTCAGATTCTCCATCAAGGATGCAATGTAGAATGGTTCCACATTAAACGACAAAACAATCTACTAGCAGACTCGCAAGCCAACTTGGCTGAGCCACCAATGAATTCTTCATGTCGCGCATAGTACTCATTACAACCCTCTGCCATGATGAATGGTTATGTCACGTACGAGGGTTTTATTACCACTTCTTTCCCACGCTTCTATCTGGTATCGCATATGCTCACACCCAAGCAGTTGGCTCACAGAGCTAAAAAGTAGCTTGGCAGATTGTCATGCGACACCGCTCAACGTTGCAAGCAGCTTATTCCTGGTTATTTTTACTCCCCCCCTCAATTACAAGTGTAGATAGGGAATTTGGACAGCTGTGAGCCTCTCATAGCTCCCTTCATCGGCATGAATTGGCACTTCATTAGTTACATTCTGGCTTGAACATTGTAACACGCAAACTGTCATTGCTGGAGAATCCTCCAAGCAGAGAATTAGATGTCAAATTGAGCATTTTGTTGCACCTGAAGAGGAGGGTTGATTCCCTGAAAAAGGGTCAACAAATTGGAAAGGCCGACTTCTACATAGTTATTTCAATCGAAGAGCGTTGGTGCAAACTAGCACTCACCCTCTCTTTTTTGTATCTTTAGAATGTATGCACTTCAGGTTATTTTTTGGTTCTCATATTGCTCAGACCAATTAGAAGCTCTCTGCAAGCCTGGTCTACCATTCTAGTTTTCCATATGTTTTATGTTGTGTATAATGTTTATCAAAGGTTCTATATAAAACTTCATCAGTCTATACAGAAGACTTCAAAGATTTTTTGTTGCATGTGTAATCAGCAAAAGAACTTCTCATGAACACTCGGAAAGGGATTTTTTGTAATGCCTGTGTGCCTCAACTACAACATTTTATAATATAAATATTTCCCGGCGTTTGTTAAAAATAGCCCTCAAATACTACATATCATTCTAAATCACTGCGGGCAAAACTAAATTGCCAAGACAGAAAGACGTCCTCTTATTCGCTTACGAGGAGAAAACGTAATTATTCAAAGTGGATATTCTTTTAGAAGGAATATATATTTAATCAACGGAATGTTGAGCAACCAGACTTCAGCTACCAATTAACCATATTAGCCTTTTATTCAGCACTTTAGATGGTATTGCCATGTTATCTTTGGGCATAATCAGCACTTTGGATGGTATTACCATATTATCTTGGTCAAAAAATGATCTGCAAGATGAATGTGTCCTCTTCTTTGCTCAATAATAAAAGGTGTAGTTAAAACAATAGAAGAGGTATAGTAAAACAATTGAAAGTCTCGCTATCAAAGTTAAAATACTTCTCAAGGAATGTATAATTAATGTGTACTAGCTAAGTGGGATGTGTCGGGATCGTGTATTTTGTTATTTCATTCTTCACTCTTAATACAGATTATGTTGTAAAAACACATTTTCAGTGGAAAAAAAATGCTGGAATTCGAGGTTAATAAACAAAATCCTCCAGGAAATATAAAGTGCAGCGGAGCTGGCAACTCTTTGGGCTTATCAGAAACAATTTGTACTCATAATGGATGAGTTTTCCACGAGTATTGATGATGTCATTGTGCTGATAAAACTTGCAATCGTTCAGCATCACATAAATAAGAATGGGAAAACTTAACAATAGTTAGGGCCTACTCCAGTGTTTTCTCGGTGGAGAGAAAAGCACACAGCAGATCATGAATAGACTGGGTGCAGAAATGAACCCAATCAGCAAATGCCCCAAACGGACATATTTTAAATGCAGGCCACTCAAGGTCAATGTAGGGAGCGTGGGGGCATGGGGGACAGGAGGCTTTGGCTTTCTTTTGAGTGCCACACATTGAGTACAAGCAGAAAGGGAGCTCAAAGACGATGGCTTTGAGATCAGAACAAAAGGGCGAGAAGAGAGAGGGTGAAGCCAAGCCAAGTTCGAATCAGAGGAGCCGGAAGCCTTCAATCCTTGTTTTTCCTCAAGCAGGTTATGTATTCCAGAGCATTAAAATCCAAAATTGTTAGGATTTCTGAGTTGTCTTCGTGTCAGCCTCTTAGTTTTTATGCCAAAATAAGAGAGGAAATAATCGAAACATTTGAAGACCTGTAATGACTTCTGCTGGGATATCTCCAATTGCAGAATTGCATAAAGATTCAATATCAATGCCCATCACAATATAGGAACAAGCATGGATTTCATTTCTGATTTATAGTCCAGCCATTTTTCAACATTTCATCTTGATTCTGTGTGTTTGTGCTGTACCACCAAAGCAGTTTTTAAAGTCTCAGCCTGATTCCATGTTTGTTCTGCAGTGCCAAAGCATGTAAACATTGTCTTCATCCCTATGTTCAATGCGGCCACAGGTCATGGATAAATAGGAGGCATTTTCAGAATTTTGTTAGCAAATTTTGTATTGAGGAGAATTGAAAAGTGATTGAATCTCTGTAAGTGTACAGAGAGTATTGAAGTTTGCAGTGATTAACTTGCTAAAAAGCAAGTTCATTTTGTTTTACAGTTTCTAGTGTAATTTGAAAAGATGCAGAATTCACACATTTTCAATCAAATACACAAGCCACAGCAACTTATTACTGTAAAATGGGAGTAGCATAATAGTGTGTTACTGTTTTGACAGCTCTGCCTGCAAGTCTTCAACCACATTACTTGGTTTTTTCCTACTGGGAAGAACCACTAGACATTCTGAATTTCAGCAAATCTTTGTGCAATTTTTATTTTTACTGACTACAGTGTTTTTCACAGTTTTGATCCAAGAGCTTAAACACCTCTGTATTATGTTCTCTGGCCTCAAATTGTGAAGTTTTCAAGGGTTTCAATTGCTGTCTTGGACATATTTTGTAGCACTAATCATAAATGTACACCTCTGGTTTGAAATTTATCAAGCTTTGCAAAAGCATTTCGATCAATCAATTAGCCTGTTGGAACAAAATTTTGGTCTTGACAAAGAATAACAGACTTTAATAGCCGATATTCAGAAAATATTTCTCGCTGCAAGTAAAAGTTGCATACACAGCACAAAACACATCCAACAACTGGAACATTTCTGGCATATTCTGAATATTGAAGGATTCTGGTGCAGACATGCAAATCTGCAAATACTATCCACAGAGGAATTGCTTTGCGGCTTGCCACCCTAGGACAGTGAATCCGGTAACTCTACATACCTTCCTAAAACTACACCAAACCTTTAATCAATACACAATAGCTTCATGAAATATCTCTGCAAATCAAGCAAACTGACTATCATATTGCTGAGATGTGTGTTACGCTAATTTCATTAATGAAATATTCACCAGGTTACCTTTCCTACAAATGTGGCTATAAAAACTAAAAACTAATATGAGCTCGCACACATTTCTTCTACAAAAACATAGAAAACATGATCACTACGTACAAAATAGTATGGGCCACAAATCTCTTACTGCATCTTATTACTAAAGACCAATCTCACATATAGCACGAACATAACACAACATTAAAAGGTATAGCAGAGAGAAAGCAGGGAGGTGTCATAACAGTCAACACATGTAAGGATCTCAGAACTGATTATTGCAACATTAGTGTTGTTGTAGCCAACGTCAAAAAATTGAAAACACCCCCACTGATATATGTGAGTTCTCAAGAGACTAATTTCAAAGAATTATAGTGGCTCAAAATTGGTTATAGATTTAGAAAACAAAAAAACATTTATAAATATTAAGCTTGAAACTGACGTCTCAACAAATCCTCAAGCATATTTCACTAAAAAAGCCTCAACAGAATAAACTAGTTCAAAAACAAATGTCATTACTTCAAACAAAAGGCTGTCCCGAATGCTCTTATACAATCTGACACCTAACCACAAAACTTTGAAAAAATACAATGAGTTATCTTTTTCTCTAATATCTCCTGCCCATTCCACCACCACCTTGGAATCCACCTGGCTTGATGAAACCACCACCACCAGCTGGGGGATCCGCCTGAAACAAAACACAAATGTGAAAGCAAAATAAATTAACTACACCTAAGACAGATCTAAACTGTTGAACAAGGTGCTACAAACCCAAAAAGTGAATGACAATTAAATAACAAATTCCAATCGAGGACAGCAAACCTGCTTAACAACTCCAGGTAAATCAGACATGCCCAATGAAGCAAGCATATCCATAGTTTCTTTATCAACCTGCACAAAAACACTTGCAAGTTAAATAACATTACCAAATTCATAAACAAAGCCTAGTTATGTTAGGGTTCAGAACATTATGAGAGAAATAAATATAATAATCCAGCAACAATACACAAACCACTTACACCAGATTTACCCTGGAAAACCCCATTCAGGGTAAAACCAGCCAACAATAGATCTATTATTGTCCTTGGCTAAAAGTTAAAACACAGCCAAGACGGCCAACAACCTGAACTTTCACTGCTCAACTCTGGCTCAACACAATGGAGAATATCCAAGCCTTTTAAAGACTTAAACTACATGTAATACCGTGAGTCAGCAATACCAGGTGCCCAAAACCACAACTGTTAACCATAACTGTTGATACAACCTCAACTCCACCACTGGGTCAAGTTTATCTAACAAGTTAATCATCTATGCAGAAAATACATAAAAATCTTAACCTGTAAATGTAAGGTATATTTTACAAGCCCGGGTTGATACGTCAACTCTTTACAGATGTGTAATATATATTATAAATATATGGCCAACCCATTTTGTATTTTGAATACACAAACAAAAAACAAAAAACAAAAAAACAAAAAAAGGTTGGAAGGATGAAAAAAATCATAGAATGACACCTTGTCGAATTTAATTCCTCCTGGTGCATAACCTAAGTTGCACAGGTACCCATTCCAGGTTTCCGTCTCCCATGTGGATTCATGAACAAGCACTTAATCTCATGAACTCAAACTAACGGTGTTATTCCCAGCAAATAAGTAGGTGAAGCAGGCCAAATTAAGTACCAAAACCCCAATTATTGATGCTTTTGGGTAAGTGGGTGTCACAACCTTCACAAAAAGATTTTTGATTTTTATTTTTAAGAAGGACCAAAAATGCAAGAATATGACCAGGACTTACCCCAAGACCCTAATCCTTCACTTATCTCACACCCGCATGCACTCAAAACACTACGTCACCTTCTCACTTTGACCACTTCATGTGAGTGATCTATTCTTGCTAAAAATTGTGGACAATGATAAACAGTGAAGTGGTTAAGTAGACTGAATGTTTGATTTAACTTTTTAATGCTCAAGAGTTGAGCCCTGCTAATATCAATTTTCAGTGTTTTTCTAATCATTGTGTGGTTTTTCAAAACTTCAATGAAACAATGTGTATGTTTTTGTTGTTGCCTGCTGAAAATGATATTATGCAATCTGCAAGTTTTTAAATATTAAATTTTTATATGTAAGTGTGTATGTATGTATGTGCACTAAATAGATATATAGTGAGAAGTGCACCCCTGACAAAACCAAGTCCCCTGTTTCAGAAATGCCACCCCATGCCTGTCAACTAACACAAGTACCCTGCCAACTTGGCGCATAACTGCTCAGGGGTTAAGATGGATATATGCTAATTTAAGCCTTCAACCCTTCCTAACTTCAGCTCAGTCAAGTGAGGTTATCACTTTACTGAGATAGAAGAGTTAACACCGTAGATATATAGTGCACAGTGCACCCCTGACAAACCTAAGTCCCCTATTTCAGAAACAGCCACCCCCATCCCTGTCAACGAACCCAAGTACCCTGGCAACTTGGTGAGTAACTGCTCGGGTTTTAAGATGGATATATGCTCATTTAAGCCTTCAACCCTTTCTGACTACAGCACAGTTAAGTGAGGTTATAGAATAATTAACTTCACCCTGCTTATTCTCATTGCTGGAAATGAAAATAACCAAAGAAAGGCTACGGCTGTATAATTTTTGAAACAATATTGAACAATAAAGAAGATAATGCTAGGTTATTCAATCGTACCGATTGAAACATTATTCATCACACATACTTATTGAAATAATATTACATTTGACAATTCATTAAGGGATCCAACCAGTCGGTATTGCAGTTACTTGTGAGTTTTTCTGATGAATTTGGGGACTGTCGATTACTTATTTAAGATAGGTGATAGATTGATGTCATAGATTTTACTCTGATTCATGTTCATTATAGTAAGATGTAGATCTCTGCTTATATTTCATTCCACACTATAGCCTCATGTAATGTAACCACGTAGAAAATACCAATGGCATCCATGTTCCACTGGAAATGGTGCAAACCAATAAAAGTCATTCACAGAAGAAAAATTGCATTCAATAAGCATCGCATGCTATCATAATGATACCAATAAACTGTGTTACTAGAAACAGGAAACAGGGAACTAGAATCAAGAAAATAAGAAAAACGGACCCCACCCCCTCCAAATATATTACAAACATAAAAAAAAAAATCGATAAACCATCGCAGAGAAAAATGTAGAATTGCACACAATATGCATCCTCCAAGGAAGCTATTGTGTAAAATACCAAGTCATGTTACTAGAAACAGGAAACCGAAAAATTAACAGGAACCAAGAGACATGGCTAGAGTATTTCAGGGAATATGAACGCTAACAGCTATCCCTCCCATCATATATTACTTATATTGAATTGGTGAGTAATGCAGTGTCAAGATAGAAATGGGCAAAAAACTGAAAAGGCACGAGAAAAAGATGTCCTTTGTCGAGCATTTTTAGCAGAATGTGAAGACCATACCTCGATAACTTCAGTCTTAATGGCAGACTCCTCGGGTACAAAGTCCATACGCCTTTCCCGTTCTTCCTCTTGAAGCTTCAACGAGATTCCTCTCACTGGCCCCCTTTGAATACGTTTCATCAAATGCTGCAACAAAAAGTGGAAAAAAGATGCACAACAATCAAAAGAAAAAATTAATACGATCCGCCACAAGGATCTCGGTTACGACCTATCAATCACGTACAGAGGCAAACAATGACCCTTTGAGCTCGGCATAAGAGATTTAATAGATCTGGGGTTCGAGAATGAGTTAAAATGCATACATACCGTTGAAAATCCGGCAATTTTGTTTCTGAGACGTTTGGAGGGAATAATGGCAACTTCCTCAACAATTTTCTTGTTGGTATGGAAGTCGAGTGTCATACGAGAGTAGTACCTCTCTATTATCTGACGAGAGGACTTCTTCACTGTTTTGGTCCTAACACGCCCCTGCAAAATTCGTCAAAATAAGCTTCAAAACTCTGAAAATATTCACAGAAATCCCAAAATAAATACATCTGCTGCAAATTTGATCGAGTCACAAGGAAAAGACTCCATGTATTAGATTTGTATAGAGATGAAAATTTCAGCTGGAGAATAATATAATGAACCAAACTAAGATTAATTACTCCATAAACGAACATGTAGCAGATTTCGGAAGACATAACGTAGAGAAACCCAGGCTTACCATCGCGTATGAAACCTGCGATCTAAGGTTCTAGCTCCCCGCTATTCGCTGTGCAATTGCAGCTGCTGGCCCGTTCGACTCTCACCCTCCTCTAGAAAAAAAGTCTAGGGTTTGTATCCAAATACTAATAACAAAACCCTAGCGGATCTAACTCTCATTGGCCAATAAACCCTTTAGACTTCTAAACCCTAGTTCTAGTTTGGCGCTTACCTCGTAAACCCTAGTTCCAGTGTGGTGCTTGACTTCTAACCCTAGTTTGGGCTTCTGGTCACCCTTGAGGTATTACACAAATCTAACTTCACGTAACTCTAACTCGAAATTCACTTCAAAATTAGAGTAAAAATTTTCAAAAGCTTTTGATTTGAGTAAATATCGTGGTAAAAATTTAAAAAATTCCAATTATGATATAGGAACTCACACTCTTATTACATGCATTCACATTGGGGAGATTTTTTATTTGAACAAAAAAATTCATTTAAAATACTATGATATTATTTGACCAAATATTTTATGCATGAATTTGAAAGATAATTTAACTTAATAGCTTTTAAGTGGGCAAAGTTTTTGATTTGATTAAATATTTCGTTATGAAAAATGAATAATTATAAATATAATTAATTATAATTAATGATTAAATTCGTTTATATTTATTTTAATTTTATATTTATTAAATGTTGAGAAGGGATAAAAAATTTAATTAAGATTTAATATTAGTTAGATTTAAGATTTTTGTGATCCGTAATTTAAATAATTGTTTTTTTGATTAATTATATTATTGAGATTAAGTCAACATTTCAAACCATCTAATGTAGTTTATTCTCAAGACAAAATTAATAAATTCAAAATTTAAATAAATTTAAATTGTTTATATTAAATATTTAAAATTACTAAAAATTAAACAAAACCAAAAAGTAATTCCATTGAATTTTTTTTTCTATTAACTAAATATGATATTACATAAATAAAATAATAAAATTTAAATTCAATAGCTTTCTATTTTTTTTATAGTTGTTATGTTGAAAGAATAATAGAACGGGGAAATAAAATTGAACTGATAGAAAGTTGCAATGTGTTTTGCATGCAGGTGGGTTTATGGTTTTCTTTTTCTTAATATATATCATCTCCCAACTTAATAAATTAAGTTATTGATAAGAGAAAATGGATATGAGGTTAAGGCCCTCTTCGTTTCCAAGATTTGTGAAAGTGTGGTCACAAGATTTGTGAAATTGTGGTGAATAGTGTGCATAAGCAGATTATAGAAGAGATTGATATGCATATTTAGTGATAATAATGTAAAGATATATAGATGGGTAGATATAAGGAATAGGAAATACATTTTAAATTTTGATGTGTATAATATATTTGGTATTAGTTATATGTATTATTTATAGGGAAATAAAGTAATTAATATAATTTAATCAATATTCATTAGATTGTGAGGTCATGAAATTAAAGTTTGTTTTGTTTTGTTTTAATAGTGGGAAAATTTATTATAATTCAATTGTTAAATTAATAGTGGGGTAGCTATTATTAGTTGTTAGTTGTTGGTGGTCTATAAGGGAGTAGGGTTTCACTCTTGTTAGATGCTTCTAGGTTTATTCGTAAGGAAGCAGGCTTTCACTTCTAGGTATGTATGTAAGGAAGCAGGATTTCACTTCTAGGTATGTATGTAAGGAAGCAGGCTTTCACTCCTGCTAGATGTCTCTAGGTCACTAACATGTTTTCTTATAACAGAGAAAGAGAAGCTCTTAGCGGAGCAGAAGCAATTGTTAAATTAATAGTGGGGATAGCTAGTATTAGTTGTCAGTTGTTGGTGGTTTGTAAGGGAGTAGGGTTTCACTCTTGCCAGATGCTTCTAGGTTTGTCCGTAAGGAAGCAGGCTTTCACTTCTAGGTCTGTCTGTAAGGAAGTAGGTTTTCACTCCTCCTAAATGTCTCTAGGACGCTAACACGTTTTCTTATCACAGAGAAAGAGAAGCTCTTAGCGGAGCAGACGCAATTTTAGGGCATGCTCCACACCAACTGTGAGGCTATGAGAGATGGAGTTTAAATGTAGATAAGCTAAATATATTTGTCATAAATATAGAAAAAAAAAATTAAATATTTAAATTTGTATGAATATATTATTAATAGAGTTTTTGTATCGATAAGATATATATATATATATATATAATGTCTAAAGGTATATTATTGATACAATTAAATTTTTTTATATATTTGGTAATTAAGTTTAAAAGAAAAAAACCAATTTATATGAATTGATTTAAAATTATGATACAAAATATTTATTGTATGGGTATGTGTAATATTACATATAGTTGATGAGTTTGAACATATTCTTATAAAAGTTACTTGTGATGTTTAGTTTTGGGGAAATAAATAGTAAAGATAATGTAAAGATGGTGTAGATAAACAACAACAAAAAATGAAATGGGATAGTGATTTATTATGGTTAGAATATTGTTTGGAGTCTTGCTAATTGATTTCTAATAATTATCTTTCTTACGAATATTATTTTGATAGTTTAGCATCAAGGATGATTTACAACAAAGGAAAATGGATAATGGTAAGTAAACACATGTAGATTTTAAAATTTTATATGATAGAATCAAATGCAAGATGCTGCTTCATTAATATCTGAGATACCCTCAAGAAATCGTTCATTTGTTAACAAGGAATTCCAAAAAGTTGGCATTGTGAATACCAAGTTTAAACATCCACCAAGAACATCTGCAGCAGATTATAAACAACCATTGTGTTAAAAAAAAAAAAAATTAAAAAAAAAAAAAAATAATAATAATAATAATAATAATAATAATTTGTGTGCAAACTACCCTGAGAAAAAGTCAATATGAGACAACCTAGTGATAATGACTTTGTCATTTAGAGAGGGAATGCCTGAAAAAAATTAAGAGGGATTCATAGAGATTGTTGAGGAAAAGTGTTTTTGGTTATGGGCTATCTTGCTATGAGGGCATCGCATCTTGAAGATGGGAAGAGTGGTAAACAATTAATACTATTAACTTATATCTAGTTTTGCATGAAGTCATATACATGCAAAACCGGTTTAGTTAATATAGGGGAAGTAAAAAGACAATAGTTATTTGACAAATATGTGAGAAAATCTTCGTGCAATTTCGGAAAAATACATGTCAAATGAAGATGGAAGTAATGAGTATATAGATAGGATAGCAATAAACTATCCTTGAAAGAATAGTAACCCTATTATTAGAATAAGATGATGGAAACATGTATAGAGAGAGACAATTGTTAGAAAGGAAGGTTTATAAGTTTGGTCCCCAAAGTCTGTGGTATTATTTAATATATTCACCCTGAGAATGAAGGAAAAAGGAGGAGTGCATAAAGTCTAATGATTTTAACAATTGGCAGCCCTCATAACCATGACCATCCTATAATAGTGAGGCGAATAAAAAAGAGTAATGGAAAGAACGTATAGTGACTCAATGGAAGTTTCACCAACAATGTTAAGTAATAAACTAGAAGCAATAGTCTATCATAGAGCAAAATGGAAGATTTTTGTTTTAGGGAATGTTCATGAGGTGTTACATGGATCATGAATATCCTAGTAGAAAATGGTTTCCAAGTTACAAAAGTATTTCATATAAGAACATGATGAGAATCACTATAAGGTTTATTTAAGGATGGTGCAAGTAAGGAAGAAAATATTGGCAATCAACCAATGAAGTTGAATAATCATGATAATAATTAAAGTCATTTTCAAAGGCCCTAGAAAGTATAATGACATTAGATTAAAGAAGTGAATCCATAATAAGATTGATCAATTGGAGGATGTGCAGGAGGATGTGCATGGCAACATCTATAACAATATTTCCCTCCAAATGGGAGAGCCACATTGTAAAGTTTTCCTTAGGTGACTAACTATATGCATGGATTATGGACATCAAGATGTATGATTAGGCAATTATATTCCTTTGATGCCTTAAAACATGAAATTGTAAGTGGATTACATTTGATAGCCACCTTATTGAATTTATTTTATAGGGTCTTGCCCAAGTTGAGGAATAGTAACAACATTTCCAAAGGTAGAAATTTTATGCATTTGAGAAAGGACGAAAAGAAACCACGGTGACTAGAGGTGAGATATCAAAACCAATTTGATAATATGTTTTTGAAATTGAACAAAGTGAAGAAGTTTCCATTTCTGAAGCTAGTAGACATGGAATATTAGGAAATCAAGACTATTGGCAAAGACAACAATATATCTATGAATATCTAAAATGAGGGAGTGAAGGGATATTTCTATCAAGAAGAAAGTTCTCTTAAGAATATTGATGAGTGGATTGAGCAACATGATTGGTAAGGGTCAAAGTAGTAACCTATGTAATTTAAAAGTGTCAAGATAGGGAGTTGTGAACACTCGTAATTGGTAAAGAATTGTTGGAACAGGGTCTCCTAACAAGCTGTGAAACCGGTCCTTTTTGGTTATTTTGGATTATATTTGATATAGCGCAAGGGTTTTGGGGCGAGTCAAAGCCCCGAACGCATTGTAACGGGCTGAAGGGTAAACTAGGGATCCGAAAACCATGGGTTGCGGACCATAGGAATGTTAAAGCTAGATTGTTATAAATAGGGAGGCATTTTGGATTGTAAGAGGTAGGATTTGATGAGCTATTGATGTAATATGTTGGGTAAGCGATCTGTTTGGGTTTTTGTGGAGCGGACTCCTGTTGGCTGTGTGCGTGGAGATCCTAGTCTAGTTGTGTGCGGACCCTGCTGCTGTGTGCACAGGTTGGGAAGGGAATTGTAAGGAAAGGTTGATGAATGAATGAATATGCAGGATTATTAGATCTAAATCTGTGAGTACTATTGAATGAATTGATGGTAACTATTGTGTTATGCATTTTCTGTCTTTGTGCTGCGAAGGTCTGTATATTGAATGATTGGATCTGTTCCGTGCTAGTTATATCTTGTTGCGAAAGTCTTGTATTGAATTGGATCTAGATCTGTTCTGTTTTGGTTAAGTAGCGTTGTGTTGATGTTATGAAAAGCATATAATTGTAGATCTAGTGCACGTGGATGCAATTGGATACGTATTTAATCCTACGTAGAAACGAGGTAATCTGAACAGAATGCAGCCTTGCTTGCCTTGCCCTTCCTTTCTTAGGGTGCGGAAACCTGGTTCCAGCACCCACCCATACTACTTCGGGTGAGACTGTGACCTTCACAAGCGGGTCACTGCCGAAAATGCCAGTAGTATAGGGGTTTGTTGGCAAACCTTGCACACTGAACCTGGGTCAGGACCCCTCGAGCCAACAAATGGTTCCCTTGCCGAGACCGGAAGAGATCTGAGAACGGGATCGGGTAGTGGCATCAGAGATCTAGCGTAGGGCTGAATGGGTCAAGGTACAGCGTGGAACAGTGAGAACTATCGGAACATGCGAGAGGAAGATCGCCCTACCCATAGTCCGTCGAGACCTACACGAAATTCGTCAGCCGCCCTGACGCTAGGGCCTCAAGAAGGTAAACCAGAGGAGCCCATGGCGGCACACTTCAAATTACCCACCTTTAAAGGAGCAGTCGATGAGGACCTAGAATGATTCTGGTCCGTGGCCGATTTGGTATGGACGGCGCAAGGGGTGGTAAGTGATACTGTAAAAAGAGCGCAGCTATCCTTGGCTTTTGAGGAAAGGGCACTGGATTGGTATATGCGGTACATATCTCAAAACGGGAACGCAACACTTCAAAATATTAAGGATGCCCTAAAACAACAATTCCGGAAACCGAAATCCTATTCCCAGTTGGTATCAGAAGTAAAATACTTCAAGCAGGGAGCATCTAAGTCAGTCTGGGAGGCTGATCAACAGTTAAAGAAAGCAATCCGGGAAGGTGAGTTCAAGTACGACGACAAATAGCACACAGAATGGTTTATCGCTATGCTCCTACCTCACTTGCGTATGCCCATGGGCCATCAAACTTTTGAATCACAAGAAAAAGCCTTGGAAGCTGCCATGAAACTTGAAGCTGCACCTAAGGATGACATAAGGGAAGGTGTACAACAAATTCAGGAGCAGCTCGGAGCCATGCACATGGAAATACAGAGCTTACGGATGGAACGAGGGAAGGGGGTAACCACAGACCTTTGGTGCAAGGATTGTCGAGTAGCGGGACTGCATGATACAACCCAGTGTCCGCGGATAAATAGAGGTGAATTGAAGCAACAATGGTGCAAGTTCTGCCGATCTATAGGACGCGATGAGCATAATTGCCCCACATATGACTTACTGGTAGATAAGAGAACCCTCTATAGGGTACAATCCAATCCTGCATCTCCGAGATCCCCCGTGAGCTTTGGTGGCTCCCCTGCATGGGGCAGGGGGACGGGGAGGAAGCGCTGGACGAGGACTGGGCCAACTGATCTGCTACAACTGTGGAGAGGTAGGGCACTTCGCCTGAGACTGCTCAAATCCCACTAGGCAGACCTGTAAATACTGCCGACAATTGGACCATGAACTCGAAGACTGCCCGATTTTGCTAACAAAGATGAAGGACAAACAATCTACTCCCACATGAAATATACAGAGAGTCAAAATGGAGCTAAGGAGCATAACGCGTAGCATGGTCACCCAGAAAGCAAGAGAGGAGCTTGCTGTTCGGAAGGAACCAGCTCCCAGAAAGCAGGAATCACTGGGAGCCCCTGCGCAGCTGCCAAAAGAAGAAGTTGAAACCTTTTTAAAGGCATGCTTAAAGCTCTTATGCAGCCCGTAGGTGGGAGAAAATCTTCAAGTATTACTACAGGACTACGCAGCTTAGCCCAGCATGACGACTGAGGTTAAGGAAGTACACAAATTACACAGCTATAAAAGGTGCATCGGGAGAGAGATGCGCTTGACTGCACAGATTGGTGACTATGATATAGATCAGGTTATTCTTGATCTTGGATCTGATGCCAATGTTTTACCTAAGCAGACCTGGCAACGAATGGGGAAGCCCAAATTAGAATGGTCCACTATCCAGTTGCGCATGGAAAATCAACAGAAAATCATTCCCTTGGGTAGGTTACCGAAAGTTATGGTTAACATCGCAGGGGCAAGGGTCCTAGCTGACTTTGATGTAATTGAGATAGTTGAAGATGTGGACCCCTACCCTGCACTCCTTGGACTAAATTGGGCAATGGACATGGGAGGTATTATCAACGTCAAGAAATGAAGCATGGTGTTTGAAAGCGAAGGCACGCATGTTATAGTGCCCCTGGATCCCGCAGAAGGTGCCAGGTATACCGAGCCTATCCATACGAAGGAAGAATTAGATCATATTTATAAGATCACTGCGTAAGATGAAGATCGGGTTAACCCCACGAATGAAGGGATGCTCTGTTGGGAAAATGACAGTGAATGTTTTTTTTATTATGATGAGGAGCTGGAGAATTGGCAAAGCCAGTTGCATGAGGTTTCGGCGCTTCGCAGCCTTTAGACCGTCAGAAACTTCTGTCGCATCTCTACCATAGAAAGAGCCGTGCCTTGCCAAGAGGGCGCAGATGACACTCAGAAGCCTGCGAAGCCTAAGGGTTTCACGGAATGTAGGTTCGAAGCACTATCGCTAACCAATATGAAGCACCTACGCAGGGACCTGTCTCCCCTACCCGGAGGAAGTATTGGAGTGGGGTGATCCTGCGTATAGATACTCCCTTAGCCAGATGGGCCCCAAGGTCAGTTGACCCACGTGGCTACCTGCTGACGCGCAACACTCAAGGGTGCGCTCGACCCTTGCCCAACTAGATTTACCAGAGTAATACTGATCTCAGCGCGCATAGGATTATGGACATGTCTACAATCATGTGTATTCGAGAGAATCCGCGAATGTCTCGAGAAATAAATCACCTATTGACATATGACGCAGTCGTCTTGCACAAAAATGCTCCTTCCACGAATGGCATAAATGCTTCGAAAAGACTCCCGATCGACTTGTAGGATCACCTTGTGTCAACCTTCCGTCGAAGTACGAAAATGCCCTCAACGCGTCAGCCACGCTCTGACATTACATGGACACAACCTTGGACACGAAGGAAGAATGTCAGCTCATCCCGAGTTAATGCGAAAATACACTCACAAATGCAGAAAATGGGCGGTAGATCATCAATATCACCATTTATGATAAGCACGGTTCGACAGATCGCGGGTACGCGCCACATGCGAGCTACCTCGCCATTAAGTAGCTTCAATTGGGGCGCAGATGGCTGGAAGATGTTGGGTCAGGCTATTTATTCAACTATCAAGCAACATTGGCTACCTGCATTATGGTTTTTTATACTTATTCACACGTTGTATAATGCTCATCTCTTTGTTATGGATCCCAACTCGCAGGAGGAACTGATAAGAGGACCGGGAGACGCCAAGTGCAGTAATAGGAGTGCGCGCGAGCTCCGCCTGGAAGGATTAGCTACGAGCCAAGTTTAGCAGGGACGATGCAGTACCAGGACCTGCTACGACATCTCCGCCATTTCCAGACCCTGCCCGCTAGAAGCAACGTATGTTTACTCCCTCGCACTGCCATAATTCACACTTCCGAACAGTTTACTGGGGACATTCAAGTAGACTTAGCGCAACTATCTACTATATAGCTACAAAGACTGTCTACCAGCGTACTACAAAAAGTGCACGGCCGTGACCAAGAAAGGCGCAAGCAGTATGTCATGCCTCCGGATGAACGAGCCCAGCGAATTGCCGTGGTCACTAACACAACACGCATTATTCAGGAACAACTGGTGCAGGGAGCCCAATTACTTGAAGAGGCTATGCAGCTATGGACGAGAGCATGGCACCACCCCATGCTTCAGCATGCCCAATGGGAATTGAAGCAGGCAGAAGATGTGCTAGATCGAGTTTGAGCCTCCACACCTTCCCCTGCCCCCGCGCAGCGCCTGGCTGCCATACACAGGATTGAGGACCTTCGTCACTCCAAGAAGATTGTGTGCAAAAATTTGAAACCATGGTCTGATGCTGCACTCCAACTTGCACACGATGCGCAGTCCGCCATTGCACGCCTCCACCAGTTGTTGGAATGAGTTGGTCCGGATCTTGATGGGCCTACTTCTCTGACAATGATCAATATTGCGCAACACGTTGCGGCCCAAAGCAAGGAAGTGCTTCCACCACTCCTTCGCACCCTGGCTACCTTGCGTACGCAGATTGAAGCGCGCCACCAAAGTGACTCGGGACGAGTCACAAGATTGTGTTGGGGGACTGTTGGAACGGGGTCTCCTAACAAACTGTGAAACCGGTCCTTTTTGGTTATTTTGGATTATATTTAATATAGCGCAGGGGTTTTGGGGCAGGTCAAAGCCCCGAACGCATTGTAATGGGTTAAAGGGTAAACCAGGGGTCTGAAAACCATGGGTTGCAGACCATAAGAATGTTACAGCTAGATTGTTATAAATAGGGAGGCATTTCGGATTTTAAGAGGTAGGATTTGATGAGCTATTGATGTGATATGTTGGGTAAGAGATTTGTTTGGGTTTTTGCGGAGCGGACTCCTGCTGGCTGTGTGCACGGAGATCCTAGTCCAGCTGTGTGCGGACCCTGCTGCTGTGTGCGCAGGTTGGGAAGGGAATTGTAAGGAAATGTTGATGAATGAATGAATATGCAGGATTGTTGGATCTGAATCTGTGAGTACTATTCAATGAATTGCTGGTAATTACTGTGTTATGCATTTTATGTCTTTGCGCTGCAAAGGTCTGTATATTGAATGATTGGATTTGTTTCGTGCTGGTTATATCTTGCTGCGAAAGTCTGTGTATTGAACTGGATCTAAATTTGTTCTGTTCTGGTTAGGTAGCATTGTGTTGATGCTATGAAAAGAATATAATTGTAGAACTAGTGCATGTGGATGCAATTGGATACGTATTTAACCCTACGCAAAAACAAGGTAATCTGAACATAACGCAACCCTGCTTGCCTTACCCTTCCTTTCTCAGAGTGCAGACACCTAGTTCCAGCACCCACCCATACTACTTCGGGTGAGACTGTGACCTGCGCAAGTGGGTCACTACCGAAAGGGCCATTAGTATAGGGATTTGTTGGCAAACCTTGCACACCGAACCTGGGTCAAGACCCCTTGAGCCAACAAGAATGATAAGTGATAAACATAGAAAATGTTTAAAGGTTTAAATGGTCAAAGATAACAATTGAATTATAAGAAGCCATGTTGCTAGAAATTCTATAAGGAGACCTACAGATTGACAACGAAATTGAGAATCAACTAGTAGAGAGTGTACTTGATTGATATGAACTAATTGTTTCATGAGTTATAAACAATATATTGTGACTTCACAGAAATCATCTTATCAAGTTTGTGCCATTAGCATTGAAAGAAGTTATTATGAACACACCAAGCATATAATTTTTTTTGTGGACAATAATGGTAACTAGTTCAAGTACTACAAATTCAAAACTGAAGAAAGACTTCACAAGCTAAAAGTGAAAGGGAATAATCTTTAGCTCAATTTTAGGAAGGGTGAATCTCCTATAAAAGAGATTGAGTGATATTGAGATGGGAACTTGATGAGATAAGTAAACCATTTTAAGGATGAAAATTCACTACAAGGAAAAGACCCTTTAGCAGAGGTTATAAAGGAGGCTTTAAGTGTTATAAAATTGGCCAAAATTGTCAAAAAAACATTTTCTACAACATCCGTTTATGGTTACGGAGGTTTTGGTGGAGCTTTTAACGGAAATTCAACACAACTAAAAAAAAAATGGGTGGTTGGAGGTTGTTACGCATGTTTTTTTTCATCGGTGCGCTACTCTGGATTTAACGCGCCGATGCGTACATGTAGCAGGTGCCCCAAGGCGAATGCACTGGGCCGTTAAGGTATCAAACTGCATCGGCCGTAGTTTTGGTGATATAATGCATGGGGTCGTTCTAATTGGTCTTGGGATGTGTGTGGTGCCCATAGGTTGTATCAATGCACCGGTGCATAGACTTATAGAAACGCATCGGTGTGTAGTATCACACAAATGCACCAAGATTTATAATTGGTATCGGTATTTTTGCAGTGCCCATAGGTCGTACAAATGCACCGGTGCGTATAAACACATAAACGCCCCAGTGCGCAGTATCACACAAATGCACCAAGATTTATAATTGGTCTCGGTATTCGTGCGATGCTCATAGGTTGTACAAATGCACCGGTGCGTATAGACACACAAACACCCCGGTGCATAGTATCATACAAATGCACCGAGATTTATAATTGGTATTGGTATTCGTGCGGTGCCCATAGGTCGTACAGCGGTACCAGTGCATATAGACACATAAACGCACCGGCGCATTGTACCGCACAAACGCCTCGATATTTTTAACTGGTTTTGGTATTTGTGCGGTGCCCATAGGTCGTAAAAACGCACCGGTGCTCTTAAGAATACAAACGCACTGGTGTACAGTAACTGACACGCATTGGTTTTCATTTTGTACTTTTTAGAAACATCGACCTGTGACAGTACAATTATTGTGATTGTTTCAAATTCATTATTCATCAAAAGTCGACAAATCTTATAACAATATTCATATTAATTAAATTTTTATTAATGGATTTGAATGTGATGTTTTGATTAATTTGTTATATCATATCATAATTATTGTGGTTTTTTAAAATTCATTACTCATCAAAAGTCGACACGTATATCTTATAGCATTATTTATATGAATTAAATTTTTATTAGTGCATTTGAGAGCGACAATGGAGAATGCAATAGAATAAATTAAAACACACACACACACACACACACACACACACATATAAGACATTCTTTGTCATACAAAATGGGACAGTTATTGGTATCCCTTTGTTTTTCAATTGGGACACTATGTCCATTACATTAAAGAAAATGCCTGATTTCACAAACATATTTCAAAAAATACAACGCCTTGCTTTGATATCCAAACATAGTGATCATCATTCTTCGCTTGAACTTCTATCACTGCTAGAGCTACTTCCATGAGTTGGGTTATTTTCAGGAATGTTTTGTTCACTGTGTTGATTGTTTTCTTCTTCTTAACATTCCATCTACAAACATAAAAATAAATTGTAATGAGTGTATATACATTGGTGACAATAATGAAAATGGCAATATTAAATAATATACATCAATGTAAATCGAAAAGAAATGATGTACCATTGCAAAAATTGACTCATAAACTACACACATTCTTTCAAAACCATGTAACATGCCATCTTTCAAGATTTCATCTATTGGCGCAGTTCCATACTTTGTTTCCTGCAAGTTTTATCCCCATAACAAATCATATATTTAAAATAATTTATTTATTTATTTATTTTTATTTTTTATTTTTTTAATAGACGGAGCTAAGTAAAACAAGATCAATAGATGCTTACAAATTCCACAATTAAGTTCTGATATGCCAACATATACTCACAACTCATATTTAACCCAATTTCAATCAATTCCTTTGATGGTTCTTCTTTGTATGTTAGCACTTGTTTGAAGACATTCAATGATAATTTTTGTAAAACAACTTTAAAAATACAAAAATGAAATCTAGTTAAGTTGTTATAAGGAAGTAACAATTACTCACAAACTTAGATATCAACATTTTTCTTCCTTGTCGTCCTGTTTTATGTGCTGAATGAGTTTCATTTTCTTTTATTTTCTGCAAGAAAATATTTGAAAATTAATATTTAATGCTAAATTGTTTATTTATTATACCCAATGATCGAAAAATTCAATGATTACATATTACATTTGAAGCATGTTGTTGTTGAGATGGCTCCTCCTTGTACACCTTTTTGGACATTCCTATTGACATATTTCTGATATCAACTCATTCATCTTTTGAGATTTTCATAATTTTCGTGAAAATGTAATATGACAATAAACTATTTAATTTGTATATTGATATATGAAAAGTAAATATAACAAAAATGATATTTATAAATGTACACCTTTTTGGACATTCCTATTGACATATTTCTGATATCAACTCATTCATCTTTTGAGATTTTCATAATTTTCGTGAAAATGTAATATGACAATAAACTGTTTAATTTGTATATTGATATATGAAAAGTAAATATAACAAAAATGATATTTATAAATAATTCTAGACAAACATTTAAAGGAATATCACTTTTTCATTCCTTCTTTTTGTTGTACGTTTTTGCTATTAAAAGTTTGACATGTCTCATTGACCAATTCTCTGGAAACTCTTCCTGTAGTTTAGATAAAATATGGTTCTTGGAATCATTAGATTGACTTTGTATTGTAAGTAGAAAAAACATCTGTACATTCGTTCCACTAGATCCCTCAAACTTTTGTAAAAGATTTTCCCCCTTTCGTTAACCTCTAGCACCACTCTAGATGAGCTAAGGAGCAATTCCTTTGCATTTGCATGTTTTATTTTATTTTCTTTTCTTAGTGTTGGGGTCTCCGTAGTTTGCAAGATTGGCAAGAACAAATGTTGCAGAGCCAACATCAAAACCACTTTGGAATCCTAGGATCTAGCCCTCCTGGATTCAAACAAAAAGCAGCTTAAGATCAAGTAAGGACTTTTAACCTAGCCTGCTTTTGGCATACTCAAAGGAAAACAAAGAATAGCTTAAGATCAAATAAGGACTTTTAACCTAGTCTGCTTTCAGCATATTCCTAAGGAAAACATTCAAGATAAACAAAGAATAGCTTAAGATCAAGTAACGACTTTTAACCTAGCCTAATTTCAACATATTCAAAGAAAAACATTCAAGATTGACATAAAAAGTAGTCTAAGATCTAGTAAGGACTTTTAACCTAGCCTGCTTTTGACATACTTTCAAGAGATCTTTTCAAAGTAACAGTTGGAGAAGAAATTAGAGGACAGGGCTAACCATAAACTTTTCTAATTCAACTTTAGTTAGCAAACTTTGTAAGAACATTTAAGGACAGAATCTCAAGCTTTACTCAACAAGACAATGGCTAACCAACATTCATTGATTGATCACACTCTATTGAATTATCCTCAAATACACAATTAGCAGAAAACATAAAGATAAAGATTTATCAGTGAGATTTAGGGTACTTGACAGTAAATCCTAATCTATATTTGCTGTTCTTTATCAGAGAAAATGGACAATATGGAAAACATGAGAAAAATAACAATTTACAATAAGAAAAACATCACCATTGACATAGACGAGGATCCCATAAATCAACTTGTATTTGATGTTCAAAACAGTTACAATCTTCAAGTCCAGTGGGTCTTTACAGCTTCAGACTTCTCATCTCGGCCTATCTTTCTTCTATTACAAAACATAGCTTCAGTAGTTTCAAAGCTATTTACACTCAACGAGTATTCAAAGACCAACCCCAATACAGTCTTCTAGAGCAGTATTTATAGAAGAATGAGGAGGTGGAGTGAAAGAAAGGTCTATTTGTTCAATTAACACAGAGTAAATGCCTCTCGGCCTTTGGGAGGCCAAATGGAGAAGTTTTCAGATGTTTTAACTCTGCTAATTGATTATTACATTTAAATTTTATCAACTTCAGTCACTTTTGTTGACTTTGGAGGCTTTTGTAGGCTGACAATTAATTATGAGCTGTCTTTAGAAATATCTCTGACTGTGTAATTAATATGCACTTTTTTAGGTGAAATCAATTGGTAGGTGGCATTTTTAAGAGTAATAGCCTCAATGATGTGGCATTCAGAAGCTCTCTTCGTTGATCCATCTGTCTTAATACCTTAAAACATTGATTTAACTCTGATTTTGTGTTTAAGGCTGATCATGCATTCTTTATTCTTCTTCGGTCTTCAATTGTCCTTTTGCTGACTGTATCCACCTTTAAACTGTGTTTTAACCTTAAAACAGTAGGATTAAGCCTTTTAATCTTCAATCTTTATGTATTTAACCCTTTAATATTGCTTTTAGGCCTTTATAACTGTCTTTGGGCTTTATTTATTGTGTTTATCCCTTCAAACCGTTGATTAAGCCCTTTTAACTGTAAGATTATGCTGTTAATCTTCAACTTTATGCAATAATACCTTAATCTTCAACCTCTGTCTTCACTGTTTTTCCCTTTTTTGCGCGACTTTTAACGCTGTTTGGACCACGAGGGTCCATATCTTCTAACCCTGCCCTTTACTGAACTGTGGGGAGGGTTTCAGCCTTAAAACCACCATAAAAGCCTGGAAAAACCACAAATCATGTTATAAAAACCTGCGAGGGAGGGAAATATTGCATGCAGAGGCTGTCGGAGGCAGAGGAGCAGTGTAGAGGGGGTGAATATGCAGGGGGAAGAGGTTTTATGAAGAAAATTGGCGAAAATCTGGTTTAAAACTGTATTTGGCGCGAATTTGGGCAAAGTGGTTTCGCGAAAACCATGAATGGTTTTTGCGCGACAATTGAGTGGTAAGAGGTTTTTGATGAATCGAACGTGATCTAATCATAAGACGACGCGTGGCCTCTGCAAAACTAGCATTCTCGCGTGGGTTTTGGTTATTTAAACCTCAGACGCAAATTTACGGGATATGCGATCCGCACCATCGAATGAGGAGGGGCAGATCCGACAGTGCGGAGAGGGGGTGCGACGAAAAGTTGCATAGGCAGGGGTTTTGTGGGGGACAGGTGTCAGGAGGGGATTGGGAGAGGGGACCAGGTAGTGGGATGTGGGTCCGGAGGGGATTTGATGTCAGGATGAACAAGGACTGTTGGTTTATATAGATCGACGGTGGAGATTTGATACAAAGGGTGAAAAGAAGAAATGGGTCGGGCGATCAAAGGATAGGAGGGGAGTTTTAATAGCCGTTAGATCAAGGCTTGAGGCCTATGATCTACGGCTAAGATTGATCTATGGAGTGATAGATATTTTTGAGTCGGGAGGATAGGGGATGTAGAGGGAAAACGATGACCGTCATATTGATAAGATCGACGGTCAAGATCGCTCGGGAGGAAAGCATAGCGCGGGGAGATTTCAAAGAGAAAATGGATTTTACAAAGGGCGCGGGGGTTAAATAATAGTTAAGAGGAGGGGCTAGAGATAAGGTAGGGGTATGGTCCCGTGAAGGAACGAGTGACCAGGAGTGGACGGAAAAGGTTGGGGCTAAAGGTTTTAGGCACCCGGTTGCAGGGCCAGGTCATATGACTGAAAAAGGCCAAGGTTTAAAGCCCTGAGGGGCTTACAGCCTGTTTTGTTAATAAAAGCGGAAAAGTGGGTTTTATGTGTTTTTAAGGTTCCGATAGGTAAAATGAGAATTTTTGAACCAAATAAAAGAGTTTTATAGGTTTAAAAATGGATTTTGAAGGTTTTTGAGGATAATGAAGGGAAAATTAGAAAGAGAAAAGGGGATTTTTCAGAGGAAATGGAGGATAAAAAGGGAAAAAATGAGTGAAAAAGGCTTAATAAATGATGGAACATGGCCTAAAAACAGTCTTCTTGGATATCAACAGGGTTTCTTGATGGATTTCTTCAATGAAAACAATAGTGAAGATTAATTTTTGAGTTTGGGCAGCATAAGAAGGCTTCAAGAATGAGCAGTTTTCTACGAAAACAATCTCTTGAAGGCTTAAGACCTGTTTTAGCCATCATTTGCTATGACAAAAATTTATTGATGGCTAACACTTAGAATAACATTCCTTTTCTGAGTTGTTGGTCCCTGTAGAACATTAAACATATGTGAATTAATAGACTGTTTAACACATGTTATATAATAATTTTAATTATATTATTAATGAAAATAAAAAAAATGAAACTCATATTGGATCGATAGTATTTTTTCATTCACCTGATTCATCATTTTGCAATTTTTCCATCAAGCTTTTACGTTCTTATGGTCCTAGAACAGATTTAATCTTATCGAGCTTCGTCATTTTGTGGCTCTGCATGATACACAGTAAATAATACATATTAGTTAAACTTACATATAGTTCAAAAATAATATTTTTTGTAAAGAATTTACAAAGAACTTGTATTTTTTTGCTTTTTTTGGTGTTATCAATATTTTTGTTACTTGATCTCTTGTTAGTCATTTCTTTATCAATCTCAAACCTGTACCATATCATTCATTAATATATTTATAAATAAATTGTCAACTTTTCAAGTAAAAAATAAATCTCAAGAAACTGGTGCGTCAAACATTGTGTACGCATCGACACCGGTGCGTGGGTGTGTTAGAAACGCACCGCACAAACAATATAATAGATCGTACGGTGCTCTATGTCAACAAGGAGCACCGGTGCGTTACATACCAATCAACAGACCAATTAACCATGATAAAATAATAAAAATCATCCAGTGTTAGTTTTTGTAGCATAAACCGGTGCCGTATTTTACATATGGCGCACCGATTAAAAAAAAATTTGTTTTTAAATTTTTTACCACATTACTTTCGCGGTGCACTTGTACAATATAGAGCATTGGTGTGCTAGATTACACTGGGCACACCGATGAAAAAAAATCTTCCCCTTTTTTTTTTTTTTTTTTTTTTTTTTTTTTTTTTTTTTTCACGCAAGGGCCAACATGGATTGAGATCCAACTATGCAAATCGTCCTGTCGGTTGGATGTCTTAGGTCTATATTTAGCAATACAAACCCTATAAATCTAAATTGAAAAACCCTAATTCTGAAATCACAAAAAGAGGGAGAAGAAATGGCATAAACAAAAAGAAGGAGGTTTTTTTGTTTTTTTTTTTTTTTTGTTTTTTTTTTGTTTTTTTTTTTTAAACGAAACAGAATGTCCGTGGTGCACCATAATGAAATAGCACACCGGCTGCATATTTTACAAATAGCGCACTGAGAATTATTTATTTATTTATTTATTATTATTTTTTTTCATAATATTTCCGCGGTGCGCTGGGATAATAAAGCGCACTAATGCGCTCAAGTACACAGGGTGCACCGATATTTTTTTGTTTTTTTAATTTACACAAGGGCCGACATGGATTGAGATCCGACTATGCAATTCGTTCCGTGGGTTGGATGTCTTAGGCTTATATTTAGCAATACAAACCCTATAAATATAAATTGAAAAGCCCTAATTCTGAAATCACAAAAAGAGGGAGAAGAAAGGGCAGAAACAAAAAGAATGTAGGGTTTGTTTCTAAAATGGATTTTTATTTGTGAAACAGCACGTTTGCAATGCACCATAATGAAATAGTGCACCGATGACATATGTTACATATGGCACACTGATAAAAAATTGTACTTTCACGGTGCGCTATGTTATGCAGGACGCACCGAGGAAAAAAATAACTATTTTTTTATAAATTCATGCAAGGGCCGACATGGATTAGGATTCGACTATGCAAGTCGTCCCATGGGTTGGATGTCTTATGACTATACAAACCCTATAAATCTAAATTGAAAAGCCATAATTCTGAAATTACATAAAGAAGGAGAAGAAATGACAAAAACAAAAAGAATCTAGGGTTTTTGTTCTAAAAATGAATATTTTTTATTTTTATGAAAACTGCAGAAAAAAAGTAAAAAAAAACTATAGAAAAAGTAAAAAAACAATAAACTTTGATTTTGTTTTTTACTGCATTAAAAAAAATAATAATAAATAAATAAATAAATAAATAATTCCTTTACTGCATAAAAAAACTGCAGAAATAGTAAAAAAAAAACAATAAACTTTACTCACGTCGTTTGAAATTCTATGCTACAAGGTTTGAATCACCAAAGGTTTGGAATTTTGATTGTCTGAATACTTTTGTTCGAACGTATTTCCCTGCTCCACAGTGCTCTCGTGCTCTATTTGCTCCACGTATATATCCTGCAAATCTCTGGCTGAATTTTTTTGCAAAAATAGTGAAATAATGAAAAGTGTTTAGTATTTTTTATTTTATTTATTTATTTTTTTCACTTAAAGAAAATAGAGTTGCGTTTTTTTTATTTGTGGTTATTCATCACCGATACGTCCCTTAATCGAACCGCACTCGTGCGTCTGGGTATACAACAGCACTGGTGCGCATTACCAAAAACGCACCAGTGCAGTGATCTGTACATTACGCACCAAAATTACATTTAGGTGTGTGCACCAAAATTTATTATTGTTTTGCTCAAATGCAGAGAGAAAATATCATAATTATATGGAGTGGAAAATTCTTCAAAATCCAGCTTGTTGCATAATATTTCTCAAAGTCCATCATGGAGTTCTCCCTATCCATCTTGAGACGTAATATTTACTTCAGATTTTATTTATATTTTCACTATCTAATTGAATTTATGTTTTTAATCCGTGTAGTCACTCATACACAACTTAATTAAATTTATAATGTATACAAATTTGCAGGTTTATGCAAATTCAGCATCGAGTTCAGATGCACAAAATATTCAAACTGCTCCAAAACATCGGAAGTTCTTATCGGGAGCTGCATACCGCAAGGCGCATTTGGTAGATGAAAATGGACAGCCGCTTCACCTTGCCAATTGTAACAATATTGCATATTCTAGTCACAATCCCGGGACAATGATGGTAATTATAATTATAATTGTTTGGTATATATATTGATTAATATGTAATTATTTCAACGTCAAACCAATTTATAATCATGCAATATTATCAACGCGGTTACTAATTGATATCATATATTTTGTACTAATCATGTTCATTTTTTTATTTTTATTTTTTTAGGATTCTAGTGATGATGAATGACCTACCTACCATCTTCCGCTGCACCCCACAACAATGTCAAATCGAGAGAAGATTGAATTAAGAGAAAAAATCAGAGAGGAACGATACCAAGAATGGTTGAATCAACCACCGATTCAATTCTCGCTACGTCCAAATTCACCAATTAGGATTGATTACATCAAAAGTAGTTCTTCATAAGCTGGCAATCGAGGCAATGAAATAGAGGTTGGTATGGATGATTACTTAAGGGATACGACTGCCATGGAGACAATGTTTTTAGATGCATTTAAAAACGATGATCAGCTAGGGGATGATGCTCACATTGCTGACACCTTTTTTGAAAGCCTTAAATTTGCTTCCACCACCCCTCTCTTTGGACCTGGCAGTAAATCAAAGTCTACCCAGTTGGGGAAAACGATGTTACTGTACAACTTGAAAGCAAAGTTTGGCTTGTCGAATGCATGTTTCTCGGAACTTTTGAGGTAAGTTACCATAAATTACTCCCTTATATAAATTTGAAATATAATCAGTACATTGCAATGAACATTACAAATGGTCAATTTTATGAACGTTAATAATTATATCGACATTAATGTACATTTATTAATATATTTTCCCATGATCACCAACTACAAGTTATTCAAAGATAATGTTCTTCCAAGTGATAATGTCTTGCCCGGTAGCTACGAAGAGGCAAAGAAATTGTTGAAAATGTTGGCTGTTGAGTACATATCATATCATGCATGTCCAAATGATTGTATTCTATATAGAGGAGAATATGCAGACAAAGAGATGTATCTGAAATGTGGGCATGACAGGTATGATAAATAAAAAAAGAAGGGTAAATCACGTACTGATCCTCCTTTTAAGATATTGAGGCACATGCCTATAATCCCAAGGATTCAAAGGCTCTTTCGTTGCAAAAAATTAGCTATGTTGCAGGGATGGCATGCCTCACACAGAAGTGAGTTGGGAGTTATGTGAATCCCAACTGATTCAATAGCCATGAAGCATATAGAGGATACATGGCCCAAAAAATTAAAGGATGAAGTACGAAGTCTACGACTCAGCATAGCCATGGATGGTGTCAACCCATATTCCCTCCAGAACACCAACTATTATGTTTTGCCTGTAGTAGTGATCAATAACAATATCCCCCCATGGTTGTCCGTGAAGAATGAAAATCTTATGTTGGCTCTCATAGTCCCTGGTAGAAGACAAGTGAAGAATATGGATGTCTACTTACAACCATTGATAGATGAATTGAAGGAATTATGGGATGGGATAAATGTATACGATGTATCAAGACCCATTGCAGCAGAGAGGAGTTTTACGTTGTATGACATATGTGCTTACACGACACATGATTATCAAGGCTTAGGAGTTTGCTCTAGTAAATTACATGTTTAATTTATTGATTTATTTATATACGTAACAATATTCTTTCATGGATTAGTTATTTAATTCGTTGTAATATTTGTTATGATCTTCATGATATTCTTTAACGTGCCATGCATATTAATTAATGTATACAAATATATTATTGCAGGTCTTGTAACAAAAGAGTATTTTGGATGTAAATGTTGTGGACCTTCTCTGAAAGCTAGATGGTCCAAGGACCTACGAAAGCCAGTGTATGATTTCTCCAGGGTATTCCTACCAGAAGAACGCCCTTACAGAAGAGCAGCATCCGCTTTCAATGGTAAATGAGAGAGAACCCAAAGGCCTCCATTAATGACACCAGCTGAATGGCTTAGAGCATATGAGAGAGACAAGGAGAAGGAGTTCATAGAAATGTTCAATTCAAATGGGGAGCCTATGTTTGATGATCCAGATTTCTTTGACACCTATGTTGAGAAATAGCCCATTAGGATGAAAAGGAAATCTATCTTTTATGACCTCCCATATTGGGAGCATCTTAAGATTACCCACTTGTTAGATCCCATGCATATATTTAAAAATGCTTCATCTTCTTTATGGAGGCACATATCATCGAAACAAAGTGACACATTGGTTGTTAGGAAAGATCTTATTACTTCAAAAACTAAAAAAAACATTGGCCAAGACGATTAGAAAGTACGGGATCAGAGGCAGGCGCTGGTCCCTCTAATTCATGGTTTTCCAAAGAAGGTGATGTCCCATGGATTTTTAAAAACGATGATATTTCTTTGGCAAAGGAAGTTATAATGGGTGTGACGGTGCCAACTTCATAGGGGTCTTCACTACGGTGTTGCTTCACCGTGGATGACCATTTTTCGGGGTTGAAATCGCATGACCATTTGAATCTTCTAAGAGTACGTATAATGTCAAAAGCATGATTTTATTATTTGTTATATTAATAAATTTTATCCCATGTGGGGATCATAAAACATAACTAATTTTGTATACTATTGCACGTGTTTATAACTTTGCAGTGTCATTATCCTTTGTTCGTGCGTGGGTGTGTGAAACATGAATTCTTCAAGACCTAGGACGTGCCATATTTAAATTATCTGCATTTTTACGTTGGATCACGTCAAAGGAGATTCATGTGGCTAGCATTCCACGGTGGCGTCAAGAGATAGTTGAGATTGTTTGTATGTTTGAGAAGGAACTGCCCACGAGTATTAGAAGATTAGAAAATCTACTAGGTGGATTATAAGTTAAAAAAATAGGTGCATTTGTTCCCATCTATGTGGGCATATGGACACCATTTTTCACACAGAAAATGTCGATGCTAGAAACATCACACAAGACTGTGGGGTGGAAGTCAAGTTCGATCAATCTAGTCGATCTAGCCACCGTGATCAAAACATAGTACGAGGGACATTAGGTTACGTCGGAAAGATACAAGAGATCATTGAAGTTGATTTCTCTTCTTTCCAATGTGTTATTTTTAGGTGCAAGTGGTGGGACACTATTGTGAAACTAGCTCCAAAAAGAGAAGAAAAGATATATCAACGCCTTAGAAAGAAGCCAGTTCGAGAGGGAAACCTCCAATACATTACATGAATGAAAAATTCTTGGATGATTCAAATTACAAAACCTCCTTTCTATATATAGGAGTCCATGGGGCTATAATGTAATCCTAGTAGGGCCACAATGTAATCCTAGCCGACCTAACAATAATAATTTAAGGGCACAATAATAACAATATGGGGGTTACAAGGGTACAATAATAACAATAAGGGGGTTACACTAACAACAATAAGGGACTATACTAGTAATATAGGGACCTAACATGCCCCTCTCCTTCAAAAAACTGTTGTCCTCAATGCTTGAGTAGCTTTGGGTGCTTTGGTATAAAATTCTCATCCTCCCATGTAGAATCTTCAGTGGATAATTTATTCCACTTGATGAGATACTCTGAAATTGATCGATTCCGTAGCTGTCGAGTTTTTGTTTCCGTGACCGCTTCAGGTTCCAATATGATTTTTCCTTCTTCATCAAGTTCTGGAAATATTGTTTGAACTGAAAGATTTTCACCTATAACCTTCTTTAAGCATGAAACATGGAAAATTGGATGCACTCGTGAAGAAACAGGAAGCTCCAATTTGTATGCCATAGTACCAATCTTTTACAACACCTTGTAAGGACCATAGTACTTTGGCGATAATTTATTATCCTTCTTAGCTTGCTTGAGGGACATTTGTTTGTATGGTTGTAGCCGTAAAAATACCCAGTCTCCTACATCAAAACTTGTCTCGCTGCGATGTTGATCTGCCTGTTGTTTCATTCAATTTTCTGCCAAATTCAGGTTGTTTTTTAAGAGTTGGAGAACTTCTTGTTGATGCTCGATGTGATCTTCCACTGCTTAAACCTTCAAATTTTCTCTTAAAGATGATGTGATGGATGGTGGATGATATCCATAAAGTGCCATAAATGGGGTCATTTTTGTTGTAGTATGGAAGGAAGTTTTATACCACCATTCAGCTAGAGGTAACCACTTGACCCATTGTGTTTGTTTATCAGATACAAAACAACGAAGATATCCTTCCAAACATTTATTTACTATCTCAGTTTGACCATCGGATTGAGGATGATAAGATGAGCTATGAGCTAATTGAGTACCCAAACAAGAAAATAACCCCGTCCAAAAATTTCTAGTAAAAATGGGATCTTTGTCGCTCCAAATAACCCTTGGGTTTTCATGTAGCTTTTGAATTGTGTCCATAAATGTAGTAGCAACTGTACTTGCTTTAAATGGATGAGATAATGCACAAAAGTGTGCATACTTGGTAAGTCAATCAATTACCACCATGATGACACTCTTTTATTCGGAATTAGGTAAACCAGTGATAAAATCCATTGAAATATCCTCCCAACGTTGACTTGGAATGGATAAAGGTTGTAAAAGACCCAGGGTCTTAATTGTCTCAACTTTATTCTGCTGGAAAACCAAACATTCCACCAAAAACTTTTGAATATCAGATTTAAGGCCATCCCAAAAAAATTCTTTCTTCACCCTGTGGTAAGTTTTTAAAAATCCTGAGTGTCCTCCTAAAGGAGAAGTGTGCAATTCCAGAAGAATATTTTGTTTTAGTTGGTAATTCTTACAAAGATATAAGCGATCTTTGTACCATAAGGAATCATTTTTCCAACTAAATGTATCAGATGTACTAGGATCTTGCTGCAACTTTTGAATGAGTGTCCATACATCTTTTTCCTTCTTCCATTCATCTCTTGCTTCGGTTATCCAATCTGGTTGGATAATAGAAATGGCACAAAGCAATGCTTCCACCTCTTTATTCTTTCTTGAGAGTGCATCTGCAACAACATTTAGCTTCCCTTTTTTGTAGATTATTTCAAAGTCATAACCCAACATCTTTGTGACCCATTTTTGCTTCTCTTCTGAAGATAGTATTTGTTCCAAAAGTGTTTAAGACTATCATGATCAGTTTTTACCTTGAAGTGTCTTCCCATTAGGTAAGTTCTCCATTTCTTTAGTGCATGCAGTATTGCTAACATTTCCTTCTCATAAATAGGTTTCTGTAAATAATTTCCTTTGATTGGACGACTTTCAAAAGCAATGGGTCTTCCTTCTTGCATTAAAACAACACCAATTCCATTTCCTGAGACATCACATTCCACAATAAAGGTTTTTGTGAAGTCTGGCGTAGCTAATACTGGTGCTAGGCACATTGCCTCTTTAAGATGTTCAAAGGCCTTAGTTGCTTTAGGAGTCCATGAAAATGCATCTTTCTTCAATAATGTTGTTAGAGGTGCTACTATTATCCCATAATTCTTAAGAAACTCTCGATAATACCCTGTTAACCCGAGAAATCCTTGCAACTGCTTTATGGTTGTGAGGACTTTCCATTCCTTAATGGCTTTAATTTTTTTAGGGTCCACCTTAACACCCTCGTGAGATACAATATGACCCAGATATTCCACCTCTTGTACTCCAAAGAAACATTTGGATGTTTTTGCATATAATTGTTTCTCCTGCAATAGTTTGAGCACCCTGTCAACATGTTGAACATGATCCTTCCAAGACCTGTTGTAGATTGGTATATCATCAAAAAATACTAGCACAAATTTTCTAAGGAAGGGTTTGAAAATGGAATTCATCAACCCTTGAAATGTAGAAGGTGCATTGGTAAGGCCAAAAGCATGACCAAAAATTCATAATGACCCTCATGAGTTCGAAATGTTGTTTTTGGAATATCTTCAGTCTTCATTCTAATTTGATGATATCCTGAACGAAGATCCAACTTGGTAAAATAAATTGCTCCATGTAATTCATCCAATAATTCATCAATCACAGGAATGGGAAATTTGTCTCTAATGGTGAGCTTATTGAGCTCCCTATAATACGGACATATGCGCCATGATCTATCCTTCTTGTGTACCAATACTACAGGAGCAGAGAAAGAACTTTGACTAGGTTGAATTATACCCACCTCTAACATTTCTGCAATCATACGTTCAATTTCGCTCTTTTGGACATAAGGATATCTATAAGGCATGATGTTTGGAGGAAAACTTCCTGGAATCAAATGAATTTCATGATCATGAACATGAATAGGTGGGAGTCCTTTTGGAGTTTCAAAAACCTTGGAATGATTGTCCATGACTTTTTGGAGATCTGCATGAATAGATGATTTTGATGTTGGAACTTCTAGTGAGAATAATTGTGCAATTATGCCTCGTTGTTCTTTCTTTAGAAGCTTTGTCATGACATTAGAGCTTATTATCTTTCCCGGCTTCCCTGCAATACCCCGTAATTCGACTTCCTTTCCTTCTGAAAAAATTTTCAAGAAAAGTTCTTGAAAATTAAAAGCCACTGTCCCCAAAGATTGTAACCATTGTACTCCTAGTACAACATCAATACCTCCCATAGGAATGGAAAGCATTGGACTATTCAATACATATTCCCCCATGGTTAGCTTGATATTATGGCGTTTTCCAGAGCAATTAATAGTTCCTCCGTTTGCAACCGTCACTTGACATTCTGGTGCTGGGTATAAGAAACAATTCAATTCCTTGGCTACCTTACAATGAATAAAATTATGGGTACTACCTGAATCAATCAACACTATTACCTTTTTTCTTCTTGATATGTCCTTCTATCTTGAGAGTTTGAGGAGTGGTAATTCTTGCCAATGCATTACACGATATGGTCGGACTCATTTCTTCCTCTTCTTGGGTTGGTTCCTGGTGTATATCCTTTTCTTGTTCATTTTCTTCTTCCTCTTCACAATCTATGTAAAATAATTTCTTCTCAGCACACTTATGACCTTTAGTGTATTTGCTATCACAACTGTAGCAAAGCTCTTTTGCTCTTTTTTCTTCCAATTGTTGTGGTGTCAACCTTGTAGGTTGTGGAAATCTAGGCGTAGCAACACTTCCTTCTTTATAGAAGTGAGTGGTAGGCTTCCTTGTCACCATAATTTTACATTCAATTTTTTTTGCCAACCTGAATGCCTTCTCCAATGAATCAGGTTCCAAAACGCAAACTTCATGTTGGATGTTATCCTTTAAAGTACCTATGAAGAGATCAATCTTGTGTTCCTCTGGAATATCAGTTACCCTTATATTCAATTTTTGGAAGTCCTCAATGTGCTTCCCCATTAAACCCTTTTGTTTGAGATTTATCAATTGGCTAAAGAAGGTGTTGCTCTTTGTATCCTCATAATGTGCTATCATTTCCTTCGTAAAAATTGACCAAGTGACAATTTTTTTACGGGAGCAAAGCCATCGATACCATACAAATGTATTTTGTTCTAAATGTAAAGTTGCAATGCGTATCTTTTGTGTGTTTTGCACATTACGGAGATCAAAATATTGCTCCATCTGTAGTATCCATGTTACAGGATCCTTTCCATCAAACTTCCTCATATCCATTTTTGGAATATGGTGGTTCTTCCCGCCAAAATTAGGTTTTATGAAATCATGATTAACATTTATTTTGTTCTCATCATGAGTTTCCTCTACTATCTTTTCACCACTAGGAAACATTTTTTGTATCAACTTTGTCAAACCTTCCATGTCTGCTTTTAGATCATTCTTCATGTTTTCCATTTTAGATTCCATGCTAGCTTCCATGCTATCTATCTTAGATTCCATGTCATTATTCAAACCATCCATCTTAGATTCCACGCCTTTCTTCAAACCATCCATCTTAGTTTCCACGCCTTTTTTCAAAACTTCCATGTCATTTTTTGTTGCTCTTTGTGAAAGCGAAATTTGTTGCACTTGCTCTTGTAATTTTGATATGTCATGTTGCCATTCTTCGTCTTCATGAGTCATATTAGAGCTTTCTAAAGGCTTAATGGGTGTTGAATTATTTTTAGGGGCCATTTTAGAATCCAATACTGATATCTATTTTATAATATTCCCTTGTAATCAATTCAACTTGATTCTTCAAACAAGACTTATGCAATTCGGAAAAAAAATACACAACTTTTACTTGCTTTTGAGGAGCTCGATATTGAAATTGAATTATCTCTATAATTGCGGATCCTCAATATCTAAAATTCAGCCCTGTAGTATCCCTCTGAAACTTCTTTCAAATGCCACAGGTCTGATCTGATTTGGATTCTTCAAGGCAAAGTTATGTCCAATCTCCCACAATGACCCAATTTTGGACTGGTTCAGTAGAGTGAACTTGTACGACTTGCCACGTGTCACTGTTTCCTCCTTTGGCTCTGAAATTGATAGACTGAAAACTACAGTCCGTGCACTTGTGGCCACTTTTTACAGCATTCCAATATGATGCTCAGAGAGAGAGCTATGAAGATTTTCCGACGATCACCTCTTTCAGATGAAATTCAGAAGCCTAAAAAAGCCCTAACTTCCACAGATCATATCTCCAAAAATATTGCAAAACGATATCTAAAATTTTTTGACGATGTTCCCAGGATTGTGGCTTCGCACTCTAAAAATTGCAGTTTCTGAACCTTCGTAGAAAAAAAATTATTACGAAAATACCACGATGACCTGTTTAGGTTAAATTCAGGAGCCTGCAAAATGACCTAAATTTCATAGATCATATCTCCGAAAATATTGCGAACCAAGCTCTGAAATTGTTTGACGATGTTCCTTAGGATTTTGGCTTCGCACTCTAAAAATTTCAGATTCTAAACCTTCGTAGAAAAAAAGTTATAGCGAAAATGCCACTTTGACCTGTTTGGAGCAGCGATACCCTAGAATCTCAAAGCTCTGATACCAAATGTTGTGAAACTAGCTCCAAAAAGAGAAGAAAAGAGATATCAACGACTTAGAAATAAGCCACTTCGAGGGGGCAACCTCTAATACATTACAAGAATGAACAATTCTTGGATGATTCAAATTACAAAACCTCCTTTCTATATATAGGAGTCCATGGGGCCATAATGTAATCATAGTAGGGCCAGAATGTAATCCTAGCCGACCTAAAAATAATAATTTAAGGGCACAATAATAACAATATGGGGGTTACAAGGGTACAATAATAACAATAAGGAGGTTACACTAACAACAATAAGGGACTATACTAGTAATATAGGGACCTAACAGACACCTTTGATCGGAATAATGTAAAGGAAGATCGCGATAGTAGGCTGATATGTATCAACTCTAGAAAGATGTGGGATGAAGCTAAGGAGCCATGTGTTTTCCCTAAACACTGCAACCAAGTGTTTTTTTACCTAGACGTGTTGGATAGGGATTGGTGGTTCGTATTGACACATGACCCTAAATCAAAACATATTTTTTAGAACAATATTGTTATCATGCCATGCGAGCTGGAAAATAACGAGGGTGATCATGAGAACCGAGAGTGATATGGTACATGTGTTATTTCATCAATATTTATACTTTTTAAGATGGGTTTTTCGAAACATTATAATATGTATTTTGAGTTAATTGGTAATTTGCATTGTGTTAATGTTAAAATCAATAATTCACTTGATAATTTGCAATTATGTTGATCTAAAAAACAATGACGTACTATATATATATATATATATATTTTTTTTTTTTTAATTTTAATTTTTTTAAATCTAAGATCTTAATAAAATAATGATAACCCTAAAGTACATGAATTTATTTGTATTATTTTCTAAACTTTATTGTGTTACAATAAATCATATTGTTCTAGATTTATTACTTTACAATTATTTAAAATTTACAAATTTACGAATTTAAAATTTTTAATAAATTCATTTCACATTAATACAATTAAAATTTTACAAATATTTTACATACAATTACAATTAAAATTAGAATTAGAACTACAATTTTACAATTTCACATACAATTACAATTACAATTTTAGAATTTTACACACAATTACAATCAATTCGCAATAATGCAATTAAAATTTTACAAATATTTTACATACAATTACAATTACAATTATACAATTTCATGTACAATTACAATTACAATTTTAGAATTTTACATATATACAAGTACAATTTTACAAATTAAAAAATTACAATTACAATTACAATTTTACATATTTACATATATACCATTACAATTACAATTTTAGAATTTTACATACAATTAGAATTACAAATTTTACAATTTTACAATGTCATGATCATTTAGTATTAAATTAATTAATAAACATCACATTCATGATAACCATCGTACAAACATCATATTTGACTAAAAAACACATTCAAAATCACTAGCATCATCGTGATCATGATCATCTAACAAAACACAATTAACATTATATATTAACATCATTACAACACAAACATCAAATATACATCTCATGTCAAATAACTCATGCTATCACATACACATCTATCTGCAAGTTGCACATTAAATAAACATATCTAACATGACCTAAGAATATACACATCATGATGATCACCAACATGTAAATTAAGTACAACTGCAACATGAACATAAAATACATGGACCATACATACATACATACATATATATATATAACTGAATAATGTAAAAAATATACAAATACAATATAAATGTAATCGATCAACTATATATATATATATATATATATATATATATATATATAATGTAAAAAATATACAAATATAATATAAATGTAATCAATTAGCTGGTGGTAATACAACATCAATATCAGTACTAGTGGAGGCCTGCTCAGTCAATGGTGCAGCCTCGATGGTCGATGGTGACTAAAAAACACATTCAAAATCACTAACATCATCGTGATCATGATCATCTAACAAAACACAATTAACATTATATATTAACATCATTACAACACAAACATCAAATATACATCTCATGTCAAATAACTAATGCTATCACGTACACATCTATCTACAAGTTTCAGATTAAATGAACATATCTAACATGACCTAACAATATTCACATCATGATGATCACCAACATGTAAATTAAGTACAACTGCAACATGAACATAAAATACATGGACCACACACACACACACACACACACACACACACACACACACACATATATATATATAACTGAATAATGTAAAAAATATACAAATACAATATAAATATAATCGATCAACTATATATATATATATATATATATATATATATATATATATATATATATATATATATATATATATATATATATAATGTAAAAAATATACAAATATAATATAAATGTAATCGATTAGCTGGTGGTAATACAACATCAATATCAGTACTAGTGGAGGCCTGCTCAGTCAATGGTGCAGCCTCGATGGTCGATGGTCCAGCCTGCTCATGATCATGAGTACTAATGGATGCTGCAGGCTGCCGACTGGACGTGGCCAATGGTACAGTCTCATCTCCATGATGACTATTGCTGGATGCGCAAGGTGAACGATCATGAGATGAAGAGTCGTTGCTCATGGACTGTCCATCACCTACTGCATCTCGACCATGCCTATAACGTTCAACAGTCCTCGTCAGTCGCGTAACAACTGTCGTAACTCCTACGACATGCCGCAATAGGTTGTACATGTCACGCGGCATGCCTCTCCACATCTGTAATAGCCTATCATCGATCTCTATGTCTCTATAATGAGCAGACCAGATGCCTGCCTCAATAATCAATGCACTGAGTTGGTCGCCCAACTCCATCCGGTATTTAGCATCAAGTCGACCGCGCCTAGCACCAACCTCTTGATGATCCTCGACATCTGCCATGCCCTAATCATCATCAAGATCCACACTTGGACCTTGTGGTGGTGTCAGCATCTCCTCGCCATCAAAAAAGCCAATGTCTGCAAAATATATATAAGTACACAAAAATAATGAGACAATTTCATTACATAATTTAATAAAAACAAGTTAAAGAACATGCTAGAATAAATTTAAATATATAAAACAGTAATATTACCTCTATCATCTGGCTGCTCATCAGTTGTGAAGAGGCTGTTGGCACACCCTCACCAATCCAAACCCGTGCAAGGACAGGGGACCATAACAAAGGGATGCTCATCAACACTGGCTAGCAACTCCAATGCATCCTGCGATATCCTCGCGAAAAACTCAGTGTCGCCTCTCTTGAGCATCATTTGCCCCCACATGTGCATACATGCCTCAAACATTGTCCTACGAGGCTACCGAAGAAAAGTAGGCCTTGTCTCTAGAAACCTCTCAAAAAATAAAAAATAAAAACTTTGAAGCAAAAGGGAAGTTCACCCTCCCTTGTGCATGAGCACAACATCTATCTAAGGTTGTACATAACTGTTGCAAAAAAAATGGCAGACCACCTGACAAGTTGTGGCTCCTGTACTAAAGAATCAATATAATATAGAAGATGCAACTAATGCGTTGCCTGTCACTGGTGTTGTGCGAAATGGTCGAAATGATAAGTGAGAGGCACTGCACCTCCTCCCTACCAAATGCACCAATACTTAACTAGCCTCCAGCAACCCGAAAGTTTGTAGGAGACAATACATTTTCTCCAATGTATCTCTAGGAGTAAACTAATTGACTCCCTGCTACACAGCTAGCAGGAACCTTTGGGAACGAGGGAAAATCCACCCCTCTCCTCGATACCCCTGTAATGAAGTATATATCCTCCTTAGTGAGCGTGTACCACTGGTTGATACTAACCCGGAAATCCTGTAGGTGGGAATTCCGCCTTCAGATAAGATGTCTAAAAAACGAACTATGGCCCTTTAGGGAAGTAGCCTTCTCATAGAACTTGAGGAGGCCTACCTCCCTTAGGAGGCCCTGCGTAGCTGTTGTAATAGGGCGAGGGTATGCATCTCTCTCCCTCTCTCGTGCCTCCCACAGGCGAACCATGTTATACTGCTGCGTCTGTTGTTGTTGTTCCCCCTCTTCTCTCCTTTCACGTCTCTAAATGATTGACATATTAAACACAATTTTTTTTTTTATTAAAGGAGACATGTATTTAGAAATATACATATATAAAAAATTTTGAAAACAAAATAAAAAAACGGTCGGTGCGCCAAAAACACAGTCATGCACTGGTCCCGGTGCATCTTTCTATGGAGCGCACTGGCCTTGATGCACCTAATAGTATTAAGCGCCCCGAGGACGGTGCTCCAGAAAAATTTATAGCGCACTGTGGACTATGTACGGTGTCAGGAGGGTGGTGCTCTAACGAAACTCTATGCCCCGGGGCGTATAGTTAAGTTAGCGGACCGACCTCCTGCCATCGTGACATAGTGAACGGTGCGGCCTTTTACAAGGTCGCATCATTGATGCAGGCGAAATACGGAAAGTCGTGCACTGATAAAAATAGCCATCCCGAGGCTGCTATTTTCATAAATGCATCGTGTCGTAGATATTCCACAAGGTCAACGGTGTGTTCAGATAATCGACCGCACTGCACTTAAAAAAAAAAAAAAAGGAATAACATGGTGCATCTTCGATACCGCCCCCGAACCGGTGCAGATACCGTCAGCACCGATTTACCAGGATACACCATTGACAATGTGGAATAGCAGCAACACGGTGCGTTGAAAACATTACACGCCCCGAGGTTGATAATTCAGTCAATGCACTGTGTTGCCGCTATTTCACATTGTCAACGGTGCGGTCTAGTAAAAAACCGCACCACACTTTTTTTATTTTTTTATTTTAATTTTTTAAATAACACGGTGCACCTATCTGTACCGCCCCGGAACCGGTGCGGATACCTTTTAGCACCGGCTATGATGCTGCCTATAAATTTACAGGCAGCATCGCAAACCGGTGCGAGCCGAACGACTCGAGCGCACCGTGCGACAATTTTTTCCTTTCCTTTTAAATGGTTAATTTTAAGGTTTCTATTTTCACGCGCTTTTTATGAGGCACCGGTGAGGACGATTTGTAAAGCACCGGTGCACTACAATAATACAATGCACTGAGAGGGTGCGTACGAAGCACACAATGTCTGGTGTGCCAATGTTTTGTGCGGTTTTTTGGCTGTAATTTTTTTTATTTATTTAACCCCGTTCTGGTGCGCAGGATTTTATGGCCGCACCAGTGCGTTTTCATCATTCCGTGCTGGGCGGTTTCTGTTTTCGCGCGCTTTTTATGAGGCACTAGTGCGAATGCTCTGTAAAGCACCGGGGCGCTGCAGTAATAAAACGCACTGTGCAGGTGTGTACGGAGTGCACAGTGTCCGGTGTGCCAATGTTTTGTGTGGTTTTTCTACCGTATATATATATATATATATATATATATATATATATATATATATATATATATATATATATATATATATATTAACCCTGTTCCGGTTCGCGTGGTTTATGGGAAGCTTTGTTTTCGCGCACTTTTATGAGGCACCAAAGGCGGATGCTCAGAAAAGCACCGAGGCGCTACAGCAATAAAACGCACCGGCAAATGTGTGTACGAGCGTATGGTGGTCCTGGGTGCAGCTAACAGCCAGGTGCGCTTTTGGCCGTTTTATGGGTGCACCGGTGCATTTTGTTGATTCCGCATGGTATTCAGATTTTTGCGCGATTGCAGTGAGGTACCGTGCGAAAGTGTTGTAAAGGACTCGGGTGCACATAATGAAACGCATCTGGGCAGGTGTGTATGGAGCTCATTTGTCCTGTGCACATGTTTTGTACATTTGCTTTTCGTTGTTATAGGTCAATTTGGGAACCATTCCCAATGACCTGGTTAACTGGGCATCATCTCCAGGACCGATGATCAAAGGGTCTATCATTCCCTATCATCTTAGTTGCTATATTCCATAAGACAGGAAACAACATGAATCAAACAAATGACTTTCATCAAAGCAAGGCTTTTCCATGGTTTGAAGCTTATTATTAAACATGTGGGAGCTCACCAACGCAGGCTCTAAGGGGCCAAAGTGCATTGCATATGCAGGTAGCCCCATTCAAGACTACTCTGCAAAGCACTTCTCGACATTCAAAGGTGCGTTGGTCACATTGGGAGCGAAATTCTCATTGTTCCGGAATCTCCACTTGGCCAGTGTCTTCTAGAAGGGTTCACATGTGTCATGCTTCGGATCCAAGTGTCCATTTGACATCTACATGACTGGAAAACATGTCTTGCCTATTTTTGGAATGCAATTTATTGCAAAAAAACCTACAGTTCATCTATAAATTGAACACAAAGCTAAGTGTTTAAGGAGGAAGAATTTCAGTAGAGAAATGTTGGAGAAGAGTTTGATTTGTGTAGCTGCTGGTGGAGAGACTTATGCTGTGATGAGACTAGGGAACTCTACTGGAAGGTCACGATGAATCAGTCACTAGGTTGTAACCTCTCCTTCTATCATCAATAGAGAGTACTTCTTGTTTTTCCCTACATGCATCCATGTTTACTTTGATTTTCCATGTTGTAGAATCTTAGTTAATGAATGTAGTTTATGCTTAACTGATTTGGCTAATTAACTTGAATAGATATCTAGATTATTGTATCTTCTACTGTTTCAGTGCTCTTTCTTGCAGGAAGCATTCAGCTATTTGAAACCGCTTGAAGTTGAGGCTGTAGTGGAAGCGTCAGAAAGGAGTCATTTGGAAGCGACTGAAACAAGTAAGCATCCAATTCTCTCTGTATATCTGTTATGAGTTAGGAAAAAAGGTAGTGCAGTCTTTCACCTATTGTTCTAGACTAGACACCGGTCTAGGGAAGCATAGTTTATCCATAGATTACAATTCTGGCCCAACAAATTGGTGACTCCACTGGGGAGAATTTCTCTTGAATCTTGGTGTTTTAGTCTCTAATCCGCTTTCTAAATCCACCCAGTAGCTATTTCACATAAAGATTAGTCTTTTTCATAGCTTAATTTGCAAAGTTAGTGAGCCAAAAGGTAGCTTTTTCTTTGTTTATTGCGCCCAACGCAGCTGGTGGTAATACAACATCAATATCAGTACTAGTGGAGGCCTGCTCAGTCAATGGTGCAGCCTCGATGGTCGATGGTGACTAAAAAACACATTCAAAATCACTAACATCATCGTGATCATGATCATCTAACAAAACACAATTAACATTATATATTAACATCATTACAACACAAACATCAAATATACATCTCATGTCAAATAACTCATGCTATCACATACACATCTATCTGCAAGTTGCACATTAAATAAACATATCTAACATGTCCTAAGAATATACACATCATAATAATCACCAACATGTAAATTAAGTAC
Source organism: Pinus albicaulis (assembly GCA_034641835.2). Lineage (NCBI taxonomy): Eukaryota > Viridiplantae > Streptophyta > Pinopsida > Pinales > Pinaceae > Pinus > Pinus albicaulis. Next base: position 155,562,264 of record CM076569.1, read on the forward strand.
AACTGCAACATGAACATAAAATACATGGACCATACATACATACATACATACATATACATATACATATACATATACATATACATATACATATATATATATATATATATATACAAATATACAAATATACAAATATATCAGTACTATAATATAAATGTAATCGATCAGCTGGTGGTAATACAACATCAATATCAGTACTAGTGGAGACCTGCTCAGTCAATGGTGCAGCCTCGATGGTCGATGGTCCAACCTGCTCATGATCATGAGTACTAATGGATGCTGCAGGCTGCCGACTGGACGTGGCCAATGGTATAGTCTCATCTCCATGATGACTATTGCTGGATGCGCAAGGTGAACGATCATGAGATGAAGAGTCGCTGCTCGTGGACTGTCCATCACCTGCTGCATCTCGACCATGCCTATAACGTTCAACAGTCCTCGTTAGTCGCGTAACAACTGTCGTAACTCCTACGACATGCCACATCAGGCTGTACATGTCACGCGGCATGCCTCTCCACATCTGTAATAACCTATCATCGATCTCTATGTCTCTATAATGAGCGGACTAGATGCCTGCCTCAATAATCAATGCACTGAGTTGGTCGCCCAACTCCATCCGGTATTTAGCATCAAGTCGACCGCGCCTAGCACCAACCTCTTGATGATCCTCGGCATCTGCCATGCCCTAATCATCATCAGGATCCACACTTGGACCATGTGGTGGTGTCAGCATCTCCTTGCCATCAAAAAAGCCAATGTCTGCAAAATATATATAAGTACACAACAATAATGAGACAATTTCATTACATAATTTAATAAAAACAAGTTAAAGAACATGCTAGAATAAATTTAAATATATAAAACAGTAATATTACCTCTATCATCTGGCGGCTCATCAGTTGTGAAGAGGCTGTTGGCACACCCTCACCAATCCAAACCCGCGCAAGGACAGGGGACCATAACGAAGGGATGCTCATCAACACTGGCTAGCAACTCCAATGCATCCTGCGATATCCTCGCGAAAAACTCAGTGTCGCCCCTCTTGAGCATCATCTGCCCCCACATGTGCATACATGCCTCAAACATTGTCCTACGAGGCTACCAAAGAAAAGTAGGCCTTGTCTCACCCTCCCTTGTGCATGAGCACAACATCTATCTAAGGTTGTACAGAACTATTGCCAAAAAAATGGCAGACCACTTGACAAGTTGTGGCTCCTGTACTAAAGAATCAATATAATATAGAAGATGCAACTAATGCGTTGCCTGTCACTAGTGTTGTGCGAAATGGTCGAAATGATAAGTGAGAGGCACTGCCCCTCCTCCCTACCAAATGCACCAATACTTAACTAACCTCCAGCAACTCGAAAGTCTGCAGGAGGCAATACATTTTCTCCAATGTATCTCTAGGAGTAAACTAATTGACTCCCTGCTACACAGCTAGCAGGAACCTTTGGGAACGAGGGAAAATCCACCCCTCTCCTCGATAGCCCTGTAATGAAGTATATATCCTCCTTAGTGAGCGTGTACCACTGGTTGATACTAACCCGAAAATCCTGTAGGTGGGCATTCCACCTTCAGATAAGATGTCTCAAAAACAAACTATGGCCCTTTAGGGAAGTAGCCTTCTCATAGAACTTGAGGAGGCCTACCTCCCTTAGGAGGCCCTGCGTAGCTATTGTAATAGGGCGAGGGTATGCATCTCTCTCCCTCTCTCGTGTCTCCCACAGGCGAACCATGTTATACTGCTACGTCTGTTGTTGTTGTTGTTGTTGTTCCCCCTCTTCTCTCATTTCACGTCTGTGAATGATTGACATATTAAACACAATTTTTTTTTATTAAAGGACACATGTATTTAGAAATATACATATATAAATTTTTTTGAAAACAAAATAAAAAAACGGTCGGTGCGCCAAAAAAACAGTCATGCACTGGTCCCGGTGCATCTTTCTATGGAGCGCACTGGCCTTGATGCACCTAATAGTATTAAGCGCCCCGAGGACGGTGCTCCAGAAAAATTTATAGCGCACTGTGGACTATGTACGGTGTCAGGAGGGTGGTGCTCTAACGAAACTCTACGCCCCGGGGCGTATAGTTAAGTTAGCGGACCGACCTCCTGCCATCGTGACATAGTGAACGGTGCGGCCTTTTACAAGGTCGCATCGTTGATGCAGGCGAAATACGGAAAGTCATGCACTGAAAAAAATAGCCATCCCGAGGCTGCTATTTTCATAAATGCATCGTGTCGTAGATATTCCACAAGGTCAACGGTGTGTTTAGATAATCGAACGCACCGCACTTAAAAAAAAAGAAAAAGGAATAACATGGTGCGTCTTCGGTACCGCCCCCGAACCAGTGCAGATACCGTCAGCACCGATTTACCAGGACACACCATTGACAATGTGGAATAGCAGCAACACGGTGCGTTGAAAACATTACACGCCCCGAGGTGGATAATTCAGTCAATGCACCGTGTTGCCGCTATTTCACATTGTCAACGGTGCGGTCTAGTAAACAACCGCACCGCACTTTTTTAACCTTTTTTTTTTTTAATTAAATAACACGGTGCACCTATCAGTACCGCCCCGGAACCGGTGCGGATACCGTTAGCACTGGCTACGATGCTGCCTATAAATTTACAGGCAGCATCGCAAACCGGTGCGAGCCGAACGACTCGAGCGCACCGTGCGACAATTTTTTCCTTTCCTTTTAAATGGTTAATTTTAAGGTTTCTGTTTTCACGCGCTTTTTACGAGGCACCGGTGAGGACGATTTGTAAAGCACCAGTGTGCTACAATAATACAATGCACCGAGAGGGTGCGTACGAAGCACACAATGTCTGGTGTGCCAATGTTTTGTGCGGTTTTTTGGTTGTAATTTTTTAAATTTATTTAACCCCGTTCTAGTGCGCGAGATTTTATGGCCGCACCAGTGCGTTTTCGTCATTCCGTGTTGGGCGGTTTCTGTTTTCGCACGCTTTTTATGAGGCACCAGTGCGAATGCTCTGTAAAGCACCAAGGCGCTACAGTAATAAAACGCACTGGGCAGGTGTGTACGGAGTGCACAGTGTCTGGTGTGCCAATGTTTTGTGTGGTTTTTCTACCGTATATATATATATATAAACCCTGTTCCGGTTCGCGTGGTTTATGGGTTTTTGTTTTCGCGCACTTTTTATGAGGCACCAGTGCGGATGCTCTGTAAAGCACCGAGGCGCTACAGTAATAAAACGCACCGGGCAGGTGTGTACGGAGCGCATGGTGTCCGGTGTGCCAATGTTTTGTGCAGTTTTTTGGCCGTTTTTATGGGTGCACCGGTGCATTTTGTTGATTCCGCACAGGGTGGTTTCTGTTTTTGCGCGATTTTTATGAGGTACCAGTGCGAAAGTGTTGTAAAGGACTGGTGCGCTACAGAAATGAAACGCATCGGGCAGGTGTGTATGGAGCTCACGGTGTCCGGTGTGCACATGTTTTGTGCACACCTGTGCTTTCTCGTTGTTATAGGTCAATTTGGGCACCATTCCCAATGACCTGGTTAACTGGGCATCATCTCCAGGACCGATGATTGAAGGGTCTATCATTCCCTATCATCTCAGTTGCTATATGCCCTACGACAGGAAACATTCATGAATCAAACAAGATTTTCATCAAAGCAAGGCTTTTCCATGGTTTGAAGCTTATTATTAAACATGTGGGAGCTCACCAATGCAGCTCTAAGGCCTATAAGTGTATGCAAACAGCCCCATTCAAGGCCGGCCCGCAAAGCACTTCCCGACATTCAAAGGTGTGTTGGTCACATTGGGAGCGAAATTCTCATTGTTTCGGAATCTCCACTCTGGCCGTTGTCTTCTAGAAGGGTTCACATGTGTCATGCTTCGGATCCAAGTGTCCATTTGACATCTACATGACTGGAAAACATGTCTTGCCTATTTTTGGAATGCAATTTATTGCAAAAAAACCTACAGTTCATCTATAAATTGAACACAAAGCTAAGTGTTTAAGGAGGAAGAATTTCAGTAGAGAAATGTTGGAGAAGAGTTTGATTTGTGGAGTTGCTGGTGGAGAGACTTATTCTGTGATGAGACTAGGGAACTCTGCTGGAAGGTCACGATGAATCAGTCACTAGGTTGTAACCTCTCCTTCTATCATCAATAGAGAGTACTTCTTGTTTTTCCCTACATGCATCCATGTTTACTTTGATTTTCCATGTTGTAGAATCTTAGTTAATGAATGTAGTTTATGCTTAACTGATTTGGCTAATTAACTTGAATAGATATCTAGATTATTGTATCTTCTGCTGTTTCAGTGCTCTTTCTTACAGGAAGCATTCAGCTATTTGAAACCGCTTGAAGTTGAGGCTGTAGTGGAAGCGACAGAAAGGAGTCATTTGGAAGCGACTAAAACAAGTAAGCATCCAATTCTCTCTGTATATCTGTTATGAGTTAGGAAAAAAGGTAGTGCAGTATTTCACCTATTGTTCTAGACTAGACACCGGTCTAGGGAAGCATAGTTTATCCGTAGATTACAATTCTGGCCCAACAAATTGGTGATTCCGCTGGGGAGAATTTCTCTTGAATCTTGGTGTTTTAGTCTCTAATTCGCTTTCTAAATCCACCTAGTAGCTATTTCACATAAAGATTAGTCTTTTTCATAGCTTAATTTGCAAATTTAGTGAGCCAAAAGGTAGCTTTTTCTTTGTTTACTGCG